>JAVIWB010003442.1:0-471821 GCA_031893035.1 Dermolepida albohirtum
ACTGTTTTTTTGGTCTTTCAGAAACTTTTCTTTTCTTTTGAAATACAGTATAGGAAAAAAAAAAAAAATTTTTTTAAAAAAGACAGAATTATGCGTGTAAAATCTAAAATGTCCTGCATTTATAAAAACAACACTCTCTGTTCCTTGGAAGAGTATCTTTCACATGTGTAAATGATTATATTTGTGTTTAGTATTTATTTTCAACATTTATATAATGCGTATATAAATTTATTTTTTTTTGTTTTGACTTTGTTATTTTTGATGAAACATATGATTTATTTGACTTCAATCAATCAATTTGAATAGTACAATTAGTTTTTTCTCTTTTTTTTATGTTTTAGGTATTATATTACCCTTTTTTATGACTTATTACATATATATTATGTGTTTTAGTGGTCAATAAATATTATTATTACTTAGTTTACAATATGCTATTAATTATCTCCTATACTGAGTTTCAAAAAGAGAGAGAAAAATTTCTGAACAGCCCCCCAAGACCAAATTAATATTCGCGAAAGTTAGAATAGAAAAGTTTATAAATCAGTAATATTGTTACATAATCTACACAATAAAATTCTTGTTTTTATGTGTGTAGATGATTTTTATTTAGAAAACATGTAATTTTGTTTATTAGTTTTAAAAGAGTACCTCACTATAGATACGACTATGTGATTTTGCCTTACTTTCACAGTTTTATATATACCTAGTCCTACCATAAATACTGATATAAAGGTTTTTAAGTACAAAAAGAAAACTACAAGTTGGATATAAATTATTTTTTGATAGTTTATTTTGGCAATAGTAAGCTACAAAATACAATGCAAATTACTCTAAATGGCCGGCATTTGCCTTAATACAACGCCGAAGTCTGCAGGGCCACTCATCAATCGCTGTACGGACGATATCCATGGGAAAATTGTCAACTGCTTCTGTTAACGCTTGCTTCAATGATTCCAGACCATGCATGCCCTCTAATATTGACCACAGTTTGTAGTCGAGCGGATTTAGGTCTGGGCTTGGTGACAGCCAATAGTCAGTACTAATAAACTCAGGTACATGATTTTCAAGCCATTGCTGAGTTGTTTTGGCCTTGTGAGCGGGCGCAGAGTCTTGTTGGAATATCCATGGTTGGTTTTGGAACATGGTGTAGTTCAGAGGCTCCACTACATTGCTTAAAATGTCTCGTTGATAGTTTTTGGCCGCTGTTTTAACACCTTTTTCACAAAAATGCAAGGAAGTGACACCGTCATAGGATACTTAACACCAAACCATCACTGAAGCAGGAAAATGACCTCGCTGAATCCTTGGCACCACTTAATTGGCTTCCTTGGAGGACCGTGCATACAACCTATCATTCTGCTTGTTAAAAGTTTCTTCCACGGTAAAAAATTTTTCATCAGAAAACAGAATTTCTTTGTAACGCTCTTTGCCGTACAACGATATCAGGTGTCTCCATTTTTTCTTCCTATTCTTTTTTAATTCAACGTTAAGGCGCTGTCCTGTTTGTCGTTTGAAAGCTCTAAGTCCTAGGTCTTGTTTAATGATACGGTTAATTATGTTTATGAGTTAAAATGTTCCATCAAGAACTGACACTACAATCAATAAATATATTAAATAGAATAAAATTTTTCGTACAATACTGATTCATTTCACGCGTTCTAAAACAATCGAAATAATAAAAAAGAGAGTGAGTTATTTTCACGTGTTTTCTTATGATATTCCGGCATTTCATTAAATATATTTTGACGATATCGATAAAGAACAGTGTCGGGCCCTTGACACTAATACGAATTGTAGCGATTTATTATGTATTGCCGGTAATGATCAACCTCTCGACAGAAACCTTCCATGAATTTGTAATAAACGCTGCCTTTATAAGTGTCTTTTAATACGCACGTAACCTTTGTCAAGTGCATTGTTATTGTAAAATGATCAAGAATGAATAATGTCGTCAGTTGAGATACGAAAATATTTCCTGACGGATACCCTCTGTTTGTATATGAATAGATATGCTTACTTCATTACATTATGATAATTTCTGTTGTCGAATAATATTTAATTGTTTGATGATCCGATGAGTCTCTCTCTCGTCATCTCTAGGAGCATATTTGAATCATATTTTAAATTTATGCAATACATTGTCACAGGCACAGTCAGATGATACCTAAAATAAGGTGCATAATAGATGCGCTCATTAGAACACGCATATTTTAATTTAAAAAATGGCAAAAAACCCTTAACACATCAATGTTCGTACTCTGCATACGTATTTCGAGAACTAGGTTGTCAACATCAGCAGATTACACAGGGTAACAAAATGAAAAAAAAATTTGGTGCCGGAAATCTAACATCTGATTTTAGATGTTTTTAATGTGCTGATTCCAAAAATGCCACCAGATTTTTTCTATCAGCTCTAGTTTTTGAGATACAGGTTACAGGTTAATTGATATTGACAGTTCAAAACGTAGTTTAAAATGTGTTCTTTTACATAACGGTAACAAATATGGCTCAATTCCTATTGGTCATTCTACTACCATGAAGGAAGAATATGAAACAATTGCATTAGTTTTAAGAAAAATCAAATACGAAGAACATCAGTGGGCAATTTGTGTCGATTTAAAAATGGTTAACTTCCTCCTTGGACAGCAGAGTGGTTATACAAAATATCCTTGTTTTTTGTGCCTTTGGGACAGCAGAGATAAAAATGAGCACTGGGTTAAAAAAAATGGCCTTCAAGAGATGTCATGATTCAAGGAAAACAAAGCGTGATCAACGAACCTTTGGTTGCAAGAGAAAAAATCTTACTTCCGCCCTTGCATATCAAGCTAGGCTTAATGAATCAATTTGTGAAGGCTTTAAATCGAGATGGAAATTGTTTTGGGTATTTATCACGTAAATTTCCTGGCATTAGCACGGAAAAACTAAAAGCTGGTATATTTGATGGTCCTCAAATAAGGCAACTTGTTAAAGATCTACAATTCACCACATCAATGAACGAGACTGAATCTAACGCTTGGTGTTCATTTGTTCAAGTAGTATAAAATTTTCTTGGCAATCATAAAGCAGAGAATTATGTAGAATTAGTGGAAACTATGCTTTCGAATTTTAATATTCTCGGCTGTAACATGAGTATAAAAGTTCACTACCTTCACAGCCACCTAGATCGTTTTCCAGAAAACTTAGGTGATTGTAGTGAAGAACAGGGGGAAAAATTCCATCAGGATATTAAAACTATGGAAGATCGTTATCAAGGACGATGGGATAGCCACATGATGGCGGACTACTGCTGGAGCCTTCAGCGAGACTGCCTTAGTATACTCCATTCTAGAAAGTCGTATAAAAGAAAATTTTTATGTGATTAGTGACTAATGTAATTATGTAAATTAAGTTTTTGCAATAAATACTTAAATCCATGTGTCTTTGTTTTTTTAAGTCAATAGTAATATTATATATTATAACAGTTATAACGTAAAATATATACACAATTTTTTTAAAAAATCTCAAAAACTAGATCTGATAGACCAAATCTGAAAACTTTTTTACATTCTGCATCCAAAAATTACCCAGGAACGGTTAAAAAATCGCAGGCACCAAAATGTGTGTTGGCTTGTGTTATTAATCAGTATCGTATCTTGGTGATGCTTACACAAAAACAATACATACACTCATCCTGTCAAAACCAAAACACACACTACAATTTACAGGACATCTGTAAGTCAATATTTCTTAGTCTTAAAAACTAATCTTGTACTAGTATATGCCCCCGCAACCGCTTACGGCCCTTTTCGACGGTCGTTTCTTCTCATAGAGGCTAGAATATGGCACCAGACCCCGGTCAGCATTGACAACATGATTTTTATTTTTTACAATAAAGATGCTCTCGTAACTGTCTAATTCATGGTAATTGTTTATATTTTTGATTAAACGACAATTCGCTGTTACGCTATTATTTTCTAACACATGTTTCACTAAACTGTATGTCTCAGGTCAATTACATTTAAAGTGCAAGATATATTCTTTATATCGGATTCCTATTGGCCGTTTCATTTGGCCAATGTTTTCTTATTACAATTTCTACAATGTATTTTATGTATCCCGGATTTATGATTGAACTTGACTTTACCTTTCGCGTTTCCTGGATTTTATAGCGTTTTTGGACCGAAATGTAACTTGCAATTCACGTTCGTTGCTTTGGCTCTGGCAGGATGTGTGTGCGAATGGTTTTTTGTGTAAGTATTACTGCGAACCCAGGTCCAGCACTGTGATTAATAATCTGCTGATGATGACAACTTAGTTGTACGTGAACATTGATGTGGTAAAGGTTTTTTTCGCTGTTTTTTTTTATAATTCAATTAACAACAGTCTTCAATAATATTCAACAAGCATATTTTAGGTAGAAACATTATATAGCATGGTTTAAAAACACGGATACAATTTCAGTTGGCTACACTTCCAGCCCTATGCGCTATATTTGATTTCTATCGATTACATTTGAAAAAGAATTTCGAATACTACCACTAGAGGACTACATCTCATAGCTCTACGTCAACGATAGACAGGTTACATAGCAAATGAAGATATAATTTTTTAGTTCTGGCCACCGAGATCTCCTACTGTCACACCTTACGATATTTTTCCTGTAGAATTAGTGAAAGATGGGGTTTAGATGACTCCTGCACTCACAAATTTGAAAGACCTAAAAATGTATTCCAGCTGCAGTGAACTCAGTGACGCAATACATTCTCCACTGAGTACAGAATGAATTCAACTACCATCTAGATGTGTATAAATGAACTTTATTACTATTACACTGTTTATTAATGACGAAACATTTTAACGAAAAATTTTCCGCACCAGACAGGAGTCAAATCTGCACCCATACCGTTCCCGGACGGTCGCTCTACCATTTAAACGTCCGGGTAGTGTAACTGCGTATCTTCTCAAGACTTTAATTTGCATTGCGTTTTAAAGACTCAAAAAATAGTTTGTCTTTTAAAGACTATAACTTTTAATGTCCTTTCTCTCTATGAAAAGCAATTTTTTATAGTTTATTTTTATCAAAATAAAGAATTAATTTATTTATTAAAGCATGTCAGCCCTTAGAAGAATAATCTGCGAAATATTTACATACATTTTGCTAATAATAACTAAGATTATTGTGTAAAAACATCAAATTCTTGTGTATATTTACAAATTCACTGAATTTTGTTATTATTTAAATTAGATAATGAACAATAAATAATAAATTAAATGAATCACACTTTAAAGTTGATGTGTTTCATTTTATTTTTATGTACACAATTAACAAGAAAGTACGCGCATCATTTAATAATAAAAGAGACTCGATTTTCCATTATGCGTAAACATATTTGCTCTGTTTCAGAACTAAATTACGATGGAAAAAGAGAAAGATAATATCAATTATTAAATTCAATACAAAGAAAGGAAACTTATCATTTCCACTGTTGTTTTGACGTCAGAATATTGCAAGAGCACTCTATTTCATTTCAATCATTATCTCAACCCGGCATGACATCTTCTTCATTGTAAGATCAATTATCTATTATTAAAAAGAAAATTCAATCATAAAATGTTTCGCTGGAACTCAATTTGATTACGTGGCAGTAGCGATATACCGTAGTGTTCATAAATTAAGTGACATAAAACATCTAATTATCCACTAAGAAATCGTGGTTTTTTTCTAAGAAAATAAAAGACAATTTTTAACTATAAAACAAAATATTTTGATTCAGTATTCAGTATGTATTTAAATACAAATGACTTATATTATAAATTTGTTGATAGGCAAGGGTGGTTCTAATTCAATTTCCCGGTACTGTAATTACACATAAAATATACTAAATAAACAGTCGATAGCAATTTAATCACTTAAGGTTGATATATAACTCTTTTCCACATTAATTTTGAACGTTACTACTGTGAGGAAAATGCTTGACGAGGACAGGCTAGTGACCTACCAGCAGATAGAGGGTACTTCAAGCCTAAATGCACGAGCAATTCGTTCGATTCTGCATGATCATTTGCACGTGAAGGAACTTTGTTCTCTCTGGGTGCCGCATCGACTGACTGAAGAGCAGATGACACGACGTGTGACTTGGTGCCGGGAGATGCTAAAAAAGTTTAATAAGGGACAATCTCGGTATGTGAACAACATCGTGACAGGTGACGAGACTTGGCTGTACTATTACGATGTGTCGGCCAAAGCTCAAAAGAAAGTTTGAGTCTTTGATGATGAGGACAAACCCGTAGTTGTCAGAAAATCCCGATCTGTAAAGAAGAAAATGATAGCTGTAATTTTCAAATCGAGTAGAATTGTGGAACGTATTGTTTTGGACACACAGAAGATAGTCACAGCTAAGCAATATACTGAACAGTGCCTGCCTAAAGTCATTGGATCTATGAAGAACTTGCGACCAAAGTCAAGAATGCACACCTGGTTCCTCCATCACGATAATGCTCCAGCTCACCGCGCCAAAGCCTGCACCGAATATTTGACCACGACAGGATTGAAACTTCTCGAGCACCCTCCCTACAGTCCAGATCTTGCTTTCTGCGACTTTGTACTGTTTCCGCAAGTGAAAATGAAGTTAAAAGAGAGGCGGTATTCCAGCGATGAGGACCTTCTGCAGGCTTGGGCTTGAAGTATGCTCTACTCCCTAGTGAAACTTGGCAGAACTGGTTTAAAGATTGGTTTCGGAGGATGGAGAGGTGTATTGAGTGTATAGGAAATTATTATTATTATTATCATGGCGTAACACTCCTACAGGAGTTAAGCCACCTTTCGGTTCTCTAGATCTGTTGATGTTGGGGAGATCACCCCCCCTTTCCTGCCTATATCTTTTCACAAACTTCTCTCCATTGTTCTCTATTCCCCACATTCTGCTTCCAGTTACTGGTTTCAGTCCTTCTCAAATCCTCCTCCACTTCTCGCTTCCATGTACTCCTCGGCCTCCCCCTTCTCCTTCTTCTCAGACTCCATTCCATAACCTCATATATCACTGCGTCTGGTCCCGCTCTCCATATATGTCCTAACCATTTAGCTCTCTGTTGTTTAATTTTTTTTACTATGTCCTGTCCTGTTTCCTGTAAAAGCTCATGATCAGTTCTTCTATATTCATTACGTAGAGGAAATTACTCTGAAAAAATTAAATAAACGAAACTGTATTGCAAAACTTTCCTAGTACCGTTTTAAGTAAGGATTATCTAAAAGTTCAAATTCTTGTAGCTCAGCTATGATAAACTTTTGGGCACATATTCATTAGACATTGTTAACTCGAAATTGCGTCAGTAACACATCCTTAAGCCGTGGCAATTATGTCATGGGATACCCAGTATAAAAGATATTCTATCAACAAATAAATTATTTAAAGTTCAAATAAAATAATTTTGTTGTCGTAAAAATGTATTGTGGCCACTCCACGAAAAGTAATGAAAATTATATATCACACAAATATTTTTTAAATAGATTTACGCAAAACGAAATTGTATTCATTTTATATTATTTAGTTTCTAATATATGCAGAGTGGAAATATTTTCTACATTTGACATTTAACGTTTAGAAAAAATAGCAATAATTTATAAGAAATAGTAAACCAACTATTACTTTAATATCGCATATTTATAATTTAAATATCACGTATCTAGTAACGTATGTTTTCGAAATTTGAAATATTTATTTTTGGTTTGTTCGAATCATTTACAATAAATACATCAGGTGATAATGTTGACATATGCATGTCTACAATATACTATATTCAATGACAAGTAAAGGATATTTGCATATAATTTATATTACTCGATGGGGATTCCTTAAATTATTATTGAATTAATAAACCTTGCGAAAGGAACGTAACAATTTTGAAATATTAATTGAATATTTTTAGTGTATTTGAGTGGTGTAATAAGTAATACAATAAGTTTATGTAAAGCAAAAATATTCGAAATATAATCACATAATGTTAAAATGAGTATTTCTGTAATATTATGTGTGTCATTTCACATGTACGGTGTGTGGAAAAAGTAGTATTTTACCCTTGTTGGAATAAAATATCAATACTACCTTTTAAAGGTAGACCTATTTCCAATTCAAAAAATAGAAACATCACTAATTAAAAGGAATCGCCCTTGTGTAATGTAAGAAAATGAAACTAAATTTATGGGTTTAAAAAGTGTGTTGGAAAAGTTATGACGCGTTCTTGTAACAGACGGCGACAGACGCATCTATCTTTAAGCTATGTCCAGGGTTTCCCAAAGTATGCGCCGCAGCGCCTCCAGGGGCGCCGCGACAGCCTCGTCAAAACGAAAAAAAATTGGCAAATATAAGATTTTAAACTTAAAATTATCAGGTTTCCAGTTTGTTTCATATGAAGAGCGCCGCCGGAAATAATCTGAACGCTAAGGGCGCCATGGCTTTCAAAAGTTTGGGAACCTATGAGCTATGCCATATGACAGTTGATAGTTCTAAGTTTATTTTGTGATTTTAATCTCAGCTGTGACTTCCTCTAAGGTTGTGACTCTTTACTCAAATCCACGCTACAAAACAAGAAAAATTGCACGTATTCACGAATTTAAGTGTTCGATTGCATGAAGAAGCTATGATAGATTGCATGGCTAATGTACATGTGAATGGCGAATTTTTTAAATACAAAATAATTTTTATTTTTCAATATATAGCAATACATTTAAACGTAAATTATTGTTATCTATTTGATATATTATTTCGCATCTTCCCCCCTCCGGAAATCACAGGGTGCATATCAACTTCAAGCAAGAAAGTTCTTACCATGCACCTTGAGACTAATAAACAAACTAACATAAAAAGAAAACGCCTAAAAGCTAACTTAACCTAAAATTCTGTAAGTTCATATATCAGAGAGAGAAAAAAAGCTTTTTTCAATGTAACACAAACAAGCTAAAATCAAATGATCAGGTAAGATGTAGAGAAGATCACACACAGAAATGAACGATAATACTTCTCAAAGATACTTTGATGGCTAATTTAATTGATTAATGAAAATACGTATACGAGGGTAGTTTGACAAGTGGTGGAAAAGAAAAACGAATTTTTTAAATACAAAATAATTTTTATTTTTCAATATATTCTCCTAAAAGAGCAATACATTTATTCCAACGCTGCTCCAATGACCTTATGCCATCTCTAAAATGCGATTCCGGAAGACTTGCAAAATACTCATTTACGAAGATGATAAGCTCGTCGTTAGACGAAAATTTCTTCCCACCTAGTGCCGTTTTCAATTTTGGAAAAAGGTGGAAGTCGGAAGGGGCTAGATCCGGCGAATAAGGCGCATGCAGTACTAATTGGAAATTCAACTTGTGGATTTTGGACATCGCAACTGTGCTGGTATGCGAGGGAGCGCTGTCTTGGTGAAACAGAATCTTTTTCTTTGCCATTCCTGGCCGTTTAGCACGAATCTCAACATTTAATTTTTGTAGAAGTTCTGCATAATATTGTCCGTTTATTGTGGCACCTTTCTGAAGGTAATCAATGAGCAAAATGCCCTTTGAATCCCAAAAAATTGATGCCATCACCTTGTTTGCCGATAAAGTGGTTTTCGCTTTCTTTGGAGGTGCAGAACCATGTTCTAACCATTGTTTCGACTGTTGTTTAGTTTCGGGTGTACTGTAGTGTATCCAAGTTTCATCGCAAGTAACAAATCGCCTACAAAAATCAATCGGATTCCGCTTATAAAGGTCCAAACACTCATTGGAAATGCGCAAACACCGAAAGCTTGGAAAGGCTCAATTCTTTCGTTAAAATGTGGTGTACGCGTTCTGTTGAAATGTTTACCATGTCTGCTATCTCTCTCACTTTGAGTCGTCGATCTTGCGTAATAATATTATGGATTTTTATAATCATTTCCTTAGAAGTCACGATTTTGGGTGCTCCAGAGCGCGCTTCATCAACACAGCTTGTTCTACCACGTTTAAATTCATTTACCCATCTAGTTATTGTGGCGGATGATGGAGCAGATTCACCTAATGTTTCCCGTAACTCATCTTTTATTTCGGTAGCCTTCATACCCTTAATTGCGAAGTATTTAATCACGGCACGATACTCTACTTTTTCCATTTTAACAAAACGACGTGTTGCTTCTTTGCCAATCAGCTGTCGAAAATAAACTAATCAACCGATTTATCTAAATATCGGAATGTAAACATATAAATAGGCAACCTAAATTACAGTGGATTCGTTTTACCAATTAGAGCACCACCTATGTGTCATTCTCACTACTTGTCAAACTATCCTCGTACATATAACTATTTATTTTGTTTTATTTATTTACTATCAAAGGTGCACCTGTTGCTTATCGACCGTATTCCTTACTCTATTTATTATTTTTAATACAGGAAGCATTTGTACAAAATTTAGTTTAAAGGTATATATACGTTCGTTTTTTTGTCACCCAGTATATATATTGTAAAGAAAGATAGAATAAATAATGAATGTGTTATAACATTCGTCAGTTTTCCAAATATTGGTTAATAACTTTTTGACGCCTCCTCGTAACTCTCACATAAAATTGATCGAATTAGAAAAATAATATATCATTAAATAAAACTTCACGCGATTGTTTACTGACTGATCTAATATCTCTCGGAAATAATGTAAAGTGGTCGAGATAAGCTTGTGCACAAATATATAAATACAAAATAGTCTTGTTACACGTGATAGTTTCCTATCACGAATTCAGCAGATTCGCTCTTGTGCACGGGTTTCCGCAGCCAGCAATAGCAGCAGCAGCTCCAAGAGCATGGCCTCCGCTGCAATCGGTCTGTTATACGTAACAGCTCTATTACTCAGTTATGTTATATCGGTAGCATGTACGCACCGCTTATTTAGTAGCAAAATGTGGGACGGTGTGAGTGATTTTTTGGATAATATCGAACATGATCTACCCGATAGTGGTTGCAAAAAGGATTTACTTACGGTCCTGACAAAATCGGAGGAAGACTGGGCATTAAGCAGTAAGTTATCTTTTAGGATATTTTCCTGAAAAAAAAAGAGATTTTGTTCCCATCTCGTGGAAGTTATCGCATATATTTGAAATTTAAATATACTTTTATTTCTCGTGATAAAGAGATTAAAATATAATCCTCGCGATAGAAATTTTCTTTCTTGCTTATTGTTCAATGTTTCATTATATTTTTTAACATCATTAGGGATTGTCAAAATGAATAGTTTCAACCCAAAGAAAAAAGAAAGTAATTTACAAAAGCAATCTCTTAATAATTGCAAATCATTTCAAAATACTTTATAACTTCGTTAACATTAAGTTAAATGAGATTAAAGAAGTTTCAAAATTATTATTTATTTTATTAATAACACAGGCCAACCCATAAATATTCTTTAAAAGCTTTTTTCAAAGTCCAACCTGTTTCTTATGTATTTTGGTGTACTGAATCCAAATTTTCAATCAGTTTTTTTCTATCACGTACCAATTTTTCGCCAACTTTATCTTTTATTGGGTATGATAGTATTAAAATATAATATATAGTTAAGATTTAAAGGTATGTAGTTTATTATCAGAATATAATTGAAAAATTTAACATTTTATTATTGCAATAGTAGTGTAAGTTTGAATATGAACAGTTTTTTACTTATTAGTCTAAAGTTTTGTATTTCCTCAACCTCTTCACGGTAAAAAGTTCGAGTGCAGCTTTTCCTTTTATATGCTGCTTCTGGAGTTGCTCGAAGAAGGGTCCAACAGTAATCTCCCATCATGTTGACATTCCAACGATCCTGATACCGTTTCTCCATCGCCTTTATATCTTGGTGGAAACGCTCCCCTTGTTCCTCACTTACAAGTCCAAGATTGTCAGGGAAAAAATTTAAATGTGAGTGTAAAAAATGCACCTTCACACTCATGTTACATCCAAGCTCTCGAAATGTTTTCAACTTGTTTTGAACTATATTTTCGTAATTAGGGTCTTTCTTATTGACTAAAAACTTCAAAACAACTTGTTTAAATGCACCCCATGCAGCTTTTTCTTTCAAGTTCATCGCATTTTCGAAAATAGGGTCATGCATAAGTTTTCGAATGTCAGAGTCAATAAATATGCTTTCTTTTAACTTTGATACACAAAAGTGCACTTTGAGCATTTACTACTGATTACATAGGTGTAGAGACCAAGGTATTATTATAGGCTTACAATGCATAAATAACGTAAAGTAAACATGCGAGGAAACTTTACGTGCGGTGGTATTTTAAAGTTCATTTTCGGATTCAGCACGTCAAAAAAACATAAAGGGGAGCCAAATTTATAAAAAAAAGTTTTTTTATGGTTGGCTTGTGTTATTAAATAAGTTATAGACTGAAACGTTTGTCGAAATATACAGTTTTGAATTTATTCGTCGCAACAGGTAGAACGGTAATTCTGATTTGAAATCATTCAAACTTTTCGACACATTTCAACGTGGTTTTCCAAATTTATCATTCTCTTAAGATTAAGCTGAAAAAGTTAGATAAATTTTGACATCGGAAATTTTGACAAAAGAACTTGTTACGGTGTTCTTGTTAGGGACCTCAAATCCTATTGCAATATTAATGTTTTCGAACGTAGACTCAAAAATAATTGCTGGAACAAAAAGCTTCATATAACAGAGTGATATTTTTTTATTCTGGTCTCGAGATCAATGTCCATATGCCTCGGTGACTTGTGACTGCAAACTGACTGTACATAGAGAATAGGTGCGGAAAATAACGGGAATACTAATTTCAAATTTCGCCTATCGAAATGTCTAAGAATAACACACAAGAATTCTGTCAAACGATAGCAGGAAACCCACACATGGAAGAATAAACGAAGGTACTATTCTCTATTCAAACATCAAATGCTTATTTTGCATTAATCAAACGAATTATTCCTGAAGATGTTTTCTATTACAACTTAATAAAACTATCTTAGTACGCGGAGGTACATTTTCTTCAAGTAAACTATTTATAAATTGAAGGCAATTTTGATGGAGCCTGTGGTTGATTGACTAAATCACTTAAGGTTGATGTATAATCCCTTTCCACATTAATTTTCGTATTCTGTATATCTATTTCGACAACTAAGTTGTCATCATCAGCAGATAATTAAACAGTGTCGCATCTGGAAAACTACGGCAAAAACTCGCACGATAAAAATTCCGTACACCATCTGTACCGTAAAACGCAGACTTAATGTGGAAAGGAGTTATACATCGACCTTAAATCATTAAAAAAAATATTTATAAATTGAGGGTAAACTTTAATGGAGCACTTGATTGAATCAATCAAAGAAAGTAAATAAAAGCTTTTACCATTTAGAGTTCACAAAATCCAAGTACTGGTCTATACATTGTGTATTTGGTAATGAATTTTATTTACATTTTTTCGATTATTTATAAATTGCTTTATTTTATCTTCATTCAATTAACGAGATAATAAAATGTGATTTCAATCAGCGTACTCAAATTCATTTTTGCACTCTTGTGACTCTATAATATCTGTTTTATAGAGATGAGCTGGATATTTGGCCATGATCAAATTTCAATCTGTCGATTGTAATGCTATAAAATCGAGAGACAGCTGTATACCATAATTACACCATAGTTCAATACCTATTTGAGAACGACTACAAGCATATTATCATCCTTTCAGTGTACGATATTTTCCATTGTTCGTTCTGTTTTTGTTTGAAAAAGAATCTTTTCGCTAATACAACTAGTTCACCTGACCTATACATTGTATAATGGTTTAAGCTGTATTTGGATAATTCGTCTACTTTTTCTTTAGGTTGTATATTACTATAACCTTTCGTCCAGAAAAATTGCGTACTTATTATTTGTTTATTTGACTGCCACCATATATAGTATATCTAAAATAATGGGAATCTTCTTATTATACTGCTAAGTGGTGGTAATTTTGATGGAGCCTGTGGTTGATTAACTTAATCACTTAAGGTTGATATATAACCCCTTTCCACATTAATTTTCGTATTTCGTATACGTACTTCGACAACTAAGTTGTCATAATCAGCAGATAATTAAACAACGTCGCACCTGGAAAACAACGGCAAAAACTCGCACGATAAAAATTCCGTACACGACCTGTACCGTCGAAAGCCAAAACGTACACTCAAAGCACAAATATAAAATATTGTACAGAATACAGTATACGTTGTGTTTCTTGCTTCTAGCAGTGCTAGAGACGGAGTTCTAGCTCTGAAACTTGTATGAAAAAACTTTTGTTGGAATACATTTACCTTTCAAAGAATTCTGCAAACTTCTAAATAAATGGTAATCAGATGGTGCTAGATCAGGGCTGTATGGGGATGTGGCATCACTTCCCAGCCAAGCTCCAATAGTTTCCCACGATTTGCCAAAGATGTGTGAGGCCTTGCATTATCTTGGTGGAAAACTACACCTTTCCGATTTGACAATTCTGGCCGTTTTTCTTTGATTGCTTCATCCAGTTTTATTAATTGTTGACAGTAAACATCAGAATTGATCGTTTGGTTCCTTGGAAGCAGCTCAAAAAACACAACACCTTTGTAATCCCACCAAACTGACAGCATGATCTTTTTTGGATGCAATTCGGCTTTCGATGTGGTTTGAGCTGGTTTATCGTGTTTGCTCCATGATCGTTTTCGAACTATGTTACTGTACAGCACCCATTTATCGTCACCAGTGATGATTCTTTTTAAGAAAGGGTCGGGTTCATTTCGTCTAAGGTGCATATCGCAAAAGTTGATTCTTTGTGTTAAATGAATTTCTTTCAATTCGTGAGGTACCCAAATATCAAGCTTCTTAACTAGCTCAAGACATTTTAAATGTTTTTCAATTGTTGTGTGCGATACATGTAGCCTCTCCGCAACCTCTCGAACAGTTATATGACGATCCTCTTCAATTATGACTTTGATTTGGTCATCATCAATTTCAGTAGGCCGACCAGAACGTTGCTCATCTTTGAGGGAAAAATCTCCAGAACGGAATTTTTTATACCAATTCTGACACGTGCGCTCTGTTAAGCAATTAGCACCATAAACTTCACATATCTTTTTGTGAGCCGCAGCAGCTTTCTTTCCTTTACGGAAATAAAATAGTAAAATATGTCGAAAATGTTCGTTTCTGCACTCCATTTAAAATTAACCCACAACTAATAGCTTTAATAAAAATCACGCACTACTTGCTTCTGAAGTTACGTCAATGTGACTAGTATCACGCGACAAACGCTTAAGTTCAGCACTAACATACGTTATACAAAAAATAAAGCAACGCTCTCTATCAGTAAAAACCGAAAGTACTTAGCTGCCAACTCAATAGTAAGCGCATCTTCCCTATAATCAAATGATGAATATGCCATAAATTCATGTTAATGTTTAAAATTGCTTAAATCGAAGGAGTAATAACGCTACAACATTGTTTCGATTTGATGAAAATCGAAATGGAAATGATGACGTTTCTATCAATCTATCGTCAACTGCTGAGGTTTAATATTCAAAGAATATTCTTTGTGTTGCATATAATTATGCGTTTCTCCGATGTGAAACTAAAAAAGGTAAAAATTTTGGGGAGAAAAATTCATACTCTCCAAGCGAGATTGGAACCCGCGATTTCACGCTAACCAGGTATGTGTCTTTATTCTTAGACCACGGAGAATGATGAATTTTCCTCTTTCAGCGTGTCATAAATTTCTTTTTCACAACATTTATAAAATACAGAATCCTTTTTGAAAAATTTCCTCCTTTCCTCGCTGGACTCTATCATTCTTCCCGTTTTATACTTATTTAACAGAGTTCAAGTTCAAATGTGAAAAGCAAAGCAATAAAATTAGTGTATTTCTTGTTTCTTTGTTAACGTCTTCTCTCCCTTAAGTCCCTACATCAAAGCGAATTTAAAATTCCACAATCGATTTGCTATTAACCAAATTTCAATGTCATCAAGGTCTGCTAAATGAAAATACGATAAACTTTCAATACTCCGCGTGCCAACTTATTATACGTTTGAGCGTAACATAAATACTGATTCTATCTGATGTAAGTGTTTTAAAGATTGCTTTAGATATTTAACAGGCCAAAGTTAACCGTCAGATATTATCACACGTTGACCGGTCTCTTACGTTCGCTAATGACTGTTGACGACGAAGATACGCCTCTTTTTTTTTCAGAATTATTTTCGAATGATCATCAGGCCACGTGGATATTTAGGAAAAAAAATGCATAACGCGAAACACGCAGGAGACATAAATAAATGTTACTATTTAAAAAAAAAAACCTGGTGGACATTTGGTCTAATTTTATAAATTTCTACAGCCCGTTCCTACACAACTTTGTCTGTGCCTGTGTTCCGTGTAGTTATGCAGGTACTTTCGAGTCGGACGAGAGAGGAAGGGGGAGGGGGGGAGGCCAGGTAGTCGAATGTACTAATCACCTTATATGATTTAACCAAGTGGTTTTTCGGTTTTTGCTTATTTAAACGACTAAAATAAACTATGTATTTCCAATGATATATTTAACGTAGGTACATCGTTTTGAAATAACACTCTGGCGGGATATTTTGAAAGTCTAACGTATGAAACGTCGTAGGTTTTCACGGCCAGGGTTACTAATAATAGAATATATTCAGGGTTTCGTCGTGTAGTAAACAACATTTTGCTATTTATACTAACTGGTTCTTCGGAATGTATTAGTAGTATAAACAATGAAATTGTTTTAATGACTACAAGACAAAATATATAAATAATTATTTTACGAACTTCTCAAACTTTTGGTTAAATTGCAGATACCTTATCTATTAAAGAAATTGTAAGTAAGTCTCGTTAAGTCTCGCCTTGGAATTTATATTAAAACATCAAATTTAACAAATGGTATATCTAAAGGAGCGCATACTCGAATCTATAGCGAACTATAGATTCGAGTATGCGCTTAGCGTAATTCGAATTCATTTTTAAATTTATTAAAATTTAAAGTAAATCAATGGGGCAACAACTTGATGTGTTTGTTTTAAATAAAATTAAAAAAAAAATAAAGCTGTTAAAAAACAAAACATAAACATTGATAAACAATTTTTGAACGGTTAAAAATGCGTTGACTCTACTAAAAATGAAGCATGCTTCGAAGAAGTGAAAAGCTTTAAATATCGTTGGATTAAATTTTATAGTGAACCAGAAATAAGAAAAGAAATACAGCAGAAACTAATGCTTAATAACTGATTTTAAAAATAATATCGAATAATAAAAACTAACATGGTTTTTCTTTCTATCTAAGTTGAGTGCTTTTCTCACACTTAATAACATTATATACGAGGGTAGCCGTTTATATTTCGGGAATAGCAAACAAAAAAACATTTTTATTATCGAAAATAGTTTTATTGCTTTTCAAAACATTCTATTTGAAAATCAGTGCACTTTTGCATTCGTTTAAACCAATCCGGAAAGCATTGCTGAGTTTTATTATTATGAGTTTTGAATGCCTCAACTGCCTCTTCCAGCGTAGAAAACCGTTGACCACGAAGTTTATTCTTCTAGATCAGAGCTGTACGGTGAATGCTTCATCAATTCAATGTTTTGCCCGATCAAATATTCAATTGTTTGAACCGACCTGGAGAATGATATGTCGTTTTTGGTTTGTTTTCATTATTTCAAAACTTTCGGCAAACAAATTGTTGTGCACCATTCGGAAATGACCATTCTACAACTCTCTAAAAGCACGATTGCAACGTGACCGGTTTTTCCGAAAAATATGCGACATTTGTTTTGATGTGCTTCGAGCGCGAACAACTTTTGTTGGTTTTAGTCCATCTTGGAATATCCACACAGTCTACTGCTGTTTACTATCGGGCTCATACGTATAGATCCAAGATTCATCACCTGTGACGACTTTATTAATGTTCTTTGAAGCACCGCCATTGTATTTTTTGTGCATTTCTTGGTACCAATCGACGTGAGTCCTTTTTTGAGCGGTTGTCAAATTATGTGGTACCCAACGCGAATATAGCTTCTTAACGGCTAAATGTCCATGCAGGATCTTATGCACGCTGGTCTTACTAATACCTAGAGATGCCTCGATCTCACGGTATGGCATATGATGGTATTGCATTATCAATTCAGACACTGCAATAATGTTTTTCGATACAACAACATTCGTGGGACGACCTTTACAAATTCATCATCCAAAGAACACCGTCCAAATTTGAGTTCACTATACCAAGGATATACTGTAATTTTCGATGGTGCTTCATCACCATATAAAGAATTCAGCTCGTCGATGCATTCTTGTTGAGATAATCTGCGCCGAATGTTATGAAAAATAATTGCACGGAAATTAATTCAATTTTTTCGCTGACATAAAATTTTCAAGTTACTGTCAACAATAGAAATAGCGACCGGACAATAAAACTGTCAAGGTAAATATATTGTCAACAATGACAAACTCCACAGTGTTGCCAGTTCCCGAAATATAAGCGGCTACCCTCGTGTTTACAAAAGATCTTGCTTTGTCCAGTTTAATGGTTACATATCTGATCCCTTCAGCGTCTCCTAAGGTGTACCACAGAGTTAAAATTTGGGTCCTTTATTATTTAATATATAACACCATGATGAGAGCTTCAAACATTAACAATCGGTAAAGTTTCGAGTGCCAATGTTTGACATTAAGAATGCTCATTTTTATAGGAAACACGTCAGATCTAATAGTTAAGTATGCCCCGTCCAAATACAAAAATTACATCAAATTGAGATTGTTTTATCTTAAAAAAGATAAGTCAAAACCGATTATAAGGAATGTAAATCGAAGCAGTGTCCTGTGACTATAATGCAGTATTTTAAACTTGTAGTTATACGTACATTTCAACAATAAAATAAATAACAATATATAAGCATTAAATTTGCAATTTTTATAATAATTATTACAAAATAAATTGTCTTTTACAACCTATATTTAAATTTGTGCATCTACAATGTTTAACATTTACCGTTACCAAAAAGATTCCTTTTAATAAATGATATTTTTCATTTATACATTTTCATCCACAAATGTATTCTCTGAAACTGCCACCGAAAAACCATCCCTTGTTCAAAATTCATATATTATTTAGTGTCTTTTTTTAAATCTGTCCGAAATTCTTCGAACATAAACTTACATCATTTAAGTTAATATTTCTTGAATATTCAATTAGGAAATCCCAAAGACGCCGGACACCTTCCAATAACTAAACATCTTTATTCTTAAACACACATTATATAACCATGTCTCCTAAAATCGAATAAGTAATATTCTGGAACTTTCTCCGAACCCAAATTATTCATTTCGTAATGGAGAATCCAGCGTGCTAAGATCGTGATACGATCGTGTGCGGTATTTTATCGAATATAGCAAAGACGTATTCATTAACCTTTTAAATAGTATCGACATTGTTTTTCATCTTTTTCTAATAAATTTTTATCTATAATTACATTGTTTAAGACTGTGGTTAGTTAAATTTATTTAAAAAAGGCGAAACCGCATCAATGTTTGTTCTCTATATACGTCTTTCGACAATTAAGTTGTCGTCATCAGCGGATTATTAATCATAACGCTGCACCTGAATTTGCGGTTGACTTTACTTGTATCCCGCCGAAACTAAAACACACACTGGTTTTAGTTTCGGCGGGATACAAGTACGGAATTTGTCCTGTGTAAACATTACCGCCAGTCCACGTGCCACATTGTAATTAATAATCTGCTGATGACGGTAACTTAGTTGTTGAAATACGTATACAGAGTACGAACGTTGATGTAGTAAGGGTCTTGGTCGTTTCTCGCACACTTTTCGAAACACATTTGGCAAACAAATGGTTGTATGCCACTCAACATGACTGTGTGACGATGCTTTAGTGGAATAGCAGCAAGAAGACCGGTGCGTTTGAAAAAAGAAGCCACCATTTTAATGCCAGATCTTCATCTGCGTCTCACTTTCGCGGATTTTTCCTCGTCTTTGAAGACCCATTGCGCCGATTGCCGCTTGCTATTTGCCTTGTAACAATAATTCCAACTTTCCTCACCCGCAACGATTTTGCTTGACCTCGGATAATTTTTTTAAGAATTGCTTTTTTCCGGCAAGATGATCATACAGGATAGTCCTGATTTGGGTCATACCTATGCTCAATAATGCTCGAATGTCTTTGTATGCGCAGTTGTTGTCTGTCTTCATCATTTTGTATATGTCGTCTTTGAGCGAAGCACGTCCACGCTGAAACTCGTTGTACTACTGCTCAACAGTCGCCAAGGATAGTGCTTCATCGCTAAACAATCGCTTGATTTTTTGCGAACACTCTTGTCGAGTGACACGGTCTTTAAAATCGTAGTAAATCATGGCTCGCTTTCGCGCGTTAATTCCTTTTTCCATAAAACTCGCTTTATTTAAAGAATTACTAAAAAGATACAACAGCATATACTAGCAATTTGTAAATACATACTATTCGGATCAAAAAATCTCTTACGAGAAGTAGCTGAATCGCAAAACATTTAAAGCAATGTAAGTATTGTTTCTTTTGAAATACTTAAACTTTCATATTATGCAGACGATTTTTCTTACATGGGCTTGCTCAGTACAAAAAAATACACGGTGTGTGTTCAGTATTCTCATTTGATAAGCAAGGTTAATTTTTTTTAAAGTATTTTATCTCTCCATTGTAAATTCTACAACAGCCATCGCATTTTTGTTTTTCCTCTCATGTCCATTTTCATTAATACTTAAGTGGCCATGTGAAAATACAATTCAATAAAATTAAAATGTCGTTCAGATAAGGCATTTGAATAGTAAATATCTTTCGAAACAACAAAAATATGTTATCCACTTACAACAATTAATTTGCCATTAAGTTACTTTTTGGAATTGTAAATACATTTTAAATAAATTATAATTTTTATTAGACATTGCCCTTGAACTAATTGAAGATTTCACTTCAGTTTAAAAAAAGCGACATCACACGATCAGATATTTATGACAAATAATGACAACTATTGTTACGATAACAACTTCAAGTGGCAAGTATGCCTACAGACAATAAATAACACTTCAGTTAAGTCATATGTATTTAGGAATCAGTTCGTTTGATCAAAATAACAATGCGTTTATCGTAGAAAACAATTTAGCTTTTTTTTCTCTTACTTATCATTACAAGATTATGAGAGAAATGGTTTTATGCCGTTTCGCTCATTGTAATTTTATTTTTACATTCTCTCGGTCAATTTTGGTCTTTTCGTTGGCCGGCGACTATAATTTTCTCGTATAATCGAGATTGCAACGTTCGTCTCAATATTTTGATGTTGTCTGCTTCTAACATGCGCAGCACCTCCCCAATAGTTCGCTGTCGATTCTCTAATGAACTTTTAACAATCTGTTTCCATCATTAGTTGTCGTTTTCTTTCTCCCACAATAAATGCGACCGCTCGAAGTGGGTGATAGATTTCCTGGAATTAACTTCACCCTGTGCACTGCTTAACGAGGAACACGTTCTCGTCTTGCTATTTCTTGATGAATATAGTTCCCAGTTTTTAATAAAGTCTCTATTGAGCCTCTTTCTTTGCACTGGTAATGTCTTTCGTTACCCCATTCTTCAAAATTCGGTTTCACTTTGCACATACTGCCTTCAGAATGCCGAACGAAAAGCAGGTAAAAGAACTTCATATAATCGTGTTTCATCTCGAGAAGGGTGTTTGGAATATTGAGAATTTTATAGTTGCTGTAAGGGATTATCGCCAATACTTGGATTGTCTTTTAAGTTTTGCATATAAAACTGGAATAAAACAGTAGATAGCTTTTAAAGACTTCATTGTTTTTCCAAGTATTCTCCACGAAGATTAATGTACTTTTGCATGTGCTCGAACCAACTCTGGAAGCAGTTGTTTCACTCGTTTGTTGGTACAATCAAAATTGCGTTTTCGAAGGCATCGACTGCTCCTTCTGATGACTGGAACCTTTGACCACGCAGTCCGTTCTTGATTTTCGGAAAGGTAAAGAAATCGTTGAGACTTAGGTTCGGATTCTTATAATTCGACGTTTTGTTGGATTAAAAATTTAATTGTCTTGTGTGCTGTGTGCGAGCTAGCATTGTCTTGGTGGAGGATGATTCGTTGTTCGGGGTTGGTGTTTCGAAGTTCAAAGATGACTTGAGGCAAACAAATGGTTGTATACCAATCAGCAGTAACAATTCTTTGATTTTGTAGAAGAATTTTTGCTACATGACCTGTTTTAGAGACAAATGTCGGGACTTTTTGGGGACCCTTCGAGAACGGATGACTTTTGTCGTCTTTTCTACACCTTGGAACACCCAAACAGACGAGTGGTGTTTACTTACTGGTTCGTATGAATAAATCCAAAATTCATCACCACTGACAACGTTTTTAGAGTTTCCGACGTTGAAGCGATTTAGGGTTTTTTGACACCAATTCGCCCCAGCTGCTTTCAGTTCTTCGGTCAACAGATGCGATATCCAACTGGAAACTAATTTTTTTACATAAAAATTCTTTATGCAAAATTTTTTGAATTGAGGTCGTTGAAATCCGCAATAATGCTACAATCTGGCGATATGTCACATGTCGATTTTCTTCGATGATCTTGCGCACAACATCGACGTTTTCCTGAGTGACTGCCGTTTTTGGCGAAGCTGCTCTTGGATCGTCAAGACTAATCCGTCCACGTTTGAATTCTAGATACTAACGAGAAATTGTTGAAGTGATGCTTCATTGCCGAAAACAGAAAGCAACACGGCAAGGCATTTTTGTTGAGATAATTGTCTTCAAAAACTATAAAAAATTATTCCGCGAAAATGTTCTTGGCTTAATTTCATTTTTCATCTAACTCATCAACTTTGACAGTTCGTTGTAGCTGCAACACTACACGTATCGCACTGAAACTTTGGATTTAGGTTAACTAAAGAGGCTAATTTTTAATATTGAAATTTGATTAGTGGGGCCCTCTATATCACACTATTGAAAACTTAAAAGACATCCCACGTACTATAAAAAGAGATATTTGAACCACAGAAAATAAGATATATTCTCTACTTAGTCGACGGTTTTAAACACTTCTAAGAAATGCGAGAGGTTCTAATTTAACTGCGCGGTGCTGTATATATAAAATCAAATGCCAGTTGTTTCTGCTTTTCATACAGAATAATTTTGTTAGTTATTTGAGAATTCATACCGGACGTTCGGAAAATAGTGAGAGTGGTTCTGATTTTAATTACGCAGTATTGTAATTTAAAACCTTTTAGCAATGGTAAATTGAACTTATTGAAAATAGAATTTCGAAGTTTACATTTAGATTTTACAATTACATTTAACTATGTAGAAACTAAGCAGATTTTCGACTTATTACTGATAACATGCCGAAGTCTTAAATGAGATCAATGTACGTCAATCGTGCCCTACTTTTTTCAAAATTAAGAATGAACCACCTGATAATAAAATGCCTTAGTGATCAAGTAATCTGGAAACACCATGCCAGAACTGTGCACAGCGTGTGATACCAATTTTAACACATCGATATCGTCCAGTTTCTCTCAGTTGGCTTACGTCACACTTAAGAGTTAAATGTCCAAATCATTGTATTGATTTAAAAAATTTAATATTTCATTATTTTATGATTGAACTCTTGAAAGTAATTTTTTAATAGTTTTCTAGGAATATAGTATTATTGGTCTACTGTTTGCAAAAAAGAAAAGGGATATACAAGGGTTGGTCTTCAAGTTATATCTCCTTGCTTTTTAAAGAGTGTTTGACGTGCTTTTGAATATAGTGTCTTTCAACGGTTTTATAAAGCGTATTTACTAAAAAAAAATTTTTTGTTATCGGATAATTTTTCGGAAAGATGTTTTGTTTTAAAGATATACGACGGTTAAAGTTTGGATATTTTTAAAATTATTAATGCATCCTAAATAAAACTATGGTGTACTGCACTGGGCCCACCGAATATAAGAAATGTCCAAAAATTCTTCATCTTCTTCCATCTGCAGGCTTTTCGTCTTGTATTATTAGGACAAAAAGCCTGTAGAGAGAGCTGTCTTCGTCTTCTTTGGAGCAAATTCTGCACTTTCAGACTATTGTTTCGACTATTTCTTCGTCTCAGAGATGAAGTGACGGACCTATGTTTCATCCATGGTTATCGACGCAAAAACTCGATTTTATTGCCGTGAAACTTCGCCAAAGACATTATATTATTAGGAGAAAAAGGATATTTCCAGTAATGTCGTTAGTGCAACCTTGCCTGCAGATGGAACTGTCTTCGTCTTCTTTGGAGCAAATTCTGCACTTTCAGACTATTGTTTTGACTATTCCTTCGCCTCAGGTGCGAAGTGATGGACCCATGTTTGCCATGACATTGCCAAACACTCGATTTAAACATCCCCATGACGCTGTTTTGTTTCATTGTGAGCAATCGCAGCACCCATTTTGCGAACAACTTTCTCATGTCCAAATTTACAGTCAGCGTGCGATGTACAGCACTTTTTGAAATGCCTACCACGTCTGCTAACTCGCACACTTTCAGTCGACGGTCATTCAATACCATCTAAACGATTTTTTTCACCATTTCTGGCATAGTCACTTAGCAGCTCGTACGGCCTCGTTTTAACTCTGCCATCCAACATTTTACTGTTGTAAATGAAGAAGCATAAATCCCTAGAGCAGGGTCTAGCTGTGCTTTGATATTGGTTGGACCCAGGCCTTTCAAATAAAAGTATTGTATCACACGATGTCCAATCTTTTCCAAGTTTACAATTTCATTGAGAGAGTTTACTATTGATGGCTGCCACACAACGTAGTGTCACCAAATTTCATATTTAAGCTTTATGAAGTTGGTACTTTCTACCATAGTCTTTCTTTTCAAAAGAACAACCGCTATCTATACATCAGATCGGGTACTTTTGAGACTGCCCTTGAATTTACTATACTTCTGCTTTTTTATTATAAAATCTTCAATTTCTGCGTAAATGTTTTAAATTTTCATCTATTTGTTGATTGCTTCTTTGTCAATATGTATTTGCATCATTTGGTGAGTATGTGTTCCATGTATTATTTTGTTTTTCCAGGTTTCTGTTTTATAATTGTTAGTCATTATATGTTCCTTTGGTTTGAAATTTATATCACTGGGGTGTAATGGTGTTGTCGACTTTTACTGTCGTTTTGTGATGTGTTCTTTCTCATGGTCAGAGAGTAAATTTTGAGGTTGTTCACAACATATTTTATTGTTATTATTATTAAGGTTAATATTCTTTTTGGTAATAACAGTCTGTTACTTAGGAACTTGGAACGTATCATATAAATAAGATGAACCACACGTTGAAATCAGAGTGCTCGAATTAAACTCGTTCGCGAACGAATTCAATTCGAGCGAGTTATATTTTATATATTAAAAAGAACTATTCTTACGAGTTGAGATTGTGCTCGCAAGTTAAATAATAAAACTCGCGAGCACGAATTTTAAAACGAACCAATTAAATAAAATTGTGGTCGCGAGCAGAACTTTTTCCTACTCTGGTTGAAATTCAATGCACTGTCACTCTTAGCTAGCTTAAGAATATGACTTGTTATTAAATACCCATTGGTATCCTACGAGGGAGCGTTTTTATATTCGCGGAATGAGCGGGTTGTAGAGGGGTGAGTAGGCGCATTGGGCGCGTGGCCTGTGCAGCGACTCATGATTAGTATAAATACGAAGTTTCATTGTTATTAGACAGTTAGCCTTTGAGCTATCGTCAACCAAGTAACATAATCAGGAGTGAAAAGTGAAATATGGAAAAAATCGAATATCGTGCCGTTATAAAGTTCCTTACCAGGCAAGGAAAATCAGGCGCGACCATAATGAATGAGATGTCATTGGTTTACGGCGACTCTTGTCCAGGAAAAACCATGGTGTACAAGTGGCATAGTTTATTTAAACAGGGAAGGGAATCCCTTGAAGACGACCCGAGGCCGGGCAGGAGCATTGAGGTGACCACGCCAGCACTTATCCAAAAAGTTGAACAAATTGTACTCGAAGATGCTCGACTAAAGAAGAAACAACTCGCAGAAATGGTTGGAGTATCCGATACAACAATTTTTAAAATCCTACACGATCATCTCGGCATGTCTAAGGTCAGCGCAAGATGGGTGCCGAGAATGCTCACGCCGCCGCAAAAACAACAGCGCGTAGAGTATTCGCGTGCATTTTTGGACCTCTGTAATGAAGACAAGGATGGTGTATTGAGTGGAATTGTTACTAGAGACGAAACTTGGGTTCATCATTATGAACCTGAGTCCAAACAAGACTCCATGCAGTGGCATAAAAAGGGCACAGCACCTCCCAAGAAATTTAAAGTGTCACAATCAGCTGGGAAACTCATGGCAACGGTATTTTGGGACTCGGAAGGAATATTGTTGATTGATTATAAATATAAAGGTGTTTCTATAACTGGAGAATATTACGCTTCAATATTAGAGCGACTAAAAGAAGCCATTAAAGAGAAAAGACGGGGAAAATTGACAAGAGGTGTTCTGCTTTTGCACGACAACGCGCCCGTCCACAAGAGCCGCGTTGCGTTAGCTGCCCTGCATAAGGTGGGCTTCGAAATTGTGAATCACCCACCCTACAGCCCAGACCTGGCCCCGAGTGATTATTACCTGTTTCCGAAAATGAAAAAAGAGCTGCGGGGTAAAAAATTTACTGCCGATGATGAAGTCAAGGAGGCAGTTTCGGCGTATTTTGCAGATAAAGAGAAATCATTTTTTTATGAGGGTATAAATAAATTAATTGAAAGATGTGAAAAATGTATCCGTCTTGCAGGTGAATATATTGAAAAAGAAAAATAATTTGGTTTTTTTATTTCCACCCCTTGCCCCCATTCCGCGAATATGAAAACGCTCCCTCGTAGATACATTTCTTAACGGTTCAAGTCATGTTTGAAATTCTAAAAAGTCACAGCTCGTTGGTTCTCTTTGTTCAATTCTATGATAACTTGGGTAAATGATTATTTTGAACTCTTGAAGTTTAAAAATATTCATGCGTATTTTATAAATAGGTAAAATAACAAATAAAAATTGTAGCAAAATATTATGGCATGCTATTGTATTTATTGTCAATTTTGTGTCAATACAGGATCCATTTCAATATTGACATCCAATACTAAAAATAACTTTTGAGCAAATACTTATAAAGTTATTCTATAAACGTAACTGTTTATTTGTAAATTGTAACTGACAAAGGTGTTCCAATTTGAAAAATACGCGTGTTGCGACAAATAAGTATTTATCAAACTTTGACATATCATATAAAAATGTAACATAGAAAAACAAATTAATTACAAACTTAAATATAAATTTAAGTACATATTTAAAATGTAAAAATCAGCAGTTGACATAATTTTACATAATTAGTAACATTAACTTTAATTTAAAAATAGACGATGACAATGAATCCAGTTACCACCGATATCAGCTGTTCTTTGCATGACGAAAATTACGTAAGTTTATTCGCGATCATTGTCCGGAAAGAAAGCAAAATTCGTATTAATATTTATTACAAAAACACATACAGGCCTTTGTTAAGTGGATAGCCTTCGATTTGCGAGAAATATAAATATATTTTGTGGTCATTGTGACCCCGAAACAACTAATGGAATATTTAATGAATAAATTGTTCGCTTCGAAGTGTGCATGTTAATATTTGAAAAGAAAAAAAGTGTATAGGAAAGTTATTCTCATTTCAAGACACTATGGAAAAAACCCAGATGAAATATATTAAACTGGTTATATGGGGATTGGTCAGAAAGTTTCTGGAAGGTCATCACATCGGAAAATATTAATGTATGTAACTCTGAGGCTATATATCAAGCAATGTAATAGAATATTTAAGAAATACACTACCGATCATATTTATTTGCCCACCTCAATTTTATGTGTTTCCTGAAATACGGATTATCTTTCGAAAAATCCGTATTATAATTATTCAACAATATTATTAGTGGAAGTAATTCCATATGAATTTCTACGAAAATCTTAAATTGTTTATGATATATCGTAAAGGTGTCATAAATTGGAAAAATACCATAAATATTATATAGGCTAATCCCTACAGTATTAACAGTTTTACCTGCATTTCCGAAAGGTATTACCAATATTGTGTTATTCTACTAACTAATTACAATATTAGGATGGTTATTCAAAAAGGAAAATAAATTTTATGTCAGTCATCGTTCATCTTATGTTGCGAAAACAGTGAAATAGAAAGTTATTGTGAATATTTTAATGCAATGCCGAAGACGAAGGAATTATCTGTTGAAGTGCGTGTTATGATAATTGCTTATCGTCGTACGGGTAAAAGTAATCGCGAAATTGCAAAAGAATTACGATTAAATCGCAGAACCGTTGATTATATTTAAAAAATTTGAAGAAAGTGGTACATTTTCCAACAAAAGAAGATCTGGACGACGCAAAGCGACGACATCTGCAGATGACAGGCATCTAATACGGATAAGTAGACGCGATAGACGAAAAACAGCACCAGAAATTGCTGCTGAAATGAATAGAGCGCGTGCTAAATCAATTAGTGTGTCCACGGTACAGAGAAGGTTAAGGCAAGCGGGTTTATACGGAAAAATTGCTTTGCGAAAACCACTACTACGAAAGCAAAACAAGATAAAACGACTAAATTGGGCTAAAGAACATAAGAATTGGACGATTGATCAGTGGAATAATGTGTTGTGGACAGACGAATCGAAGTTTGAACTTTTCGGTAGTAAAAGGCGAATATTTGTAAGAAGGTCCGCAGGAGAAAGGGTACTGCCAGAATGTATTGCGCCTACTGTAAAACATGGAGGAGGTTCAGTAACGATTTGGGGGTGTTTTGGTGGAAGATCTGTAGGCGGTCTCGTCAAAATTGAGGGAACTCTAAGAAAAGAAGGCTACAAGGAAATTTTAGAAAATAACGCTGTTCCTACAGGACTAAGGATTCATGGCGAAAACTTTGTATTTCAACAGGACAACGATCCGAAACAAACTTCTAGATTGTGTGGCGATTACTTGCGTCAACTAGAAGAGCAAGGGCAAATCACTATAATGGTATGGCCAGCTCAAAGTCCTGATCTGAACCCAATAGAGCTTCTTTGGGAAGAATTGGACCGGAAAGTTCTCACTGTACTATGGGAACAACTTCAAGAAGCCTGGGCACGAATTACAGAAGATACACTGCAAAAATTAATTGAAAGGATGCCGCGGTTATGTGCCGCAATTATCAAAAATAAAGGTGGGCACATTGATGAGAGCAAAATTTAATAATAATTAATGATAAAGTTTTTATATAAGAAAAATGTAACTATTTTATGTTTATTTTACACTATTGTATTGGTACAATAAATAAATTTTCAGTACACATTTGATAGTTTAAAAATTTTGGCTAAAACTAAGGGTGGGCAAATAAATATGACCGGTAGTGTAAATTGTTCGCTTCGAAGTATGCATGTTTGAAAAGAAAAAAAAAGTATATAGGAGAGTTATTCTCATTTAAAGAAATGGAAAAAACCCAAACGAAATATATTAAACTGGTTATATGGGGATTGATCAGAAAGTTATCTGGAAACGGAAAATATTAATGTATGTAACTCTAAGGCTACAAATCAAGCAATGTAATAAAATATTTAACAAACAAAATGTTCACTTTGAAGTATGCATGTTAATATTTGAAAAGAAAAAAAAATATATAGGAAAGTTATTCTCATTTCAAGACATGGAAAAAACCCAAACGAAATATAGTAAACTGGTTATATGGGGATTGATCAGAAAGTTGTTTGGAAACGGAAAATATTAATGTATGTAACTATAAAGCTACATGTAAAACAAATGTAATTAAAGAATAAATTGTTCGTTTAAAAATATGTTTTAATGTTTCTTTAACTGGTTAACTACCCTCGACAAATATATGTCAATCAAATATATTCAATAGATACTGCCTGATCTTGATAAAAGGCGGACTTCATTAGTATTTTGCTAAATTTTTTAACTACTTGCCGAACTTACTTAAAGATATTAAAGCGGTTTCAATACTTAAATCAATAGTTCGTGATTCCTCAATTGATTTAGAACTTCGTAATATATGTGAGTATATAAATCGTAGTTCTCTACAATAAGATATATTTTAAGATACCATGTATATTATCTAAACTCATATTCAAAATTAAAGCACCATTCAATGTTTCTGATATATTTGACATAACTTTTTATTTTCTAAACCTTTTTCATTTCATCTAAACATAGTCTAGTAGCTTATAACCTAAAAGGTTTAAGTTTGGTGATTTTGGTGACTAAGTAATTGCTGAATTTCTTCCCATACACCATTTCGTATAACTTTAAGAAAATCTATTACTTGTCTACCATAGTGTGGAAATGCACCAGTTATATCCACATTCGTCGTCTTACATTAAGAAGAACGTCATCCGGTAATGTTGTAAAGTTATTTTTCAAGAAACGTAAATAACGAACTATCATCAGACGTTCTTCGATAATAAAACTACAAATACTTGTACGTTAGTTACGAGTTTTGGACACGTACGAGAGACGAACTTTTCTAAAATAGTAATTCTTAGTAGCGCCATCTATTAAGAAAAAATATGCGTCGGTAACGCAGATCTTTCGCCAATGTTATGTCAAAATATCATGACATTTGCGTTATTAGAAGCAGAGAAATTATGCATAAAATAACAGTGTATTTGACATTGGTCGAAAAATGAATTTTGAACAGAGCAAATATCGAGTTCTGTTTTAAACTCGATAAATCGTTTACTGAAACGTTTAATTCGATGAAACAAGTGTATGGTGATACGTGTTTATCATGTACGAGTGTGTATGAATGGTATAAACGGTTTAAAAACAGTCGTACGGACATAAAGACAACGAACATTCTGGCGCAAAAAAATCTATGGTTACGGAAAATAACATCCAACTTGTGCGTGAATTTATCAAAAATGAGCTGAAATCCTCATTGCCATACGTGGAACTGGAATTTAATATTTCCAAAAATTCAATTTATCGCATTTTGAATCAGCATTTAGGACTGAGAAAGATTTGTGTAAGGTTTGTACCACACAAAACTAATTCAACATTGTACAGACTTGATTAAAGACTCAATAAAGGACGAAAACTTCAGGTATTCTATTGCAACTGACGATGAGATGTGGTGTTTTCAATATGATCCAGAGACCACCGTCAAAGCTCTGAATGGAAGCATCCAAATGGTGAAAGATAAACAAAAGCCGTTTGGAGAAGTCAAAAGTGGAGACAATGTTGATTTGTTTTTATGATTTGAAAGACAAAGAGTTTGTACCAACTTATCAAACAGTCAATGCTGTATATCATCTTGGTATTATGAAACGTCTTTGGGCGCGAATTCGTCCTGTGCGCCCTGAATATCGTGAAAATGATACCTGGCGTTTGTTACATGATCATGCACCATCTCATCGCTCGACGCTGATTTTCTAACTACAAATGGCATTTTAAACATCAACTGTTCACTATATTCACCGGATTTGGCTCCCTGTTCTCCAAACTACATTTGCCGATGAAAGGACAGCGTTATGCCGACGTCGAAGCCATTAAAAAGACGTCGACAGCGATCTTGAAAGACATCTCTAAAGATGAACTTAAAAATTCATTCGACGTGTTAATTGATCGTGCAAAACGTTGTATTGAAGCCGAAGGCGACTACTTTGAATAAAATAGTGCATTTTAACAAAATAGTAAGCTTTTGTTTTTATTTTTAAAAAGTTCCGTTTTCTCTGAGACAAACTGTGTATTATTATCAAAATTTAAAAAAGAATGTTACAATCTTTTTGGACCACCTGTCATAAACGTCATATGGAACACTTAACATTTAACATTCTGCAATTTACAATGGTCTACATTTTGTAACATCATACATAAGGTATTTCTTTATTTCGTCGAACAATTGAAATAATTGCTTCTAACATAATTTAAAATTGACGTACTATAATACATTTAAATTATCAGGTTCGGAAAATATAATCAAAGACATCCATGACCTGCATATATAAAATGACGCACACAAAATTCGTCATATATTGTAATATTTCGAATCCGTGATCGGACATACATACGATACATACATAGATATTATATACGAGAACTGGCTGTTCATTACCGGAAGCAAACAAGATAAGTTCTTTTTTTAACATAGCGTTCGTATATTGTTCATCGAATCATGCTTTTTTTGTTTCGTCGGTTGCACTTTTGTCCTCACAATATGTTTATGGGGAATTGATTGAATGTCGGCGATGTCACGTTTAAAAAGAACGAACAATATTTATATATCAATAGATAAGGAAATAAATGACCTTAATTTTTATTTTGTCTGAGAATTAAAGTAGAGTGTATAAAGAATGTATTTCTAGACAGATTAATGAAAGTAATTTCTGAAAAACGACCTGAAATGACCGATCAAAAAGTACACCATCATTACCAGTTACCAAGTCGATTGGCGCACAATAGTCGTCTTGTAATAAATAATATGAGGGTAGCCGTTTATATTTCGGGAACTGTCAACACTGTTAGTGTTGCCTCCGATATGATGATTGCATCGTGAATTTCGACAGACATATTTACCTTGCCAGTTTTATTATCCGGTCACTATTTCTATTGCTGACAGTAACTTGAAAATTTTATGTCAGCGAAAAAATGGAATTAATTCGCGAATATTTTCGTGCAATTATTTTTCATAACTTTTGGCGTGGATTATCTCAACAAGAATGCATCGACGAGCTGAATTCTTCATATGGTGATGAAGAACCATCGAAAACTACCGTGTATCGTTGGTATAGTAAATTCAAACTTGGACGGCGTTCTTTGGACGATGAATTACGCAAAGGTCGTCCCACAAATGTTGTTGTATCGGAAAACATCAACGCAGTGTCTGAATTGATAATGCAAGACCATCATGTGACATACCGTGAGATCGAGGCATCTCTAGGTATTAGTAACACCAGCGTGCATAAGATCCTGCATGAAAATTTAGCCATTACGAAGCTCTGTTCACGTTGGGTACCACATCATTTGATAACCGCTCAAAAAAGGACCCGCGTCGATTGGTGCCAAGAAATGCACAAGAAATACAATGGCGGTGCTTCAAAAAACATTTATAAAGTCGTCACAGGTGATGAATCTTGGATCTATACGTATGAGCCCGATAGTAAACAGCAGTCGACTGCGTGGGTATTCCAAGATGAGCCAAAACCAACCAAAGTTGTTCGTGCTCGAAGCACATCAAAACAAATGGTCGCCTGTTTTTTCGGAAAAACCGGTCACGTTGCAACCGCGCCTTTAGAGAGTTATAGAACGGTCAATTCCGAATGGCACACAACTATTTGTTCGCCAAAAGTTTTTAAAGAAATAACGAAAACAAACCGAAAACGACATATTCTCCACCATGACAATGCGAGCTCTCACAGGTCGGTTCAAACAATTGAATATTCGACCAGGCAAAACATTGAATTGATGAGCCATCCGCCGTGCAGCGCTGATCTAGCACACGCATGAAGAATAAACTTCGTGGTCAACGGTTTTCTACGCTGGAAGAGGCAGTTGAGGCATCCAAAACTCATATTTTTGAGATACCGCCTTCACAGTGGTAGCAATGCTTTTCGGATTGGTTTAAACGAATGCAAAAGTGCATTGATTTACAAGGAGAATATTTTGAAAAGCAATAAAACTATTTTCAATAATAAAAATTTTTTTTGTTTGCTATTCCCGAAATATAAACGATTACCCACGTATTCATGTGCAACAGCGTAGGGGCAGAAGAAGCGTTTCGAAACCCTGGGATGAACGTTAGATTAGAATTTTCTTAGGTTAAGTTTTGCCAGAAGATACATTAATGATTACCCATCTAGGTTAGATTTAATTGTAACATGCTCTGTATAATAAAAAATCCTTGGTCTAAATGTGTTCTTGAAGGAAAATATTTTGAATAAAAAAATGTTCTTAACTCATTTATTGAGTCTCAATTACAGCCTCCCTAGGCAACAGCAATTTTAGCTAATTAAGTCTTCCAATGAAATAGTAATCTATAAATAATAATACCCACAAGTGGGCAGATATATGAATGTTTGTTTCCTGTCCATATATTTTCTTTTCGCAAATGAATTTATTTAATATTATAAGTATTATAACTCATGAGATGGAAAAATATGACATTGATACATCGGCATGTCATTAGCTAATTTGACGATCTTATTAGTGGATCTCATCAATCTACTTCATTCTGCTCAGATAAAAGATATGATAGAATAGAATACTTTCTATACATTACATAAATAAGTATGTGAGAAGGATTATAGGCTTTAAATTGAATGGCTTAATAACTGTAATTAAATGTTACTTGTCAAACAGATATGGGTGTGAAATCCGTAGGTTGTATTGGAAATATTTAATATCAAAGTCAAGAGGTATATTTATAAAATAAAGACGTATTATTTATTCTAAGGAAATGTGTACTTTTTAAACATGAAAACATTATACGAGCGATTGATTAAAAAAGTAATCGGTGTACGTACGCAAATGATGTAATATTAACGACAAAAACGTAACAAAGATTATGGCTCATAGTAAAAGGTATGATAAAAGTACAATTGAAAGTTAATGTGTTTTAAATTAATTTTATGATTTGAATAAAAAAGTGTACTTGAAATACTTTTTAATCTGTTTCTTAGTAGAGTTTGAATTTTTTCTTTACAAAAAACTGGCTCAAGCTTTTGAGCTAATTTATTTATGCACTCGGAGATTTACATTTTGATATACGAGGGTGGTCCCAGAAGTACCCGACCCAACAGAGAAAACACAAATGCTATGCACCCATAGCAGTAGCGATTGTATATTACAAACATTACATTAATATTTTCTATTTATTCTGACTAGGGCAATTTGGAGATCTTAATTTAAATTGAAATGCAACATTTTGTTTTAAAAGCGATCTGTCTTTTTTGTACGAGGGTGGTCCCAGAAGTATCCAACCCAACAAAGAAAACACAAAAATTTTGGAAAGAAATATATTTATTTTTCAACATAATCTCCTTTCAACTCTATACACTTTTCCCAGCGAATAAGTTCGATACCCTTTTTATAATAAGAACTGTATTGCTCCAAAATAGCCATTAACTGCCGACATCACTTCTTCATCGTTGGAAAGTCTTTGACCACTGAGGCATTTTTTCAAGTTTGGGAACAGAAAATAATCCGTGGGGGCTAAATCTGGCGAATAGGTAGCAATTCAAACTTTAATTCATTAATTTGGGCCATTGCAATAACGGATTCGTGAGCTGGTGCATTGTCTTGATGAAACAACACCTTCTTTTTAGCCAAATGCGGCCGTTTTTGCTTGATTTCTTCGCTCAAACGTTGCGATAAGTTCCCATAATACTCGCCGTTGATAATTTTTCCTTTTTCAAAATAGTTAATGAAAATTATTCCACGCGCATCCCAAAAAACAGTTGAAACGGCCTTCGCCTTCTTTGGAGCCGGCTCTCCCTTTTGAGTCCATTGTTTTGATTGTTCTTTTGTCTAGGGTATGAAGTGATGGACTCATGTTTCATCCATGGTTATGAAACAGCGTCAAAATTCTACTTTGTTGCTGTGAAACTTCGCTAAAAACTCAATTGAAACATCTTCACGACACTGTTTTTGGTCGAGTGTGACCAAACGCGGCACCAATCTGGCACACAGCTTTCTCATGTCCAAATTTTCAGGTAATATGCGATATACCGCACTTTTTGGAATGCCTACTATGTCTGCTAGCTCGCGTACTTTCAGTCGACGATCGTCCACTGGATTTTCTTCACCATTTCTGGAGTCGTCACCGTATTTGGTTGACCACTGCAATGCTCGTTTTGGCAGCTCGTACGGCCTCCTTTAAACTCTGCTACTCAATATTTCACTGTTGTAAACGAAGGAGAAAATTCATCCAGAGTAGGATCCAGTTCAGATTTTATATCGGTTGGGCTGAGGCCTTTCAAATAAAAGTATTGTATTACGTAACGATGACCAATTTTTTCCATTTCCACAAATTCACTGACAACGTTCACTATTGATGGCTGCCAAACAAATACTAAACAACGGGGCGTCTTCAAACTTGAAACATATAGTTTATAGATTGTGTACTTTCTAATACAGTGATATTTTTCAAACAACTACTGCCATCTCTAGGTCAGACCGGGTACTTATGGGACCACTCTCGTACATTAGCGGTCACTCAGAAAATAATAGAAAAACAAGTGCAATGCTTATTGTAAAATTAAAATGTTATTATATAATTATAAAAAAATATTATTTTAATCGATTTTAACAAATATTCTTTTAAGTTTGTTTAAATTTTTGATTCGTCGATGACCACTTTTAACTTTTGTTAGTGCTTGCAATTTCCGGTTCTCTTTTTGACCATGTATCTTGTACGTGGATTCATGGGGTTTTTGTGAGTTTACAGCTGATTTTTGCACTTCCCTGTCTAACTTATCCCATAATAGGTCTATAAGATTCAAGTTGGGGCTCTGATGAGGCCATTTCGTAATAACAATTATTCGTTTCCATTCTAAATCACCTCGACACAATTTAGATGTGCATTTTGGATACGTGTCTTGCTGGTATACAAAGACTTCTCCAATTAGTTGTTCCAGAGGATATTCTATTCCAAAATTTCTTTCTACTACGAGTTTATATATCAAAATCGTTTCTGAGATCTTCAAGAACGTTAACACGTGAATATTAATTTACGATAACTTTTATAAAATACCAATTTTTGAGACTGTATCCCTTTGAAAGAATTCAGATTTTCATAAAAAATAAAATAAAGTTTCGTTTCTATATTGACCAATGCAACATTGAAATAATTTCTTTTTTCTTATTATTAGAAATCAACTTACATATCATTTTCATAACACACCAAGCAAAAATTATTGCAAAAACTTCAGATGGTATCAAATATTTATAAATTTTATTGTTTACTTTCTTTTCAGTGTGGGACGCATGGGCCAAACCACAAACTGGCATACTGACAGGAAATTCAATGCATTTGGGGAACTTCGACGAATGTCTATCCATCGACTGGTCAGCTAACGGTTCTACTATACTGGGGCAGTATTGCAGTGCATTTATAGATCCAAAGAACGATGATATACTTGAATTTTTAATAGATGGTATTCATGGAACTCCGGTAAGATTAATTCTATTGGAAACTAATAAAAATATTCAAAATTAATTTTTAATAATTTTTTTTGTTTGCTATTTCCGAAATATAAACGGCTACCCACGTATATTGCTAGGACTTTTATTGCTTCGCAAATTGTTCTTCGTGTCCGAACTTCCATGAGCGATAGTGTATATATGTGTCAATTTCTTGTAAACAATACTGTATATTTACACAAAATTAGCATAAATCTAAGGAGACTTTGTTTTCTGAAACGTATTTATAGCTTTCACCTACGCACGGAGAACTACACGCGTACTACATACATACGTTTCCTGCATCATCGTCAAAATAAAACGTCAAATATTCCCCCAATACAAAAACAAGTCTAAATATCCATGATTATTTTGGCTTGAATCGATTGACGAAAAAATAATGTTTGTCCATTTATTTTATTTACAACATGTACATGTTCAATGTTTTAAACAATAAATTATCTATTGATATGGTAGACGCTGATAAAAAAACTTATTATTGCATTGTCTACTTGTTCATTTATTAAATTATTGTTCAAAGAAAATGATCGTGAATTAGTTAGGTTTGTATCACTTTTTGTACAAGCTTATCATTTAGTTTTACTTATTGTCTAGGATAAATGAGCGATAAGTTAATATAGAGTGCGTACTTGAAAAGACTGTTTAAAAAACCCAACGGAGTATTTTGTAGTGTTCTCAAAATCTTTTAAATTTTATATTGAATAGGATTGGTGAATGATGTATGTATGATTACATGGTTTCAAAGCGACAAAGACACCTATTAGTTATCCAAATTATACATTTGATTTGTATTATTAGGTCCCCCTCCCCTCTCGTAAATTGTGCACAATATCTTGCGATCTTTGAGATAAGAGAAAAATGTATAATGTAGATGAGTCTTTGTACTATATAAAATTAACAGGTATTTAGTAAATATTTGCCTGTAGTAACAAGCCGGCAACGATCAGAGATTCTATTTGCGAATGACAGCGATTATAGCAGACGCAAAAGAAAACCTAAACGAACTAAATGTAGAATTGAATAGTATTAACATGAGAATAAATGTGGGGAAGACGAAATCGATAATAGGACATGACAACAGTAGACACGGCATTAGAATGCAAGGAGAGAAAATAGAGTACATAGAGGAATTCGAATACCTAGGAAGAGTAATAGAAGGAAACGTTGAATTGGAAGAAGAAATAAATAATAAAATAGCAAAAATAGGAAGAATGCTTTAAGAACAACACAGAGAGAGAAAAAGAAAATAACGGCAGATGTAAAGATAGACGTAAAAAAGTAGTAAGTTCCACATTGCTATACGGTAGCTAAACATGGACCCTCACAACCAAAGATGAACGCAACGGCAAAGAGATTTTTGAGGACATAGACAGAAAGACGAGAAGAGACAAAATCAGAAATTAAATATTCAGAAATAAAATCAAAATAAAACCAATAATGACAAGAATTCAGGATAGACAAAGATGCTGCACCTTCGCTATCTACAGTTCAAAAGTGGTTGAGTGAATTTAAAAGAGGAAGACGAGTTTCACTCGAGTAGTCCGGTTACTGCCGCTCCGTAAGAAAATGTGAAACTCGTACAAAAAAATGCCCGAATAAAGGTTAAAATGTTAACAGTAATGACTAACCTATCTGTTGGTACCACATTCTTCATGGACTTCTTAACCTTTCAAAAGTCAGTTAAAGATGGGTGTCGCAAATGTCCAAAAACAAGTACGAGTCGAGTGCTGTAGAAAATGTTTAAAACTCTGTAGTGAGGATTATCAAGTATTTTTGACCAAATTGTTGCTGGAGGTGAAACATAGGTTCATCACTATGAGCGTGAAATTAAACAGGATTCCGTAAAGTGGAATAAGAAAGGTACAGACATCCAAAAGAAATTTAAAGTCACTCCATCTGCCGGAAAAGTTACCGCTAGTGTTTTAGGGCTTAAAAAGAATCGAGTACACGAAAACAGATGAAACCACAAATGCATCATCTTACGTAATCATCTTGCGTAATTTAAGGGAAGCAATTGCAGAAAAAAGACCGCCGGGGTGTTGCTTCTTCGCAACAAGGGTGCTGTGCGAGATTGTGACTTCCAGGAAATCAACCAAACATCTTATGGCCCAGAGTTAGCCCCTAGTGATTACTATTTATTCTCTAATTTGAAAGACCTTCGAGGAAAACGATTTTCCGATAATGAGGAGCTGCTCCTGGAGGCAATAAATGCACATTTTTTCAGACAAGGAGAAAAGTCATTTTTTTAGAGGGCATTGAAAAGTTAATTTCGAGATGTAATGAATGCATTGAGATCACGGGAAATTATATTGAAAAATAAAAATAAATTTGTTACGTTCTTCATGTTGATAGAGTTGTGTGTTGAACGCGCCTCGTATATTATCTTTTTAATATCCTTCCCTTCAACATTTAATAATCTTTTAATAAAGTATTTTAACAGTAGATTATTCATAAACTACATAGTACATATTTATAAACATTTTATGTATCGGTATTTCATTAATGGATATCGTGATACATGTGTATACTTTCAATTACGCATACGTATATACTTGATTTATATACGTACATATATATGTTCGAATTAAAATTTTAAAAACATATGAAATGAATATAAGAACAAAGAACGCCAACGTAAACTTATAATAGACAATTCGTCGCCAGAACGACAAGGTCACCATTTCGAGAAGTGATTGTTACTGTGAACAATAATTTGCATAAAGACATATGATCGAATCCTTTTTACTGGACGCGTGATAAGCATGCGGAGTTTAACGCACTTCGATTTGAAGTATCTAGAAAACAAAAGAATTTATAACTAGAATTGGAATATTTTTCCCGCGGGTCAGGATCGTAACAAGGCGAGTGTACAAACAAACGGTCGACCTTGCGATGTACGCGTTATTATCATTTATGTTTTGTTTTATAAATAACACACATTATTCACAGTTATTGTTGCGTAATTCAAAATGGATAAGACTGACAAAATATCTGCAGTATGATGTACGTTTTCGCATTTGTTTCGCAGAGACGTGAAAATTGACTCTGGTGGCTCAGGAATACCGGGGCCCCGTCTGTGGAATTCTCGAATTCGTTTGAGAGATTTCAAAAACACTCTTTGGTATCTGAAACTAATGCATCCACCTATGAATAACATTGTCGAAGACTTTGTGCTACAATGTGTGAGCTTTACATGTCATATGTAAAAGTCTGTAAGGGAACGGCCTACACTACACACTATCGCTCGAAATTTAAAAATTTTAAGGCATGATATAAGTAGATACATAACATAACGTGATTTATTTAGAAAACATATTTTTATTCGAGTTACACTTGTAGTTTATTGCTAGGTTGTTCTTTCTAAGTTTCCATCGATAGTCTACAAGTCATATTTTCGTTCGATTTTACATTATACCGCGAATCAATTTGTTTGAGATCTTGGTGAAATCTTTCACCATATTCATAGCTCCAAAACCTTTGTAATTTTTCACCAGTTCAATCAACTGTTTATAAATTACAACTCTTTTGTTCCGGAGGAAGTTCGTTACAGAAAATTTGAAAGATTGCTAAGTAAATGCATCTTTTTCATTGTCAAAGATATTGTCAAAACTCATCTACCATTAATTTCTTGATTTTGGGCACCACAAGTATCAATTCCTTTATTGTAGCTTCGGTTATTCTGGAAAAATTTGTTTTTTAAATAAAAAAGATCTTCGCAGCCTTTATTCATCACTACGCGAAGTTTCTCATCTATCCCAATTATGTGAAGACGGAGGCAGAATGCTTTTTTTAATTAACGAAAAGCTCGCAAAGGCAACGTTAAAACCAAGAATAAAGTTACTTTTTCTTGATCATTTATTTTTAATATAATGTTCTTCACCTATATTTTTTTTCATCTATTATCCTGCCTGCACAGAAAAGAGCAAAACTTCATGTACCCCAACTGCAAACTCAGTATTAAGACTAGAATTATTAAAGCCGCACAAGTCTGCCATTGAATCTCTGGTACTCTGTTCTATCAAGTAGTAGTTTCATGCTTTCATAAGTTCCTTCATGTTAAGAGCATGATTAATAGCAGTAGAACAATCTTCATTTTCATTACGAAGAAGAAAAATTTTAAGACTCATTTTCGAGGAGTCTATAGTATGAAGAGTCCCTGAATTGTGATGCTGACCCATTGCCTCTAGTAAAGTGTTGACATCGTTACAGAATACACGAACCAATGATGCATTTTATCTTTCATTTGTTACCGAAAACTGGAAGGAACCAGCTTTACTGTAAATGGCACAGTGTCACCCCAAAATTGCAGTTATTGATTGAGAATGCGCAGAAATGTGTAGTGGGGGAGGGTTACGTAATCCGATCAATTGTGATTTCAATTTTTTGATAAGAAAAACACTCAAAATCAAAGAATCTATTAGGTGCGCAACTAAGTTCTCGCTGTTTTTCAAGAGATGGCTCCAGTAGTAAGTGCTGGTGGATTGTGACATAACTAAAACGTCACGAACCAAGCTTAGACATATGGTAAACAAACCGCTTTGACACATTAGTGATTTTGTTTTTGCGTCATATACTTTTGGTTGTGTGAAAATGTCTGATTTTGTGCCAAATAATCGTCATTTGCGGGAAGTGTTGCTTTTCTTCTTTCACTCGAAGAAAACGGCGGCTGAAGCGCATCGAGAACTCTAAAAAGTTTACGGAGACGCTGCTCTAAGTGAAACAACGTGACGTGATTGGTTCCGTCGCTTCAAAGACGGTGATTTCGATGTTGACGACCGGTCGCGTAAAGGAAGACCAAAAACCTTCGAAGACGCTGAATTAGAGGCATTGCTCGATGAGGATCCGTGCGAAACGCAAAAAGAGCTTGCTCCAGGATTAGGAGTTACCCGCCAAGCCATTTCCCACCATGTATTGAGAATGATTCAAAAACAAGGAACTTCCTTATGATTTGAAGCCAAGAGACGTTGAGCGTCGTTTTTTCGTCTGTGAACAACTGCTCCAGCGGCAAAAAAGGAAGGGTTTTCTTCATCGCATCGTTACGGGTGATGAAAAATGGATTCATTACAGCAACCCAAAGAGAACAAAATCATGGGGAGTGCCATATCGGTCATGCTTCTACGTCGTCGGTTCGGCCGAATATTCACACTGTGTATTTGATGGGACCAGGGCGGTGTTATTTATTATGAGCTGTTGAAACCGAACGAAACCATCACTGGGGAACGGTATCGAATTCAATTGATGCGATTGAGCTAAGCATTGCGCGAAAAGCGGCCACAATACGAGCAGAGGCACGAAAAAGTGATTCTACAGCATGACAGCGCTCGGCCTAACGTTGCCAAACCCGTTAAAACCTACTTAGACACGCTCAAATGGCAGGTCCTACCCCACCCACCACATTCCCCAGATATTGCACCGTCCGATTATTACTTGTTCCATTCGATGGCACATGGTCTGGCTAATCAGCAGTTCCGCTCGTATGAAGACATCTCAAAATGGCTTGATTCGTGGATAGCATCAGAAACGAACACTTCTACCGTGACGGTATTCGAGCTCTGCCAGAAAGATGGGCAAAAGTTTTCGCTAACGATCGGCAATATTTTGAATGATTCATTTATAAACATTTTTTTCGCAATAAAGTTGAATTTTCATCAAAAAAAACAGCGAGCACTTAGTTGCGCACCTAATATGAAAAACATAGTCCCTAGTCCCTAGACTATTGCAGAAAACCCATGGACGTACTGTATACTTATAAATGTATGTTTTAAAATGTGTTTTAAATATTAATTTATTCATAATTTTCTTTATCTTACAGACAAATCCTTCAGGAAAGAAAAGCGGATTGGTAAACATACTGGATAAATTTAGACTCTCATGGGGCATATGCATTCCCTCGTCCTGCACAACTAATAATTTACGCGACATATGGAACTACACAAAGAATCACTTTAACTTCACTTGGGATGTCGGCTTTAATGATCAATTCTGTGATTATAAAGGCAAACATCAATTATCCGATTTTGCCTATTTTACTATGTAATATAAAGGAGTCAATACCAACTAATATTTTTGATGTTATAATCTTGAACGTTTGCAGATTCTTTTTATGTCTTTGTGTGTGCCTGGTGATAACCGGAACCGTATACCGTGTTTTCTGCAATAGAAATTACAAGAGAATCGAAGGTGATTTGAAATTATTAAATTTTTTTTTTTCGTAGATTAATTTGTGAATGTTACAGACAGCAAACCTAACTTTCTCATGGAATTTTGCGCTTACACCAACAGCAAGAAGATACTGAACAGTAAATGTAATGATCCTCTAGCTTGTTTGAACGCCGTCCGAGTGCTGAGTTTGTTTTGGATCATAGTTCGACACTATTTCATGTTGATCTTCTATTTCCCTCATTTGAATGGAATGGACATGAATGAGGTAAGACAAAAGACGAAATGCAATGAAAGTAGGCAATACAAAATAAAAAAAAATAAATTTAATTTTTGAAAACCCGTAAGACGAAGCACACAGTTGCCAACCTAAAAGATACAAATATATGAGAATGAAGAATATATGCATAACAGACTACAAATGAGATCTCACAGAACGAAACGATGTTTAAATGTTAATACGCGAATATAACAACTAAGTTGTCATCATCGGCAGTGGTACCTGGAACAACGGCAAAATCCGCACGAAGACAAAGTCAATACCAGACTTACACCGTCGAAAGCCAAGGTGCGATATTATGGTTAATTATCTGCTGATGGTGACAACTTAATGTAATCAACCACTGTCTACATTAAAAATTATCCCTTCAAATATTGGGTCTGGGAAAAAGTTCGTGGCGTTTTTTCAGTAAAATTCTACTGGTCCCCGCATGGCGCGTGGACGAATTCATTTAAACCGAATATGCTCCATTATTATCGACAATGTTTCGCCATTTTTTTGGTAGATCCATGATCCCATCGGTGAAAAACTTCTGTGGTTTCTGGTCGAAAAACTGAATCAAGTAGTTTTCACAGGCTTCTTTTGAAACCAACTTAATTCCATTGAGAGAGTTCTGCAGAGATCGAAACAGATGATAGTCAGAGGGTGCTATATCCGGACTGTAAGGTGGGTGCATCAAAACTTCCCAACCAAACTCTCTCAATTTTTGACGGGTCATCAAAGAAGTGTGTGGTCGGGCGTTGTCATGATGGAAGACAACACCTTTCCTATTAATCAATTCGGGCCGTTTTCTTTCAATCGCCTGGCGTAATCTCTCTAGTTGTGCACAGTAGAGTTGAGAATCAATCGTCTGACCAGTTGGAAGTAGCTCGTAGTGGACGATTCCCCTCCAGTCCCACCATACACACAGCATCACTTTTTTTGGCGTCAATGTTGGCTTACCGAACGCTTGTGACGGCTCACCATCCTTTATCCACGATCTTTTACGCTTCCGATTATCGTACGTAATCCATTTTTCATCTCCGGTTATTAAACGTTTCAGAAACGGCTCGATTTCATTCCGTTTCAGCAGCGCATCGCAGATGTTAATTCGGTCCATCATGTTTTTCACGCTCAACTCATGAGGAACCCATACGTCAAGCTTTTTTTTGTAACCAGCTTTGTGTAAATGGTTCAAAACAGTTTTGTGGTCAATGCCTAGCTCCATGACAATATCGACACTGCTGATATGCTTATGTTGTTGGACTTTTTCAAGAATTTCATCAGATTTTTCAGTGATTGGACGACCGGAGCGTGACTCATCTTTCACATTGAAATTTCCAGAACGAAAGCGAGCGAACCATTTCCGCGCAACAGATTTCGATAAAGTACCTTCACCGTACACAGCACAAATTTTATCACAAGCCTGTTCTTCCCCTTATCATAATAATATTGCAGAATATAGCGAAATTTCTCATTATTCTTCTCCATTTTCAAGTGCGAATAACTTTCCAACCACTGCACCGATTACAATGTTTCTACGCTCAAACTAACGTTCGGAAGGTCATCTAAAAAACGAGCCGTCGGTGGTGTCGCTGTGACTTGTTGTTCTTTAGTTATCGGCAACCAATGCCATCTATCGGGAAAAACGCCACGAACTTTTTCCCAGACCCAATACATGCATAACAGACCACAAATCAGATCTTACAGAACGAAACGATGTTTAAATGTTAATACCCGAATATAAGCAGTTTGGATTTGGGTTTGGGAATATAAACAGAGGTTTATTTGACCAACGACAAGATTAACTAAATTTAAAATGTAGATGAAATAATTTTTTTTGAAGTAGATTAATTTTTATACTAATTTCATTTAACTCTGAATAAAATTATTGTTGATTTTTGCACGTTTGCATTACAATGTATTTGTATCTATATTACATATAGATTATACTGGGAAACACGAATTTCGATACCGCTCGACCCTACGTGACCAAAACAAAAGATCTCGCATCCGAAAATCTGTATAAAGGACAAATAATGTCAAGATATTAATTAATTCAAAATTGAATCATTTTTAAATTAAAATAAATTAATTTAAAAACATGATGCGAAAAATTAATATATATGCAAGGCGTAACAATGCAAGAAGTAAAGTTCTTTTATTAAACAGCAAACATACATATTATGGTAAAAGTTTTCGCTTATAGCCTTTCCTGGAGTGTTCAATCTGTGAATAATCTCGCTTGATGTTCCATCAAGAGTCAGCCATCATATGTACATCCCATCTATTCTGATACCGTGTCTCCTCTATCTTTACATCTTAATAGAACCGCTCATCTTGCTCACAGACACACTAATATATGCTGCAGAGAAAAAACTTGACGTAATAGGAGAAAAATAACTACAGTTTTGAAATCAGCATGCCTGTTTAACTTTAAAACAGCTGTAAAATTGAACTCAACAGAAATTGTGTTAAAAATTGTTCGCCCGTATAATCTGTAGCAATAAAGTTGCTATAACTATTGTCAATGTACTACTGTGGGCAAAAAATAGTAAGACTTTTTAATTTCAATTTCGCGCGAAAACCCATTCGTCGAAATATTTTTTTCTAGGTTGGTCTGACTGTCAGTGACATCTGTGCCAAATGTCACATCAAAATAATCATTAGTGTTTAGTATACGCTTGTCTTTCTGAAGTACAAAAAGTGCATTTGGCGATTTTTACAGTGAGTGAAATTATTTAACAAAGAAGTTCCATTAAATTTTGTGTACGGAATCAAATTTCTGGTGCCGAAACGTTCAGAATGTTGCAAAAGGCCTTCGGTGATAATTGTTTGTCGCGAGCAAGTGTTTTTGATTGGCACAAATTATTCAAAGAGGGTCGAGAACGCGTTGATGACGAACCACGTCCAGGACGGCCATCAACATCAACTGATGATCAACACGTCAATAGAATCAAGGAATTGGTGCTTGAGAATCGACGATTAACAGTCAGAGACCTTACTAGCAATATTGAAATGTTGAAATATCGGAAGGATCAGTGAAAACCATTTTGAAAGATCATTTGGGCCTAAGAGAAGTGAAAGCACGATTTATTCCAAAATCACTCAATTTTTTCGAAAAACAGCGTTGCGTTGACGTCTGTGAAACAATGCTTTCCGACTATCAAGACAAAATGAAAGGCATCATAACTGGAGATGAGACTTGGATCTACGCTTATGACCCGGAAACAGACGATCAATCGGCCGAATATCGTATCAAAGGTGTGCCGAAGCCCAAAAAAACACGTCAAAGCAAGTCAAAAATCAAGGTTATGTTGACAGTTTTCTTCGTTTATCGAGGTGTAGTGCACTTCCGACCGGCCAAACTGTCAACAAAGAATACTATTTGAGTGTTATGCGTCGTTTGCGCAATGCTATTCGTAAAAAGAGGCTAGAATTATGGGCCGACAACTCTTGGTTTTTGCACCACGATAATGCACCGTCGCATACTGCATTAATTCTTCGTGAGTTTTTCGCCAAATTTTCAAACAATATCGTGCCGCAACCACGGTATTCGCCTGATTTAGCACTTTGTGACTTCTGGCTATTCAGCAAACTCAAGCGACCGCTCCGGGGAAACCGTTTTGAGTCAATTGAAGACATTAAACGTGAATCGCTACGCGCATTGAAGGCTATTCCTGAAATTGACTTTAACAACTGTTTCGAGAATTGGGAGAAACGTTGGCACAAGTGTATTGGGACCAGGAGGAATTACTTTGAGGGGGACGAAATAGATTTGGAAGAATAAATTAAGAATTTAAAAACTATGAACAAAGTCTTACTATTTTTTGCCCGCAGTAGTATACCACTGGTTTCAATCGTGAAAGACGAATCTGATTTCTAAGACTTTGAAGTATATTTTACAAACTCTTATTATCAGTATTCTTTATTCAATAATATTCTATGAAATTATATATACTACCTACATTTAATATCAATAAATAATTTATTTAAGGAGTTTTTGAGTCCTTGTAAAGCGAAACACGTGTTTTATTCCATACTTTCTTAATAGATCGTAAGAAAAATAAAAAATTAATACAAAATTCTAAAATATATGCATTACAGTGCATATACAAGAGAATAATTCAAATATTAATCAGATACTGATTGTGATGCGTTTTGTGTAATTCAACTCTCATCAGGTAACCTCTCAGGATTTCATTAACATTTTAATAATTCTCTTGCATATACACTTTATGACTTATGCCAAGTTTAAAGTGTTCTGTTCATGTACTCGCCGTGATAACTTAGGCGAAGTTCTATACATTTCTTTCTTTCGGACAATTGCTTATTTGTACGATAGAGGGAGGTATAGTTTTCCTCATACAACTATCAAAGTGTTTATATTTTACATTTTAGTGGAAAGGACAGTATGGTAATATGTTTATACTCTCAGGAAGCATGGCTGTTGACAGCTTCTTTACTGCCAGCGGTTTGTCAGTGGCCTACATATTTTTGAAAAACAGAGAAAAGGATGAGAATTTCAACTTATTCACATATTATCTCCATAAACTTATAAGGTAAATATATTTTTAATATACACAGTACCTTTGTGGATTTGAAGCGTTAAATTTAACGAATCATAGTGTTGTTAATTCGGGCGGCGCGCTCTAGTCGTTGGCATCGTTTCGACAACTCAATTGTCATAATCAGCAGATTATTACTCACAAAGTCACACCTAAATCCGCGATGCGACACTACGATTATCTGTTGATTCTTCAACACATGTGATTACCGATGAATTAGACAAATGTGGGTGTACGAGGGTAGTTTGACAAGTAGTGAGAATGAAAAAAAACCGAATTTTTTAAATACAAAATAATTTTTATTTTTCAATATATTCTCCTAAAAGAGCAATACATTTATTCCAACGGTGCTCCCATGCCCTTATGTCATCTCTAAAATGCAATTCCGGAAAGCTTGCAAAATACTCATTTACGAAGATGATAAGCTCGTCGTTAGACGAAAATTTCTTTCCACCTAGTGCCGTTTTCAATTTTGGAAAAAGGTAGAAGTCGAAAGGGGCTAGATCCGGCGAATAACGCGCATGCGATACTAATTGGAAATGCAACTCGTGAATTTTGGACATCGCAACTGTACTGGTATGCGAGGGAGCGTTGTCTTGGTGAAACAGAATCTTTTTCTTTGCCATTCCTGGCCGTTTAGCACGAATCTCAACATTTAATTTTTGTAGAAGTTCTGCATAATATTGTCCATGTATTGTGGCACCTTTCTGAAGGTAAACAATGAGCAAAATGCTCTTTGAATTCCAAAAAATTGATGCCATCACCTTGTTTGCCGATAAAGTGGTTTTCGCTTTCTTTGGAGGTGCAGAACCACGTTCTAACCATTGTTTCGACTGTTGTTTAGTTTCGGGTGTACTGTAGTGTATCCAAGTTTCATCGCAAGTAACAAATCGCCTACAAAAATCAATCGGATTCCGCTTATAAAGGTCCAAACACTCATTGGAAATGCGCAAACACCGAAAGCTTGGAAAGGCTCAATTCTTTCGTTAAAATGTGGTGTACGCGTTCTGTTGAAATGTTTACCATGTCTGCTATCTCTCTCACTTTGAGTCGTCGATCTTGCATAATAATATTATGGATTTTTATAATCATTTCCTTAGAAGTCACGATTTTGGGTGTTCCAGAGAGCGCTTCATCAACACAGCTTGTTCTACCACGTTTAAATTCATTTACCCATCTACTTATTGTGGCGGATGATGGAGCAGATTCACCTAATGTTTCCCGTAACTCGTCTTTTATTTCGGTAGCTTTCATACCCTTAATTACGAAGTATTTAATCACGGCACGATACTCTGCTTTTTCCATTTTAACAAAACGACGCCTAGCTTCTTTTTCAATCAGCTGTCAAAAATAAACTAATCAACCGATCTATCTAAATATCGGAATGTAAACATATAAATAGGCAACTTAAATTACAGTGCATTTGTTTTACCAATTAGAGCGCCACCTATGTGTCATTCTCACTACCTGTCAAACTATCCTCGTATGTTCGTATTTTGCAGTTATTGATACTCCGGTAAACTTTCGTGGTTTATACTTTATTTTAAGCCTCTACAGGTGACTATATTTGACCCAAACTTTTCAGAATCGATGGATTAATTAAGCAGAAACTGAACACTGATGTTCCCTTCATCGATATAATAAATATGTTTATAAACGAGAGATTGATTACAATTAAAAATTGCAGTAACAGATAGAAATAATAGCTGTATAAATTAAAAATAAAATCATCACGTATTATTATTACTTTTGATCCAGATGTCGATGGGCGTAATATAACAGTTAACTGTAACAGATGACCAATCCAGTATCTCTTAAAAACATTGCTCTCGATTATTAACAATATTTAGTGTTGTTTACTTGCAGTAGTTACAAGAAGGATCATCAATTTAAATTATACCCTCAACAAAGAAGTTGTTTTAAAATTTTAAATTAAAATTATTCAAGTAATTATCCACTCAATTATCAAGTACGCATCCTGAGGCATGTTTCACTTCGTTCTCAATTAAAACAATTAAAAAACGATAAAATTGTTCAGCACGCAAAATAATTATTATCCGCAAGAAAAATTATATATTCGTACATTATATGTCAGACGTCAGCAACTTAAAAAAATAGTTTACATAATGGAAATGTAGAATTTAGTTCATGCCTCTGGCCATATTTTTAGATTACAAATGTAACGATGTTATATTTTATTTTTATGTTTTAATTATTTTTTAGCACGTCGGAATTATTGTACAACCTATTTTTAAAGGAAAAAAAATCTAGAATTTAGAATATTGGACTTCGAAATAAAAAAACAATTGAAAATAAAATTAATAGACGAGCACAAATGTATTTTATATGATAAATATTAAATAGAATCAGTTTTATTCGTTTACGAGAGTGATTCAAATTTGAATTGCATTTTATTTTTTTCTGGTCGTTACAAACTACAAAATAATATTATATTTTCCTTGTTAAATCACTAAAAACTCGTCATTTTCTGTTTATTATATTGTTCCAATTAAAGCAGAAGTTAATGGAAAAAACAATGCTCTACAGTGAGAGCTCGAACCTAAGTCGTCCGCTTCCCGAGCAGGTGCTCTACCAAGCTAGCAAAGACTGTGAAATTCAATTTTTTAATTACACCATAAATCTCATTATGGAAAGATATCTTTAATTAAAAACAATTGCCTATACCAGATGTACCGGAAAGTCATTACCGTTTTTTTCGTAAAAAACCTACATAATTTTCAAGAAAATGGAAAAATTTATTTATTCAAAATATCGGCCATTTGATTCTACACATCTTGCCCATCTTTCAGATAATTTATGGATGCTATCCCAAAAAAAACCGTTTGTCCTTTGAGCAAAACGTTTCATCGAGCCATTTTTTACGATATTATCTCCCATCCAAGTGCTTTCAATGCTTGCTTGGCCAGTTTTGCTGTATGAAACGGCGGGTTAACGTAAAATCACATTTTGGTACCTTCGAGCCCGTTCTGAACGTCACTCGGGATCAACTTTGGACTATATAGGGATGAGGAAATATTTCCAAACCCAATTTAGCCAATGTATTGTTCGTTGAAGGGTCCTATGTTGGCAAGTATTCTTTGTGGAGAAATAACGCCCTTTCTTAAGAGATGCTAGCTTTACTAAATTTAAGTTTGTGGTAGACGATAGTGTAAAGACTATCAACATTAGTATTTATAATCCTAGCAATTTCCTTCATAAATATTCGCATATTACACTGGATCAGTTGGTCAACTGAATATTTTCGAGATTTATAGCACGACCATTCTGAAATGATTTGCACCATTCAAAAACTATTTCAAGTGACAAACACTGTCCTCCAAACTGTTTTTGAACTAATTGATGGGTATCAGTCGCTTTTACTTCCATTGAAAAGAAATTTATTAATTATACATTGTGCAACTGAATTTGATTCAGTGTCACACGATATTGTTAACACAACTGACGCGTTTGTTTAGTGTATTAGCTAACATGCCTACTTCGATGAATATAAAACCTCTTCGCAGTGTGTCTTCAGTTATGTTCAGAAAAAAAAATAAAACGCAGGTCAAATTTGAATTGCTCTTGTAGTTAGAACCCAGAAAAAAATTATTTAAACACGTCTGAGCATTAAGAAGGCTTTACTATGTCAATCTTTTCAGAGTAATGCCCACACTGGTTCTAGTCGTCTTAATATATGCCAGTTTATTAACGTACTTAGGAGACGGTCCCTTCTGGCCCATAATCTACAATTTATTCCAAAGAGACTGCGAGAACAATTGGTGGTCCACCATATTATTTATTGCAAACTACGTTCATCCTACTGGACACGTAAGTACAAATAATTTCTTTTCCAAAATTTACTCCATTTCACACTTCTTTTTATATTTCCAGTGCCTCACACAGGGTTGGTATCTCTCGGTGGATATACAATTATACTTTTTGTCACCAATTCTACTGTTACCACTGATAAGATGGCCAAAGCCAACCATCATAGCCACAATCTTACTTATAGTGGCATCTATGGTTCAGTGCTTCATTGAATCATGGATGTTCAATTTAGGTTCAACGCATTTTGAGTGAGTTATACATCGGAAATAGACGTCGCATTTTTATAACATCTTTGTTTTAATGTTACAGTGAAAACGCCAATTTCCACACGAATATTGTAGCAACACATATAAGAGCACCATGTTGGCTGATAGGATTCATCACAGGCTATATTTTATATAAAGATGCTCCAGTACGACTTAGGCAGGTGAGTATCGCTGACCCTTAATTAAAAATTGCTTGCTTCACATTTTTCCACTTCCATAAAATTTTTAAATCTTCAAAACACAGTCTCTGATTAAATAGCATGAGGTAGCAATTCAAACTTTAATTTATTAATTTTGACCATTGAAATAACGGATTTGTGAGCTGGTGCATTGTCTTGATGAAACAAATGTGGCTGTTCTTGCTTGATTTCTTCGCTCAAACGTTGCAGTATGTTCGCATAATACTCGCCGTTGATAGTTTCCCCTTTTCCAAGACAGTCAATGAAAATTATTACACGCGCATCCCAAAAACCGATGCCATGACCTTGCCTGCAGATGAAACGGTCTTCGCCTTCTTTGGAGCCGGTTCTCTCTTTTGAGTCCTTTCTTTTGATTGTTCTTTTGTCTCGGGTGTGAAGTGATGGACCTATATTTCATCCATGGTTATGAAACGGCGTAAAAATTCTGCTTTGAATACGGAGAATGTAGTAACAAAAATGTTTTTGAACTAAACCCTGCGCCTTTTAATAATATATATCTTTTACGTTAGTAAATGACCTTTTACGTGTTCAAGAATGAAAACAACTATTACTTAACCAACGCCATGGGCAGACTTAAGTTTGACTGTCTTCCGCTCATCAAGGAATTTTCCTTGTTAGTAAAGCTCTATCTACAAAAATAACGGAAAATTTTTTGTTTCTTATAAATCTCATCTTAAAGCCATTTTGTTTTTTGTTCTTTAACTCTTTCTGTATAATTGCTAAAGCTATATTGTCGACAACAAACTAATCAACATAATTTTATCTATTTCAGGGTACCGTCTGGATTCTATGGACAGCAGCCATATCAACGTTTTTAATCATAATTCTTGGACATGAAACGGTAGCAAGTAATGAATACAACATCGTCAGGTCGTCTTTGTTCAACACTCTGGTCAGATCATCCTGGTCCGTAGCTTTGTGCTGGGTTATCTTTGCTTGCGTAAAGGGTTACGGAGGTAATTTTCCCTCGACTAGAGTACCGTGTTCACACTGAAATGTAACCTCAAATTTGTTTCATTTGCTTTTCCAGGCATCGCCAATAAAGTTCTGACCGCACCAATCTTCAATATCATCATCAAGATCAACTTCAACATGTTCTTGTTACACGTCTTGCCGCAGATCTACTTTATAGGACAGACGAGGATGAGCACTTACTTTAATAACGTTCATAATGTAAGTATCTAGTATTTTTTGTAATTTGAACGTAATAGGAAGTGGGAATAATTAGAAAAGTTCGCATATAATAATAAAATATAAGCTACTTACGCTGGAAATTAATGCACAGATACGTGTGCCAAAAGTCGCCCGTTTAACTTGCTGTCAGGCGTCGCTTGGAACGAAAAGGCTCTGTAGAGTCATACACAAAGAATTTTATACAAATATAAATACTAATTTTGTTTATTAACCCTTTCACTTCACATTTACACACTACAACTGCCATAAAAAATACGTGCGTTGTGGAAAAATTCGGGAATTATAAACAATGATTTCGATTTTACCAGGCTAAGAAGACAAATTTGTGATGGCGCTTGTATAGATCCGTTACCTATTTCTAAAGATTATTTTAATTATGCGTATATTACATCCGTAGATCTCTAGCGGCCATTTTCTAAATATATACCTTGTCAGCACGGTCTACGTTGCTCTCCGAGACAAATGTGGAAACTTACGTCATCCTGCAGACATTTTGTCGGTCTTATCCATTTGCGCTACGCAACAACAGCTGCGAATAATGTGTGTTATTTATAAAACAAAACATAAGTGATATAAATAACGCATACATCGCCTATTTCTACCTACACTCGCGTTGTTACCATCCTCGCCCACGGGAATAATATCAGAACTCTTATTATTATTATTATATTTCATATCGAGATGATTCATCAACGTAGCCAACAGAAACTATACTTCAAGTCCGAAATTGGTTGAAGAGCCTCGGATAGACGAAACGCGTCTCAGTCGAAATATCTGGTCGACAATAGAGTTGTTCTTTATTCAACTATTGGGCAACAGCCGTGATTACAAGGCTTGTTTTTATACGTCCAGTCAAAGCTTAGTTTTTTATTTTACTGGATAATATCACTCACTGTATTTTCCTTCGTTTGGTTTTATTTCTATTCGAAAGATGGAAGTATAGTTTCTGTTCGATACCAATTAAAGTTTTTTTTTAAATTAAATTATTATTAAAGCTCATTAAAAACATAATCTTTATTTATGCTATCATTGTTATTTCAGATGTATTTGGTGTTAGCTGACTTGGCGGGAGCCCTACTCCTTTCATTCGTTTGGACATTAATATTCGAACCTTGGGTTGTTGTGATGGAACGTGCTTTCTTGACTCCATCTCCTAAAGAGCCGAAAGTTTGCACGATTTCCCTATTGAAGAAAGAGAACTCAGAGAAACTGAATGATTTAGACTACGTCACTACGGACAACAGCTTTACGGACGAAAACAGTAAAAGAGAACGCGAAAGTTCATAGACATTCGTCCCGGACGCTAGAAAAACAATAGAATCTCAGTTTTTCTGTGAAGACGGAAAGGTTTTTTTTACTCTAAAAAAATCTTTTTTATGTAAATATCGCTAGTGAAAATATTCAGGATACTAAATGAACGGCATATGTAGATTATAATTATTTTGTTCGGCGTTTTCTTTTAGGAAAATATGCCGACAGACTGATCAATATGATTTTATTTTTCTTTCGTTTACTTAATTTTCTTGTAATTTATATTTGAGGATTATTTAAAATGTAGTTATAGTTATTTATTATTCAACAATTATTATCAATCGTTAAGTAAAGTCACAAGATTTATATTATATACAAGTAAATTTCAATTCATCTAAGTATGTACATACAACTGTACTTGCATCAGTCGTTACGAAAGCTATCAAGACGTAGGAACACTCATCCACTTTTTAATATCTTGAATCTTCGTTTCGCGCTTTGAAGTTGCTATTATTAGTCAGTATCAAGTATACGTTGTGTATATGTGTTGTGTTGCATTAGTCCTGCAACACAGACATTATTAAACGAATGCAGTCAAAGCTATGTTCAGATACAATTGAACATAGCCAAAATGTTTTTGGATTAAAATTGTATTGGACCCATCTTTCATCGCCCATGATGGGTGTTTGAGGAAAAAAGCTCATTTTCTTTGCGTTTAAGTAAGGAAGTCTCAACAAAAACGCGTTCCATTGATTTTTTATCGTGCAGTTAATGGGATCACTGTATCGAACATGAATATTTCACTACATGGCTTATGCCAGGTTTTAAAATGTCCTGTTCATATTCGCGTAGTAACAACTTAATTAAACATCCGACGGGATGAACAGGAACTTCTTGATTCATCATACAATGTCTTCTTCAGGTGTATCAAAATTTTTTATCCACCGAAACCATTATATGAGAAGGTCCACAATAATAAATTTTGTACTTATTTACTATGTTGTTTAAGTTTCAACAATCTCTGTCAAAAGTTAATAATTAAATAAAGGTTTTAATTAATACTTAATTATACACCTGTCTTGTTAGCTTTTGTTTCGATTTTAAACATAAAAAATATTCCACAGTATTAAAATATAGCAAAAAAAAATACCAATTGATACGTCGTTCTGTTAATACATTGTATGGTAAATAGATTAATATATAAAACAAAATAAAATATTTTTGTTAACATGTGGCTTTGTTTGTTATCCTACAATCTTCCGGAAGTTATTTTCAATCTCCTAAACTAATAATCATTTTTATATATTTATATACCAGAAACTTTGGAAACTAGTGATTCTACATAACGCAAAAAAAGAAGTGGCGATGATAGAGGTGCTCGTACGCCGGAAAATATTCAAGTAATACATAATTCAGTCCATGAAGATGTATTCGACGACGAAGCTTAACTCTTGGATTAACATACGGCACCACGAGAAGAATTTTGCATACATACCTTCAGCATTTTTCTCTACCGTTTGATATTTTAATTAATCTTTAAAAAGTACGCAAAACAAATAATTTGGAAGGGGTGTAAATGGAAAAAAATTTTAAAAGAATTTTCAAGGCTTAGTTGTGGCTATAAAAATAAAATAATATAAAAATATATTGTACGACACCCTATTTACAAATTTCTTAAGATGGTTTTTGACTTATAATATACAAATTATTATAAACTGAAGATAAATTGGATAAAACACAACAAATATTTTGACGTTCCTTCCTTTAAAATTACGTTGGAAACTTTGGCTGAGTGAATAATCGATAAATTAAAAAAAGACTTACCGTATTCATGTTAGATACGAGGGAGCGTTTTTATATTCGCGGAATGGGGGACAATGGGTGGAAATAAAAAAACCAAATTAGTTTTCTTTTTCAATATATTCATCTGCAAGACGGATACATTTTTCACATCTTTCAATTAATTTATTTATACCCTCATAAAAAATGATTTCTCTTTATCTGCAAAATACGCCGAAACTGCCTCCTTGACTTCATCATCGGCAGTAAATTTTTTACCCCGCAGCTCTTTTTTCATTTTCGGAAACAGGTAATAATCACTCGGGGCCAGATCTGGGCTGTAGGGTGGGTGATTCACAATTTCGAAGCCCACCTTATGCAGGGCAGCTAACGCAACGCGGTTCTTGTGTACGGGCGCGTTGTCGTGCAAAAGCAGAACACCTATTGTCAATTTTCCCCGTCTTTTCTCTTTAATGGTTTCTTTTAGTCGCTCTAATATTGAAGCGTAATATTCTCCGGTTATAGAAACACCTTTATCTTTATAATCAATCAACAATATTCCTTCCGAGTCCCAAAATACCGTTGCCATGAGTTTCCCAACTGATTGTGACACTTTAAATTTCTTGGGAGGTGCTGTGCCCTTTTTATGCCACTGCATGGAATCTTGTTTGGACTCAGGTTCATAATGATGAACCCAGGTTTCGTCTCCAGTAACAATTCCACTCAATTCACCATCCTTGTCTTCATTACAGAGGTCCAAAAAGGCACGCGAACACTCTACGCGGTGTTGTTTTTGCGGCGGCGTGAGCATTTTCGGCACCCATCTTGCGCTGACCTTAGACATGCCGAGATGATCGTGTAGGATTTTAAAAATTGTTGTATCGGATACTCCAACCATTTCTGCGAGTTGTTTCTTCTTTAGTCGAGCATCTTCGAGTACAATTTGTTCAACTTTTTGGATAAGTGCTGGCGTGGTCACCTCAATGCTCCTGCCCGGCCACGGGTCGTCTTCAAGGGATTCCCTTCCTTGTTTAAATAAACTATGCCACTTGTACACCATGGTTTTTCCTGGACAAGAGTCGCCGTAAACCAATGACATCTCATTCATTATGGTCGCGACTGATTTTCCTTGCCTGGTAAGGAACTTTATAACGGCACGATATACGATTTTTTCCATATTTCACTTTTCACTCCTGATTATGTTACTTGGTTGACGATAGCTCAAAGACTAACTGTCTAATAACAATGAAACTTCGTATTTATACTAATCATGAGTCGCTGCACAAGCCACGCCCCCAATGCGCCTACTCACCCCTCTACAACTCGCTCATTCCGCGAATATAAAAACGCTCCCTCGTATATACCAGAAACTTTGGAAACTAGTGATTCGACATAACACAAGAAAAGAAGTGGCGATGATGAAGAAGGAAATTTTGCTTCCGCGGTTATATTTTTAAAAATATTTAGGAGCTTTTTAATCAATTTCTGGTGGGATATTTTTTAATCTGTATAAAATAGAAACGAATTAAAGAAAATAAACATTTCGCAACCGCCTGTTTTAAACTGTCTTAAACTAAAAAATTTGGGGTTTCTGTAGAAAAGACTTTGTTCGGGTTAATAAATTTGATAAAAACACACAGAATAACAATTTTTAATATTATTTACTGCATTATATTTACAATTTCTTTAACTATGACAATTTTACACCTAACCGTAATGTATATATCATATCGTTACTAAGAATTTTCTATTATTTTTTTTTTAATTTTATTTTTATCAATGATGAGACATCTTGAATACAATTTCTTTTAAAATTTAAATTGACTAACGTTCACAGCAATACTGTTTTCGATATCACTTATTCGCCTCCCCTCCTCACAATTTCACTTCCATTTTAAACCTCAAAAATACCGACATCGACGTTGTCCTTTTCTCTTTGATATTTCTTCGGTTGTTAAGCGAACACTTACCCGCCTACTGGACACGATCGCGCACAAGTATAAAAAAATTATTGCAGTATTATTGAAGAATCACGGCAAAATGTAACGATGTTATTAACGGCACTATTGTTTTTATTTTTTTTAATTATTACTAGTTAGTAATGTGTGTAATTACGTACAAGATGTTACCTTGTTTTTCTAGAGATAAGATCATTTTTTTTAAATATATTTCGAAGATATTTGAAAGCCCAAAGTTAGTATTAATTGAGCGAACCCCAAACAAGGACACAAAATTGAAAAATTATTTATATTCGTTGGGTTGTAAAGGTGAAATAAAGTCGTGATACTACAATCGCCAGGAGAGATGGCGAGTGGTAGTATTGCGCCAGTCGCTTTGAAAAAACTTACACGCCGTGTGTAATCTGCATCGCCGGTGGTGTTTTATAATATATTAAACCTATTGTAAGACCTCCACCATTTCTAATGCTGTGCGAACTCTCCTACCGCTCGCTAACTCTCCCGGCGTGTACTGTATACAACATTATAACACACGTCTCCTGTTATAAGACACAAAAACGCTTTTATAGTTTTCGATGTGCTTTTCTCCACATAATAACCAATTCCAAATTAAACTATCTTACATTACTCCCCTTTTAAATACAAATCGATGAAATATATTAGAAAAACTTCTTTATATAAAGTACACATCAATTTATTGTAAGTACAGGGCCACAGCAATAATAATATTGTAATATAATGTCCCTACTGTGTTACTTTTCGATTCTAATTATTCAAAGTAATTGTATTCTATCTGAATAATCAGACGTTTTTATATCTAAAAATTAATATTTCAATTTAAAAACAGTCAGTGCCTATTCGATTGGTTAAAATTTATTAAGAAATAAATTGATCTATATATTTTAGCATATTTAAGTTGGTATAAATTCGCTATTAATGATTTAAAATTGATCCTAGATTCAGCACAAAATGGTGCTTCTTACATATTCATTATTGTTTTAAATTTTATTCTTTTACATTTGAGATTTCGACTATTAGAGATAATAAAACATAATGTTGACGACGATTTGGGGGATCGTATGCCTTTTTTTCAAATTATTTCTTTATTTTACTTTTTCTTCTTTATATTTATGTATATATTTGGTGAATTTTTTTTTGTTATATTAATACATATACAGTCGGCCCTCGATTATCCGTGATCCGGTTAACCGGTAACCCCGGTGATCCGGTTAACCGGTAACCCCGATTAACCGTGATGGCCTCTGTTTTTTGTTTGCAATGTTTTCAAATTGTTTGCTTCGATTAACCGTGATTACCTCTATTATTCGAGATGGCAGAATTTTTTTATTAACTTCAAATTCATACATACAATACATATAATAAACACGAAAACGGGGAATTCCCTTGTTTGCATACGATGAATCAGAAGCATTTAGAAGTGATTAGTTTAATTTTGAAATTTGAGAAGTGCGGGTGGTTAGATCTAAATATATTTAGTATGGCATCGTTACCAGTGGTAAAAAGATAAAGAAACGTTTTAAATATTGATGTAAATATGTATGTACACCAATGTTCACATGTTAAATAATAAAAATATTAAAAAAACTGTATAATCAAAATTGTTATTCGATTAACCGTGAAAATCGATTATCCGTAATGCTTCTGGTCCCGACAATCACGGATAATCGAGGCCCGACTGTATATTAATTCATTTGTTCTTGTAAATTTACAATTTGCACAGGAAAAAATGTTAAAAAAATATATAAAAAATCCATCAAATAAATAAATATATATATATATATATATATATATATATATATATATATAATTGATGTTTTAGGTTAAAGAAAAAAAATAAAAGTAATAAATTGGAAAGGAGTTGGGAAATCCCCGGAAACCTCATGTGTTTTATTACGTATTATTGCTAATGGTCGAAAATTCAAACACAAAAGAATGCAAATTTTTAGTTAGAATGAAAGGGAGGAAACATATTAAAAAAGAAGAGAAATATATTTATTATTTCGTCCTCTGTTTTATTGTATGTTTAATATTGACTCAAATTAGTTCGTTTAAAAGTAATTTAAATTTAATTTTGATTCAACCAAATTTAAAATCCTATTTTTGTTATTTTATTTTACGCTTTTATAGAGTCTTATTTTTCGTTTCTTTCTCTTATTGAAAAGCAATTAAAATTTCATACCATACAAGAAATTAATGTCATGTAATAGTATAGAGCAGCTAGTGAAATTTATGATAAATGAAAATCAAAGGACGTCTAAATAAATGCAACATCTGATAAAGCTAGTAATTTAAATCAGTTTATTAAATGGGTAAAGAATCGGTTTAGCAATTTGCTATATTTTAAATACATCCCACATTTGTCTAAACAAAAAGACAATAAATAATAAGAATTTGCCAAGTATTATAGACAAGATATGAAAAAATTATTTAAGACGAAAAAGAACGTAGAAGCTTTATAAAATGTATACAAATCACAAGCTTAAAATATTAGTAATTTCGAATTTTTTGAAACTAATTTTGTATGACCAAAAATTTTCTTTTCGATTTTCAAAATATCATATATACTCAGGTCATCCTTTAGTGTCCATTTAGCTGTTTTATATGACCAATGTATTCAATTTTTCTTTCGTTTTTCAAAATAATCAGGTCATCCTTTAGTGCATATATGGGCAACAATCGGCCCGCTGTAAGATTTGGTCCGACCCGCGAGACATTGTCGTATTATTTCATGTCCGCTATCTTTTTAATCACTAAGGTTGATATATAACCCCTTTCCACATTAACTTTTGTAATTCTGTATACGCATTTCGACAACCAAGTTGTCATCATCAGCAAACAATTGCAAAGTGTCGCACCTGGTAAAACACGGCGAAAAACACCTGTACGAAAACAAACGCCGCACGCGATCTAAACCGCTAAGAACCAAGCTGCTGTTTGTTTTCGTACAGGTGTTTTTCGCCGTGTTTTACCAGGTGCGACACTTTGCAATTGTTTGCTGATGATGACAACTTGGTTGTCGAAATACGTATACAGAATTACAAAAGTTAATGTGGTAAGGGGTTACATATCAACCTTAGTGATTAAGTTGATCAACCACAGGCTCGGTGATTTCAGCGTTGAAGGCAGACCGCGTCCAGGTCAACCAAAAAAGTTTGAAGACGAGGAACTGGAGACATTACTGGATGAAGATTCATGTCAAACGAAAGAACTTGCAAAAACTTTGGAAGTAACTCACCAAGCCATTTCAAAACGTTTAAAAGCATCGGGATTAATCCAAAAACAAGGAAATTGGGTACCGCACGAATTGAAGCCAAGAGACGTTGAAATGCTGCTTGAACGCCATAAAAAGAAGTCGTTTTTGCATCGAATCATTACTGGTGATGAAAAATGGATTCATTACGATAATGCAAAACGAACAAAATCTTATGTAAAATTTGGCCAGCCATCAACATCAACGGCGAAGCCAAATATTCATGGTGCCAAGCTAATGCTGTCTATTTGGTGGGATTCGACGGGTGTTATCCATTATGAGCTGGTAAAACCTGGTGATTCTATTACGGGCGAGCTGTACAGACAACAATTAATTCGTTTGAAGAGAGCAATCGCCGAAAAACGACCAGACATGAGTCTATCATATTCCATCAATACAACGCTCGGCCTCATGTTGCACGACCAGTTAAAAACTATATGGAAAACAGCGGCTGGGAAGTTTTACTTCACCCACCTTATAGCCCAGACATTGCCTCTTCTGACTACTATTTATTTCGATCAATGCAGAATGCTCTTATTGGAATACGCTTCACTTCAGTTGAAAATTGGCTTAGTTCGTTCTTAGCTTTAAAGGATGAACAGTTCTTTCGGGAAAGAATCAATCAATTGCCCGAAAGATGGGGAAAAGTTGTACCTTCCGATGGACAATACTTTGAAAATATGTTCATTCATTTTGATTGTAAAATAAAGGCATTTTTTTTACAAAAGAGTAACCGAATTAAGTTGCACATCCATTAGTTAAAAAAAACGTAAAAAAAATCATAAAAATAAAAGCGATTTTTATTGATTTTTATATTAAATATTTTAATAGTTGTTTTTGTTGGTTTATAATTATATTTTTGATAATAAATAATATGCGAAATTTTTTTTATAATTTTTTAAAAATGTAGTGTGCCAGAATTTGCATATAAAAATGCTCTTTTAGGATATGAAATTGAAGAATTCTAATTTTGCCCGCTTCTTTACATAGTATATGTAATACAGAAATTTTTGAAACTTTTAAAATTATAATTTTTCGTAGTGTGCTAGGAATTTCCAAAAAAATAGATAAAAATTAAGTCATTTAAAAACAAAATAAATAATTTTGAATCAATCGGAAGCTGATTTTATATGATTCATGTATTAAATTTTCCTTTCAATTTACAAAATATTTATTTTTATTAAGGGGTAATATCACAGTGAACGGCTAAAAACATAGAGAAAATTTGTGACTTATTTTTAGTATAAATAATAAAATAAATGGAAAATCGGTTTGAAGGTGTTTAATGGGCATAGCTTAAGCTAAAAAAAAATTTTTGTTTATATTTTTTAACGTCAAAAAGGCGGCGCTGAAGCTCTGTAAGTAGGACTGCTTTTTTTTTACATAGGCCTCCGCTGCATGCACCAGTGTCGTACACTTTCTCGAAGAACAAAATAAAAATTTTTTTCACTATCTACATTACATTTGCTAGAGAAGTGCATAGGCATATGTTAAAATATTGATTTTTGTAGAATTGGTGACCATTTAAACACAAAGTTTCATTTTTACCCAAAAAATTCAGTGAAAAATTATTTATAACAATTGCAATTTTTAACCGATCGTAAATATCCTATGTAGTCCTCTAGATAATTTGGTTTAGCAGCTACTGTAAAAATCTCAAGTGGATGGGATCAAATTTGTTGAAGTTATGATGCATGCAAATTTGAAAAACATACTTTCGGAAAAAACGCGTTTAAAGTTTTGAGTAACATTATTTCATATTACCATTATGCGATGCCTGCACCGTAAATTATTAAAAAATTTTTTTCACCAATTGCGCCTTATTCTTAAGATTCTAAGACATCATTTAAAACAACTAAAAAAAATTTCGATTTTTTAAAAATTTCACTGTGATTTTACCCCTTTATTCATAACATTATCACATACATACGGATCAAACTCAGGTTATCTTTTTTTAAAAGACTCATTTGAGAACACAAAACGATTTAAATCAATTCTCTGAGTGGGTAAGGCATCCCTTTAGCGATTGGCTGTTTTAAATCATCCCGTCACGTTTGATTCAAAAGGAACAATACATAGTTTGAATTTACCAATTACAAACCGGACGTAAAAAAAAAAAACAGTTTAGGGGAAAAAACAAAAATAGAAGATTTATATAAATACAGTATAATCCATCTATAATGAACTCGCTTATAATGAAAACTCGCATGTAATGAACGAATTTTAAAGTCCCGGATTAAACACACGTAAAATCCTCGGACAAGATGTAGTCGTTTATAATGGAACCTTGCTTGTAGTGGACTGAAATGTCTATTATGAGCGACTTTTTCCTGGGATTTCCCAACATAGTTTCTGATGCAATAAGCAAACAAGTTTTTATTCGAGCTCACGCTTGCAGTTGTTCTGTATATGTTATTCGGTGTGTCGTATTTGTCTCTAAACTTCTGAAAAATATGGACAAAAGGGTGAAACGGGCTTTTACGCTACATGAAAAATGGGAAATAATAAGTGATATTGGAAAAGGAACTTCACAAGCAAGTGTGTGTTTAAAAATGGGGTTAAGAAAATCCACTGTGTCAAATATTTGGAAGAATCGCGATAAAATTGAAAATGATTAGAAAATTAACAACCAAAAGAAAAAAATGCGTTTGCCTTCACACCCTAAGGTCGACGAAATGTTATTCAAGTGGTTTCAACAAAAAAAGGCAAACTATTTTCCAGTGAGTGGGTCAATGTTACAAATTAAGGCAGAATAATTTGGAAAATTAATCGGCGAGGACTTCACATGTAGCTCTGGATGGATTGACCGCTTTAAAAAAAGGCATAACATTGTGTTTGGAAAAATATGCGGTGAGTCGGCTTCAGTGGATAGAAATGTAACAGATGACTGGTTGACCAGTGTTTGGCCTTTGATAAGTAATGACTATACAGATGATAACATATTCAATGTCGACGAAACCGGGATCTTTTATAAAATGTTGCCCGATAAAACGCACAAGTTAAAAGGTGAAACATGTAGTGGGGGAAAATGTCCAAAGAACGTATCACAGTTATAATTTGCGATAATGCTTCTGGAACCGAAAAATGAAAATTACTCTTTATAGGTAAGTTCAAGAGTTCATAAATGTAACACTGTAATTTTTAGATTTATCTTGCTGTTCAATAATGTAGTTCAAATGTTACGAATACATTCTCTGTTGTTTCAGGAAAATTTCAAAATCCTCGGTGTTTCAAAAACGTTGAGTCTTCCCGTGGATTATTCTTGGAATGGGAAAGCTTGAATGACTTCACTGATTTTTGAAGATTATTTACAAAAGTGGGACAGAGAGCTCATAAAAAAAAATCGAAAAATCTTATTGCTAGTGGATAATTGTCCAGCTTATCCGGAAATCAGACTTCATAACATAAAGCTTCATTTCTTACCACCTAATGTAACATCAGTTCTACAGCCGATGGATCAGGGTGTCATTTGGAGTTTGAAACAACTTTACAGAAAACAAATGTTGATGAAAATCATGGAGATTATGGAAGGATCTACCATCATTAACAAAAGTATTACTATTTTGGAAGCTGTAAATTTATTAAGCCTTGCATGGGATCAAGGTTCTACGCAAACGATTCATAATTGTTTTCGCCATGCCGGTATAGTAAAAACAACAGCTGCTATCATGGAATCAGACCCAGTGGATGACCTTCCATTGGCAGAGCTGATAAGAATAAACAAATTAATGGTTTTAAAGGATTTTGACGATTTCGTGAATGTCGATAATAATGTTGCTATAAGAGAAGAACTACCTGACACAGACTTGGTAAATCAAACACTTGAGGAAAAAGTTGGGGATACTGAAGAGAATGATGATACCGCAAAAGAAACTGAGGTAACTACAGAAGAGGCTTTTAACTGCGTACAAACCCTACAACGTTATTTTCTACAGCGAGAGAACAGCACTGAAGTGATTTCAAAATTAAATAAACTCTAACTTATTTTGCAGAACTGTTATCTTAGAAAAAATCTATACAAAGTAAAACAACCGACTTTTTTCAGAAATAATGTTTTTCATATGTACATACATATGCTTGTACTAATTGTATCGTGAAAATATTACATTAACACACAATATTTCTGTGCAATTTTAATAATGCATAAATATATTATGTACCTGTTTAGCAATAAAATGCAGTTTTTTAATTATGGAAGTATGTATGTTTTCGTTTCATCGCATGAGATGAATACTCGGCTATAATGAACCATATTTCTTTGTCCCCTCGGGTCCATTATATGCGGATTACACTGTATGCATAAATGACAAATTTAAAGGGGGCAATTTTAAATTAATTTAAAACTAATTTATATTATGTATACGTGTATTAGAAATTATTCATTTTCACATATATTGTTAAAAAAAAAAACAAAAAAATTATGAAACAGCGATTTTTAATTTTTTTTATATAAATTTTTTGTTGGTTTGTAATTATATTTATAAACATGAATGATATACAGCGTAAAATATTTCTCCCAATTTTTTTTAAAATATAATTTTCTAGAAATATTTAAAAAAAATATGTTTATATAAAAATAAAAAGTCGTTTAAAGAAAATAATTCCTTTTACGCCCCTTACCACTTCAATAAAAAAATAATATAGAAAATATGCATCAGTATGTACAAAAAAACAAAATTTTAAAAATAAAATTATTTTAAAAATTATTAAAAAAATATAAATTTTAATTTTAAATAATTTAAATTTTAAAAAAATGATCTTATCGTTGAACGAAGGGTAACAACATGCATTATTAGAAAAAAGAAAAATAATAAACAACAATTTATATACATTTACTGTTTTTCTTTTTTTTTGTTCGTTTTTTTTTTTAATATCTTTCATTTATTTATTAATTTCTTTATTTATTATAAAACAGATTCGATTTGCTTAATTTCCCTTTCTTCCGGACTAGACGCCGTCTTTATAATTTCCGGTATTTTCCCGTGTCCTATAGTTATGGGACCGTCTTCGTCTTCTTCCTCGTCCTCGTCGATGGGCGTCAGCGCTTCACCGGTAATGGGCTGTTGTTCTTTGGGGGTGAATTTCTTCAAGCAAGGTGCTGCAAAGCTAGTGATCGCCGACAGTGCAAAAAGGCCGCCGGCAACGAAAAATGGAATCGAGTAGGTTTGCGTCGCGTCGTATATGGCACCAGCTAGCGGCGAGCCTACGATTGCGGCAGCACCGCGGAATAAGATCAAGAGGCCGAAAGCGTTTGTCAGTTTGTCCAAGCCGAGCAGGTCGACCAGAATGATCGATGTCAGCGATATATACCCGGCTGTAATTTGATAATAATTAAAATGTGCAAGAAACATATACAGGGTGGTTTTGGCTTCTATACATACGCTACCGGTCATATTTATTTGCCCACCCTTAGTTTTAGTCAAAATTATTAAACTATCAAATGTGTACTGAAAATTTATTTGTTGTACCAATACAACAGTGTAAAATAAACATAAAATAGTTACATTTTTCTTATATAAAAACTTTATCATTAATTATTATTAAATTTTGCTCTCATCAATGTGCCCACCTTTATTTTCGCCGTGTTTTACCAGGTGCGACACTTTGAAATTATCTGCTGATGATGACAACTTGGTTGTCGAAATACGTATACAGAATTTACAAATAGTTAATTGTGGAAAGGGGTTATATATCAACCTTATTGATCAAGTCAATCAACCACAGGCTCCATCAAATTCAACATCTTGAAGTTGTTCCCTCAGTACAGTGGTGGATGATAGAGCACGTTCTCGAACCTTCCGGTTCAATTCTTCCCAAAGAAGCTCTATTGGGTTCAGATCAGGACTTTGAGCTGGCCATACCATTATAGAGATTTGCCCTTGCTCTTCTAGTTGACGCAAGTAATCGCCACACAATCTAGAAGTGTGTTTCGGATCGTTGTCCTGTTGAAATACAAAGTTTTCGCCAAGAATCCTTAGTCCTGAAGGAACAGCTTTATTTTCTAAAATTTCCTTGTAGCCTTCTTTTCTTAGGATTCCCTCAATTTTGACGAGATCGCCTACAGATCTTCCACCAAAACACCCCCAAATCATTACTGAACCTCCTCCATGTTTTACGGTAGGCGCAATACATTCTGGCAGTACTCTTTCTCCTGTGGATCTTCTTACGAATATTCGCCTTTTACTACCGAAAATTTCAAACTTCGATTCGTCTGTCCACAACACAATATTCCACTGATTAATCGTCCAATTCTTATGTTCTTTAGCCCAATTTAGTCGTTTTATCTTGTTTTGCTTTCGTAGTAGTGGTTTTCGCAGAGCAATTCTTCCGCTTGCCTTAACCTTTTCTGTATCGTGGAAACACTAATTTGTTTAGCACGCGCTCTATTCATTTCAGCAGCAATTTCTGGTGCTGTTTTTCGTCTATCGGGTCTACTTATCCGTATTAGATGCCGGTCATCTGCAGATGTCGTCGCTTTGCGTCGTCCAGATCTTTTGTTGGAAAATGTACCACTTTCTTCAAATTTTTTAACGTTATAATCAACGGTTCTGCGATTTAATCGTAATTCTTTTGCAATTTCGCGATTACTTTTACGCGTACGATGATTAGCAATTATCATAGCACGCACTTCAACAGATAATTCCTTCGTCTTCGGCATTGCATTAAAATATTCACAATAACTCACTATTTCACTGTTTTCGCAACAAAAGATGAACGATGACTGACATAAAATTTATTTTCCTTTTTGAATAACACATCCTAATATTGTAATTAGTCAGTACAATAACACAATATTGGTAATACCTTTCGGAAATGCAGGTAAAACTGTTAATACTGTAGGGATTAGCCTATATAATATTTATGGTATTTTTTCAATTTATGACACCTTTACGATATAACATAAACGATTTAAGATTTTCGTAGAAATTCATATGGATAAAATTGGGGTGGGCAAATAAATATGACCGGTAGTGTACATACATACATATATTTTTTTTAATTCTACAAATATTCGACGGCAAAACGAATAAACTTTTGCATACTTACAGATAGCTATTCCAAAGAATATGGACATTGTAACATACGCCCAATACGTGTGACAAAATGGCGTTAAAGAAACGGAAATTGTTGAAACGACTAGGCAAATGTTGTTGACGAATAGGGCGTTCACGGACGGGAAATCGGCGAAATATCCACAGGCGATACGTCCTATTGTATTAGTTATACCAATGATGGACAGTAGGAAGGAAGCGCTATTGCTATCAATTCCCTAAATTCAATAAAAAAAAGTATCATACTTGAATGAATTTACATTTAATATAAAGAATGAAATTATTAAAAATATTAAAAAAAAGGCAATATTGTGAAATATTAAAGTCGTCATTTAGTCATTACCAGAGTTGGGATATTCTTCCCGCAGGCCAGGACCGTAACAAAGCGGGTGACCTTGCGTATGTTATTTATTTTACCTATGTTTTATAAATAACACATATTATTCACAGTTATTGCGTAGCGCAAATCGGACAGGACTGACAAAATGTCTGCAGCATGACGTAAGTTTCCACATTTGTCTCGCAGAGCTCTTTACATGATTCTTACAGACGCGTTTGTCCCAGCACATCGACTATTTATCGCAAACTTTACAATATATCTTAGCAACATTATAATTCAATCTATTTTATTACATTACACTGGTGGTGGGCGATGCGTACTCAGTACGAACCTGGCCCGCGGTAAGACATCTCAACTCTAGTTATTACTTAAACTACTGCGGCGAATTTCCTAAACGGGCTATATATTGGTATAATCGGTCAAGCTATAAAATAGGCGCACATTATTAAAGACTTGAGTATTGGGTTGGCAACTAAGTACTTTCGGTTTTTACTGATAGAGAGCGTTGCTTTATTCTTTGTATAACGTATGTTAGTGCTGTACTTTACCGTTTGTCGCGTGATACTAGTCACATTGACGTAACTTCAGAAGCAAGTAGTGCGTGATTTTTATTAAAGCTATTAGTTGTGGGATAATTTTAAATGGAGTGCAGAAACGAACATTTTCGACATACATATTTTACTATTTTATTTCCGTAAAGAAAAGAAAGCTGCTGCGGCTCACAAAAAGATATGTGAAGTTTATGGTGCTAATTGCTTAACAGAGCGCACGTGTCAGAATTGGTATAAAAAATTCCGTTCTGGAGATTTTTCCCTCAAAGATGAGCAACGTTCTGGCCGGCCTACTGAAGTTGATGATGACCAAATCAAAGTCATAATTGAAGAGGATCGTCACATAACTGTTCGAGAGGTTGCGGAGAGGCTACATGTATCGCACACAACAATTGAAAAACATTTATAATGCCTTGGGCTAGTTAAGAAGCTTGATATTTGGGTACCTCACGAATTGAAAGAAATTCATTTAACACAAAGAATCAACTTTTGCGATATGCACCTTAGACGAAATGAAACCGACCCTTTCTTAAAAAGAATGAAAAATGGGTCATGTACAGTAACATAGTTCGAAAACGATCGTGGAGCTGAATTGCATCCAAAAAAGATCATGCTGTCAGTTTGACGGGATTACAAAGGTGTTGTGTTTTTTGAGTTGCTTCCAAGGAACCAAACGATCCAGTCTGATGTTTACTGTTAACAATTAATAAAACTGGATGAAGCAATCAAAGAAAAACGGCCAGAATTGTCAAATCGAAAAGGTGTAGTTTTCCACCAAGATAATGCAAGGCCTCACACATCTTTGGCAACTTGTGGGAAACTATTGGAGCTTGGCTGGAAAGTGATGCCACATCCCCCATACAGCCCTGATCTAGCACCATCTGATTACCATTTATTTCGAAGTTTGCAGATTTCTTTGAATGGTAAAACTTTCACAAATGACGATGACCTTCACTCGCACCTGGTTCAGTTTTTTGCTGATAAGAACCAGAAATTTTATGAGCGCGGAATCATGCAGCTGAAAGAAAGATGGCAAAAGGTCATTGAGCAAAATGGAAAATATATAATTGATTAAAAACTATTCTTTGTTTACAAAAAAAGTCTTTTATTTTATACTACAAAACCGAAAGTACTTAGTTGCCAACCCAATATTATTGATATATTGTTACTGTAATATATACTGGGGAAGGTGGGAGGTTAGGAATATTCTCAACCTGACTAGAAAGCGCGAGATTTTGAGAAATTTTTCCTTTAATTTTTTAACATAGTCATCTTGCACTGCAATTTCTTTAGAGAAGCCATTTTCAACGTTTTAATATCTTTGTTGTCCCAGCATTGACTTCATTCTTTGAAGTGAGGCATTTCTTCAAGTCTTGGAATCAAATCCGATGAATATGGTGCATGTAGTCGCTGGAGAGTCGTGGAGTTTTGCAGCAACAACCCACATGTACAGGTGTATTATCGTTGTTAAAACACTGTTTTTGGCCAAATATGGACACTTAATTTGAATAGCGCACTTCAATTGGGCTAGTAGTGAAGTGTAATATACTCCTACGGTGATGTTCCTGCCTTGTTCCTAGTAGTTCGTGAACACCATTCTTCGAAGATATCAGCCAGTCACAGCCATGACTTTTCCTACAGATGGAACTGTTTTCGCTCCTATTTGCACACTTTCACATGTTTCCACATACTTTTTAGACTGCTACTCTATCTGTAGTGTGTCATTGTGTACCTATGTTTGATCTATTTTATATAGTTATAAAAAAAAAAGTTACAAAGCTTCAAAGAAACTTAGTAGAATTGCGTTTAAATATATCCATACAATCTTGAGAAGTCTTCATTTGAATATCTTTATTGTCGACTATTAAACGCTGTATCCTTCAAGCCGAAAGCTTTTTCTTACTAAAAACATCGTGAAAAATGTAGTTGGACACGATCTATCAAAATCTTTGTAGTGTCAGCAAGATCACATACCTTCAATCGGCGACCATTTAATACGACTACCAAATACACGTTTAAGTTCAGCAATTCCAGTTTTTACTGTTGAAAACAAAGAGAAAGAATCTTTTAAAGTGGAATCTAACTCGTTGTGGATGTCTGTCGAGGTTAAAGCATTTAAAACAAAGTAAATACTTTATTACAGTTTAAACTTCGATTTTATCTATTTTCAATAATAACTCGATCACCATAAACAAGCAAATAAATGCGCGAAATATAATATAATAAAAATATAGTATAATATAATAAAAAATAATCATTCGATCACATTTGCGCCATCTCTGTGTCAGGTCGAGAACGTTCCGAATCTCCCCCTCATTGAATTTAATGTGCGACTTGTAATTGTACTTACATCTAACTTGGCTGCATCTACGAGATAAACAAATGGCACATATAAGCCAGCCATTCCAAACAGGTTCGAAATGCCGATGAGCATGAATACTGGATTTTTCAACAGGCTGATGTCCATCATTTGTGCAAAGGCCGTCTTAACGCCATTGGGTAAGCATGGGCACAGGTCATACTCTGTAAGACAAAGAAAGGTATTACAATATTTTCATGTTAAATGCAATATTATAGTTTTGATCAATAAGGTTGATATATAACCCCTTTCCACATTAATGTGCACATCTTGGTTTTGAACGGTGTGGATCGCGTACGGAGTTTGTTTTTTCGTACAATTTTTTCGCCGTGTTTTACGAGGTGCGACACTTTGAAATTATCTGCTGATGATGACAACTTGGTTGTCGAAATGCGTATACAGAATTTACAAAAGTTAATGTGGAAAGGGGTTATATATCAACCTTATTGATCAAGTCAATCAACCACAGGCTCCATCAAATTCAACTGCAATATTATAGATTCCCTATGATTGGACAGCTGATAGAATATCGGAATTTAAAATCAGATTAGGTATTAGAAAAGGCTTTTTTAACGCATATTCTATTTATAGATCTATGACTCAATTGATGTAAATTCTGGGAGGTTGTTTAGACAACAAACATTAACCAAATGCTGATGAAAACTTTGAAAAACCTAAGCAATCAAGCGACGTCTAGGATTAAAAACCAATCATCAAGATCATTTTATATAAAGAAGGGGTTACGAGAAGGCTGCTCTATATCACTCTCTTTATTTAAAATATACGTCAAATATGGACTACTGCAATGGTAACCAAAATGCTCTGGTATGGAAATACTTTCGGAGGCAATAATCACAAGAGACAAAGAGGACCTACAATACATGACGCGCACGCTTAAAGAAACATGAAATGCTGATGAAAACTTTGAAAAACCTAAGCAATCAAGCGACGTCTAGGATTAAAAACCAATCATCAAGATCATTTTATATAAAGAAGGGGTTACGAGAAGGCTGCTCTATATCACTCTCTTTATTTAAAATATATGTCAAATATGGACTACTGCAATGGTAACCAAAATGCTCTGGTATGGAAATACTTTCGGAGGCAATAATCACAAGAGACAAAGAGGACCTACAATACATGACGCGCACGCTTAAAGAAACATACTATATGATACCTGGGGTTTAGATACAAATACAGAAAAGACCAAGTATCTTTATATGGGAGACAGAATAACTAATTGAGATATTGACGACACAGAAGATATAAAAGCTTGACAGGAGTATAAATATTTATCACATTCTACACTAGTGGTATAAATGAAAAATAAATAAAAACAAGAATAACAGATATATGGAAAATAATACGGGATATTATGGAGAAAATACATAACTCAGAGACGAAAATTCAACATATATTGTACAATACAACGATAAAAAGTAACTTATTATATGGAACCGAGACAAGAAAATAGAAACTACTTAAACAGGTACCTTCAGAAGATCTGCTAGAATATTGAGAATACAAAGGATAATAAATGGGGAAACTTGTCGACGAATAGGATTAGTGGATACAGTCATGAAAAATATTGAAAGAAAACAATTAGTCTGGTACAGTCAGGTTCAAAGAATAGGACAAACAAGACTGCCGAAGCAAACAATGGAATAGATACCTAATTTAAGAAGGAAAGGAGGAAAACCAAAGAGAAATTGACCAAAGAAAAATTGGATAGAGGGAAACAGGAAAGTTGTGTGTGTTGTCCGATGTCTAGAATTCATTCTTTTCGTTCTACCCATTGTCCTTCCTGTAAGTTTCGAAAGCTCACAGCTTTCCTGTTTCCCTCTATCCAACTTTTCTTTGGTCTTCCTTTTTTCCTTCTTAAATCAGGTACCTATTCCATTGTTTGCTTCGGCAGTTTTGCTTGTCCTATTCTTTGAACCTGGCCGTACCAGATTAATTATTTTCTTTCAATATTTTTCATGACTGTAAAACGTGGGACGACGTTGTCCGATGTCTAGATTTCATTCTTTTCGTTCTACCTATTGTCCTTCCTGTAAGTTTCGAAAGCTCACAGCTTTCCTGTTTCCCTCTATCCAATTTTTCTTTGGTCTTCCTCTTTTCCCAAAATAGGTTAAACTAATTTTGTTGAGTTGAGTTTTATTTTATTTTACAATGTATTTTAAAATTAAAATTGACAGTTATTTATACAATTATTTTGAATCAGCCAGTGTATGACTCCTTTTAGATTCACACTCCTGAGGAAGCTGCAAAGGTTTTGGCAGCGAATTATAGAGTATTGAAAACTAAAATTGTTTGAGTCTTTATTCAACAGACCGATACACCTGATAATAGTTGCGTTTAAGATATTAAGAGTACGGTCGATTATACAGTCCTTACTATACATACATACATACATATATATATATATATATATATATATATATATATATATGTGTGTGTGTGTGTGTATAAATTATATGAGTAAATTATATGAGTGACATAGAAACGTCGATGCGCCGATTCTTTCGAGTCCAACATCGCGGAGAGCCTTCGTTCGAACATATACATTTATATATATATATATATATATATATATATATATATATAGAGAGAGAGAGAGAGAGAGAGAGAAAGAGAGCTTTAAATTATAACCCAAAAACAAGGAAACATTGGAAGCTTTTCCTATATGTGTTAACAAAAGATTTAAATTTCAACAGGATATATTCGATTACTCAAAGTAGTAATAGCAATGAATTAAACAATCTTTCCGAGAGGTCTAATATGTCACTTAACTCATCAAATACCAGAATTTTTAAGAAATGATATACTAATTACTTACGTTCTGTTTTTTCCCCATCAGTCATTTCTGTTCTACTGGGCCTAGGTATACTAACAATACTTTGCCTGTAATTGCTAAGGGATTTTTGAGATTGATATTCGGGTAGGTTTACCACAGAACCCGAATAGAAAATATCCTTTCTAGAGAGTGGACGAACAATTTGCCTCTCTGGTTTCGACAGAGATAACTTAGAGGAGGTGTAGTTCCCGCTTTCGCAGTCCGCCTGTAATCAAACAAAAAGAAAAATTTGTTATAAAAATTATTCGAAATACGCAACGCTATTAATGCGCAGCACAAACAAGGTGAACTAATATCAAATTTTGTTTTTTATTTCGGAATTTGAAATAAAACATTTTGAATAAATAAAGTTTTTGTTTGTTTTTTAAGCTATTTTGAGACTGTGTTAAATCGGAAAAGTTTTAGACAACCTGCATTACATAATTAAAATAGGACCCTTTTCGATGATAGATTAATACAGGGACTGGTTGAAAAGTACGTGGAATTAAAATTAAAAAAAAACTTTATTTATTTTTCAATATATTTCACCTTTTCTCAACTAATTTGAGTTAGTCCAATCTCTAAGCCTTAGAAAAATTCAGAAATTTCGATTAAATAAGCAGCCACAGCAACATTAACATTAGCTTTGTATAATGTATGTATGTTAGTGCTGTACTTTACCGTTTGTCGCGTGATACTAGTCACATTGACGTAACTTCAGAAGCAAGTAGTGCGTGATTTTTGTTAAAGCTATTAGTTGTGGATTAATTTTAAATGGAGTGCAGAATCGAACATTTTCGACATATTTTACTATTTTATTTCCGTAAAGGAAAGAAAGCTGCTGCGGCTCACAAAAAGATATGTGAAGTTTATGGTGCTAATTGCTTAACAGACCGCACGTGTCAGAATTGGTACAAAAAATTCCGTTCTGAAGATTTTTCCCTCAAAGACGAGCAACGTTCTGGTGGGCCTACTAAAGTTGATGATGACCAAATCAAAGTCATAATTGAAGAGGATCGTCATATAACTGTTCGAGAGGTTGCGGAGAGGCTACATGTATCGCACACAACAATTGAAAAACATTTAAAATGTCTTGGGCTAGTTAAGAAGCTTGATATTTGGGTACCTCACGACTTGAAAGAAATTCATTTAACACAAAGAATCAACTTTTGCGATATGCACCTTAGACGAAATGAAACCGACCCTTTCTTAAAAAGAATCATCACTGGTGATGAAAAATGGGTCCTGTACAGTAACATAGTTCGAAAACAATCATGGAGCAAACACAATAAACCAGCTCAAACCACATCCAAAGCTGAATTGCATCCAAAAAAAGATCATGCTGTCAGTTTGGTGGGATTACAAAGGTGTTGTGTTTTTTGAGCTGCTTCCAAGGAACCAAACGATCAATTCTGATGTTTATTGTCAACAATTAATAAAACTGGATGAAGCAATCAAAGAAAAACGACCAGAATTATCAAATCGGAAAGGTGTAGTTTTCCACCAAGATAATGCAAGGCCTCACACATCTTTGGCAACTCGTGGGAAACTATTGGAGCTTGGCTGGGAAGTGATGCCACATCCCCCAAACAGCCCTGATCTAGCACCATCTGATTACCATTTATTTCGAAGTTTGCAGAATTCTTTGAATGGTAAAACTTTCACAAATGACGATGACCTTCACTCGCACCTGGTTCAGTTTTTTGCTGATAAGGACCAGAAATTTTATGAGCGCGGAATCATGCAGCTGAAAGAAAGATGACAAAACGTCATTGAGCAAAATGGAAAATATATAATTGATTAAAAACTATTTTTTGTTTAAAAAAAGTGTTTTATTTTATACCACAAAACCGAAAGTACTTAGTTGCCAACCCAATATTATTTTCTTAATTATACCAAAAACTAATCAATACAATACACTCGAAATATTATAAATAATTTCCTTTTTATTTGAGTGTTTGTATAAAAGTTACAGTTTTTGGTCATGGTTTAATGGCCACGCCAATATCTTTCAAATCCGTCATACGTTAAAAGTTAAGACTGCCAAAAAGACACCCAAAATCGTCCAAAGAAAAAATGGACGTGGGTTGGATCACCTGTGATTCCGAGAAATGCCTTTTTATTAAAAATAGAACAAATTTCACGAACTGGATATCCTCCAATTGCAGCACATGTAATGGCACTTTGGTTTTTCGAAATTTCTATCGCAATTTTCCTTGTTCTGTCGTAAAAATGTGTCAACGACAAGTTTTAGTTTTAATAAAACGACAAATTGATCATATAGATATGTCGAATTGTAATGGTAAAAAAGACATTCCATTTTCATGTATGAAACTTACAATAATAAACGACATTTTAAATTTACATATACGCAAATATTATTTAATATTACATTATAATAAAAGATATGAAGGGAATAAATCGAGTAGAAAACCAAGTTAGAAATGTTTCTAATTCTATCAGTTTAAAAAAAAATTATAATACACTGTCTTAAAAACACATGAATACTTACGAAATATGGACAAAAACAATTTTCTTTATTCGAATATGCCTTCTTAAGCATAATACACTACCGGTCATATTTATTTGCCCACGCCAATTTTATGTGTTTCCTGAAATACGGATTATCTTTCGAAAAATCTGTATTATAATTATTCAACAATATTATTAGTGGAAGTAATTCCATATGAATTTCTACGAAAATCTTAAATTGTTTATGATATATCGTAAAGGTGTCATAAATTGGAAAAATACCATAAATATTATATAGGCTAATCCCTACAGTATTAACAGTTTTACCTGCATTTTCGAAGGTATTACCAATATTGTGTTTTTGTACTAACTAATTACAATATTAGGATGTGTTATTCAAAAAGGAAAATAAATTTTATGTCAGTCATCGTTCATCTTTTGTTGGGAAAACAGTGAAATAGAGAGTTATTGTGAATATTTTAATGCAATGCCGAAGACGAAGGAATTATCTGTTGAAGTGCGTGCTATGATAATTGCTTATCATCGTACGGGTAACAGTAATCGCGAAATTGCTAAAGAATTACGATTAAATCGCAGAACCGTTGATTATAACGTTAAAAAATTTGAAGAAAGTGGTACATAGGTACATTTTTCAACAAAAGAAGATCTGGACGACGCAAAGCGACGACATCTGCAGATGACCGGCATCTAATACGGATAAGTAGACGCGATAGACGAAAAACAGCACCAGAAATTGCTGCTGAAATGAATAGAGCGCGTGCTAAACCAATTAGTGTGTCCAGGGTACAGAGAAGGTTAAGGCAAGCGGGTTTATACGGAAGAATTGCTCTGCGAAAACCATTACTACGAAAGCAAAACAAGATAAAACGACTAAATTGGGCTAAAGAACATAAGAATTGGACGATTGATCAGTGGAATAATGTGTTGCGGACAGACGAATCGAAGTTTGAACTTTTCGGTAGTAAAAGGCGAATATTCGTAAGAAGATCCGCAGGAGAAAGAGTACTATCAGAATGTATTTCGCCTACAATAAAACATGGAGAAGGTTCAGTAATGATTTGGGGGTGTTTTGGTGGAAGATCTGTAGGCGATCTCGTCAAAATTGAGGGAATCCTAAGAAAAGAAGGCTACAAGGAAATTTTAGAAAATAACGCTGTTCCTTCAGGACTAAGAATTCTTGGCGAAAACTTTGTATTTCAACAGGACAACGATCCGAAACACACTTTTAGATTGTGTGGCGATTACTTGCGTCAACTAGAAGAGCATGGGCAAATCTCTATAATGATATGGCCATCTCAAGTCCTGATCTGAACCCAATAGAGCTTCTTTGGTAAAAATTGGACCGAAAGGTTTGAGAACGTGCTCTATCATCCACCACTGTACTGTGGGAACAACTTCAAGAAGCCTGGGCACAAATTACAGAAGAAACACTGCAAAAATTAATTGAAAGGATGCCGCGGTTATGTGCCGCAATTATCAAAAATAAAGGTGGGCACATTGATGACAGCAAAATTTAATAATAATTAATGATCAAGTTTTTATATAAGAAAAATGTAACTATTTTATGCTTATTTTACACTATTGTATTGGTACAATAAATAAATTTTCAGTACACATTTGATAATTTAATAATTTTGGCTAAAACTAAGGGTGGGCAAATAAATATGATCGGTAGTGTATATCTATATTTGACTGTTCAAGAAGTGCATCAAATATCCTTTTCATATCGCTCATTACTAGACTGTCAAAATGACTCTTTGTTAACTACTGAATGTCTTTCATTCGATGCAAACGTGTTTTCTTCAACTGAGAGATAGTAAAATACAGTAATAGCAATTCAAATGAGATTGGAGATTGTGACTATGTGAATAACAACAAAAAAAACCTGTCATTTCAATATCTTAAATACGTACTTCGACAGCTCAGCTGTCATCCTCAGTAGAACAAATAAACAGAGTTGAAACATGGGCTTGTGGTAAAGTTTAAGCTGTCGAAATACGTATTTAAGATACAAATATAAAAATGGGAAAGGTTTCTTTACCTTTTTGCGATTATACTCTAATAAGTATTTAGATGAGTAAACATTACAATCGCAATATTAAAATTATTAAGCAGAACAATTGCGTTTCGGAAGTGTCGCGGAATTAAATTTGGTCGTAGTTGTCTTAGCGATGACTTTTGTGAAAGTCGATCAAGAATACCTAAAAAAAAATTAGAAAAATTTGATGTAAAAACAAAAAAAAGCTCGTGCTAAATGGCGTCAAGGAATGCTTTAAAAATTTAACTCGGGAAAATCAAATTTGGTATACGACAGACATCGATAGTGGTAAAGAAAGTTGCATATATGCATATGAACCTGAAATATAATGGTGATCAACTGTTTGGATATTCCAAAGTGAAACGCGACCAACGAAAGTTCTTTGCCGCAGTTTCCAAGAAATTGGTTGCTTGTTTCATTTCAAAAGCTGGATTTGTGGTTATTATTCGTCCAGGAGTTCGTAGAACTATAAATGCAGAATCTTATACATTCAAGTGTTGTCTGAATTGCGAAATAGGAAGCGTCGCATCATACTGCACCGGGAAATGGAAGCGCTCACACGACACAGCATACAAAGAATTATTAACTAGTCAAAAGGTAAAATTAATAGATCATTCTCTGTAGTCCTGACTCAAGTTCAAATGACTTCGTTACATTTCCAAAAATCAAAAACCAACTTCATGGTCGACGATTTTCAATAGCAAAAATGCAAAAAAAGTCTTTGGAAAAGGAATTTTGAATATACCGTCTAGCTAATGGACAAAATGCTTTGGTAACGGGTTACCTCGCATGAAAAAATGCATAGATTGTAAAAAAATGGAAAGCAATAAAAAATTTTTTAAATCTTATCAATTTTGGTCCGAAACTTTAGCAAACAGACCTCGTTTGAATACAAAAAAAAAAGTTTATTACTTTGTACGCTTTTTAAAAACAGGATATTTTAATATCATGTTTTTCATGAAAGAAACTTTGGTTGGTACCACAAAAAATCGGGAAATCAACGAAAGTATATGTTACTGCGTCAAACAAAGCCATTTAAACTTAACAGAGCGCACGTGTCAGAATTGGTATAAAAAATTCCGTTCTGGAGATTTTTCCCTCAAAGATGAGCAACGTTCTGGTCGGCCTACTAAAGTTGATGATGACCAAATCAAAGTCATAATTGAAGAGGATCGTCATATAACTGTTCGAGAGGTTGCGGAGAGGCTACATGTATCGCACACAACAATTGAAAAACATTTAAAATGTCTTGGGCTAGTTAAGAAGCTTGATATTTGGGTAACGAATTGGAAATTCATTTAACACAAAGAATCAACTTTTGCGATATGCACCTTAGACGAAAAAAAATGCAGTCTTTGGAAAAGGAATTTTGTATGCTTTGGTAACGGGTTACCTGGCATGAAAAAATGCATAGATTGTAAAGAATAAAATTTTGGAAAGAAAAAAAATAATTTTTTAAATCTTAACAATTTTGTCTACATCTATTCCGAAATTTTAGCAAACAGACCTCGTATGAATACAAAAAAAAGTTTATTACTTTGTTTGCACGCTTTTTAAAAACAGGATATTTTAATATCACGTTTTTCATGAAAGAAATTTTGGTTGGTACCACAAAAAATCGGGAAAGCAACGAAAGTATATGTTACTGCGTCAAACAAAACCATTTAAACCATCTGTAATTTATTTTTGAAATTAACTGGTCGTCAATAACACATGGGACAACTTCGATTTTCCTGAATTTAAAAGTATTATAAACAAGTCGTAAATTTATTGAGGATGTGTCGATTACATCGGTTCAGAAATTTTATAATAATCTAGCCGATGTGACTGAAATTGATTCAAGTTATCCTTCATTATATTAGAACTACTAGGAAAAATCGTTTTAGCTCGAATCTAATGTAGAAAAGTGACCATCTATAATAACAATTAAGGTTGGTCTTTTGCATCTAAAATGCGTAGACTTGATTTGCTGCTGCCTTAATAGATCTAAATAATTATTTAAGGTGGCAGTTGGAATAGTTCCGTCGTAAAAATTAGTGAGTTTGTATTCTGCTAGTTCAAATCTACTGTTTTACGAACTATAAAAGCTAAATTAAATTGAAATCTTTTGACAAAAATCTCAATTTTTTAAAATGATATACTCGTAAGGATTGGCATATTTCAAAAGCTCTTGTACATTAATAAGTGCTCGTGTGTTGATATTTCTGACAGTCCTAAAAAGATTTCAAGCATTTTGTTATAAAAGAAGTGAATTTGTTTTGCTATTTTAGAACTTCTGTCGTACATACCATGAAGGCTAAATTGGAAACTTATTTTGACGAAAATCACAATTTTTTCAAAAAGGTATGCTTGCAAAAATTGATGTATCAAAAGTTGTTGTACATTAACAAATGTTTGCATTGTGATATTTTGGAAGATCTTAAACTCTTTTTTAACTTACTCCTGAAGGAATAACAACCTCGAAAAACCATGTGAAAATGTGAACTTTTGAATGGACAAATGACTTATTCCTAAGTTTGAATGATTTTGTTATAAAAAGAAATCAGTTTTGATGAAAATTATTATGCATTAACAAATGCTCGTAAGTCAACATTTGTGAAGATTCAAAAATTGCCAATGAGACAACGCAGCAGTCGAAGTACTGAAAATATCGCAGCCGTAAGTGCTTCTGTTTAAAGTGAGTCAAATCAGTTGATTCCAAGCCATTCATAGGAATTGGGAACCTCTGAAACCACGTTGTGGTTTTCCAATTCTAGAACTGAAGCCTCTTGATCATTTGAAGCGCCGAAATTTCCCAGATTGGGCTAAAATTTAAAAAAAAATCAACTACAGCGATGAAGCTCATTTTTCGCTTAATAGATTTGTCAACTAGCAAAAAATGCGTTATTGGACAGAAAAAACCCACGTGTGCTTCAAGAGACTCCATTACAACCACAAAAAATGACCCGTGGTGTGGATTTCATGCCGAAGATTTAATTGGAACATATTTTTTGTCGATGGAAATGATTGCCAAGTTACAGTCAATGGAGTTCGCTATCGCGCCATGTTAAAAGACTATCTTTGGCCAGAATTGGATGGACTTGACATCAGTGATATGTGGTTCCAACAAGATGGTGCCACATGCCACATAGTTGGTCAAACAATTGATCTAGGGGAAGTTCGGTAACCGTGTAATCTCGAGAAATAGTCTGGTCAAATGGCCATCTCGCTCATGCGATTTAACACCGTTGGATTTATTTTTATGGGGTTAAGTTAGATCGTTGGTTTATGTCAATAAGCCAACAACGTTAGAGGGGTTCAGGGACAATATCGAACGCGAAATTGCCAATGTTCCGACCGATATGAGTGAAAAAGTTCCCACACCCGTTCACTCATATATATATATTGGCTCCAAAGATTCGATCGCCGCAAACGTGCTCGCGGTGGTCATATGAACAAAGACGAATTCTATAGTTAAATGTAACATGTGTGTTGTACTTGGAATAAATTTGAGTCCAATATCTCATTCTTTCTTTTATTTAAATACAAAATTGTTATGTGCTTATTGAAAAACCTGATTTTCATAAAGTTGCATTTCAGGAATTACATGGCCATTCCTCGTATATGTAAGTGATTCAGTAGGACAAAGAAAACAAAAACCAAAGTCGTTAACTAGATCATAACATCGATATTTCAAGAACTGCAGTAATAAACTTTCACTCGAGTACTAGATAGGTTGTTTGCGGAGAATTCTGATATAGATTAAAAACTTATCATTTAAAAAGCATTCAAAAGCATTCGAGTACAGGATAGATAAAGAAAATAATATTTATATCAGAAATAACTCAGCGAGTCATAGATTTACATACGTCACTTGGCAACTAATTTGCCTTTTGTATTAGCGAGCAATGTGTAAATGTTTTTACTTATGGAAAATTGGGATCATGCGTTTGTTTTTCCAGTAGTTATTGTTTTGCAAAAGTCGTTGTGCCAGTTTGTGCGTTTCATGTCTTATTTTAGTTACTTTAGTCATTAATTTTTTTGATGGAAACAATGCCAATTTTTCGGGTTTAATAAATAATACGAAGATGAGGTAAAAAGTCCGTGGAATGACGGATAGATGCCGCAATATGGCACAATTTTTTGTAGTACGATATTCGTCAACGCATCTGAGAAACCCCTAATGTTATTTCGTGAAGCTGAAATAAAGAAAAAGATTCAGTTTAACGGCCTTACCTCTGCATTATTATTCTTGCTTCCCACGAAAGATGAGGTAGATAATCGTGTACTTTTTCTCATATCACCGTTAGAGTTCATCGTGCCTCTTGACGACGATTTAATAGGATTAAGACTTGGTTTGAATCGCTCTCCAACGGACGGCTTTCTAACCCTATCGAAGAACGGAACCGAACCGTTCTTCTTCATCCCCTGGACATGCGTGGTAAAAGCGGGTTGGCTAGCGTTGCGCGGCATCCTGTTATCTTCGCCGTCCAACTGTTTGATCTCCCCAATTCTAGGATTCTTCAGTTTCAATTCGTTGGCACTATCAGTGCTGGAATTCCCGCTGCTATGCTCCTGGACTTTGACCTCGGCGATGGTCGGGAGCGTCGGCACGGTTGGTATAGGGGTTATCGGAGTTCCGGGCGCCAACTGATCCAGATTAAAGCTAGAGTGTACACCGGGGTCGATGTTTAATGGTTGTTTTTGCCGGCGTTCCATAGTGCCGTCTGGTAGTTGGACCATAAAGTATGAACCGCCGATGCTACCGCGTTCCATTTGGATACGCCGTTCTTCCGCCATTCTTTGGAGTAAAGGCTTTGTTTTGGGTTCTTTGGGATATTCTAAAGGACGCATTAGCGCGCCGAATACAACGCAATTTAATATCAGACCGGCCAGAATAAGGTTGGCTCCTTTCCAATCATACATGTCTAATAAAGCGGTCGCTAACGGGGCGAAAGCGAACGTGCCAACGCCCGAACCGCACACAGCTATCCCCGTAGCTAACGAACGCTTCGTTTCGAAATAATAACCTACACAAACTACCGCTGGGAGATAGATCAAACCGAAACCGATACCGCCCATTATGCCGTAAGTTAACATCAGTACGTTTACTGACGGACTGAAAGTGGACAGCACGAAAGCGGTGGTTGCGATCAAACCCCCAGCCACGCAAACAGCCCTACACCCATATTTGTTCGTAAGTGCACTAACTATGGGACCCGCACTTAGGTACATACCGGACAATAAGGAACCCGCCCATGCCGTTTTACCCTTAGGTTCGCCATAATACGAGACGAATTCACCGAGGAACACGCCGAAAGTGTAGGCGATACCGTCGACGATCAGGTTACACATGAAGGAGGCGAACACGATGACCCAGCCGTAGCCGCCGTCTGGCGGTGGAGGGATATCGTGGTAATCACAGAAAGAGGCTTCATCTTCAGCTACTTCGGCATCTTGTTCGGCTGTGAGTATTGCGGTTTCTTCGCAAGCGACTTCGCTATCCGTCTATGAAAAAAAAAAGAGAAAATTAAAAAAAACTGTATTCGATATTGTATTGTGGATCATTTAAATTTTACAGATGATTCCCAATTTTTTGTTCTAAAAGGCAACACTGAGCTTAATTACTCGTAATCAAACTACATTACATAAATTTCAGAAGTAACTTTGACCGTGACTAAAAATGACATGGAACCGAACCTAAAAATGAACATTGAACACAGATATTAAAAGCAATTAAGAAGTATAATGGATCACGTTTAAGAAGAATTATTTAAAAATTGTATATTGAAGAGATACGGTTAGTGTATTAAAAATATTCTGTAAATAAATTTGTTTATATTATATACTTATTTGTATTTAATCATAATTTTGATTAAGACGACTAATAATATAATGTTAATAATTATATACAGGTTGATAGAAAAGTTTTGAAAACAAAAATGAAACAATGTGAATTTTTAAATGAAATTAGTTTTTTATTCAATGTAATCTCTCTCAATTTCAATACATTTATTCCAATGATCCTCCAATAATTTTATACCATCTCTGTAATGATTTTCTGGAAACTCTGCAAAATACTGTTCCACGACTGAAATAGCTTCTTCATGAAAAACGCTTTCCACGAACGAATTGTTTCAAATTTCTGAAGAGGTAGTAATCACTCGGAGCCAAATCTTGATGAGAAATTTATTTTTTTTTTCGCTAAACCAGGTCTTTTTTCACGAATTTTTGCATCCAGTTGATCTAAAAGGTTACAGTAATACTCTGAGTTAATTGTTCTACCTTTTTCAAGATAATCAATCAATAAAAATCCTTTTGCATCCTAAAACACTGATGCCATAACCTTTTTTGCCGATCGTCCTGAATGCACCTCTTTTGGAGTTGAACAACCAACCGTAGTCTACTGTAATCGTTCTTGTTACAATTTAGGATCATGGTGGTAGATCCAAGTCTCATCCATAGTTATAAAACGACGCAAGAAATCGGTTTTGTTCCGCTTGAAACGCGCCAAGTTACGCTGAGAAATTTGTTTTCGATCCAGTTTTTGTTGAATTGTTAACGAATGCGGCACTAACTTTCCAAACAGATTTTTCATATCTAAATTCTTCATGTAAAATATGGAGTAGTCGTTCGTCTGAGATGCCTATGGTATTAGCAATTTCACGCTTAGTCAAATTCGGATCTTCACTAACCATATTATGTACTTGCTCAATGATTTCTGCTTTTGTTGCAGTTTTTGGTCGTCCACTACGTGGTTCATCTTCAACGCTTGTACGACCACGTTTAAACTCTAAAACCCATCGATGTACTGTTGGAAATGAAGGAGCACATTCCTTTAACACGTTCACCATTTTTGTATGAATCTTTGTTGCTGATAAACCTTCCAAAACAAAGAATTTTATCACAGCGCGATATTCAGTTTTTTCCATTGTTAAAAAATACACCGACACGTCTAATTCAAATGGATTGCTAACAATGAATGAATTGACAGATCGAGATAAAATTTTTAGTGTGCTCATATGACACGTGAAATATTAAAATGGCGTATGAATTTTGATTCCTCTACTACTTAATAGGTGTCGCTTTCAAAACTTTTTTACCAATCTGTATAAATATGGAGGTAATTTTGATTAACTTAATCACTGAAGGTTGATATATAACCCCTTTCTACATTAATTTTCATATTCTGTGTACGTATTTCGACAACTAAGTTGTCATCAATAGCAGATAATTAAACAGTGTACCACCTGGAAAACTATGGCAAAATACCCGTATGAATTAAATTCCGCACACGATCCGTACTGTTGAAAGCCAAAACGTACACTGCATATTCGTTTCACATAATTTTTAAAAGATTGTTTTCTAGTCTTAAACTAGGATTAGAGACAAAAGAAAAAAGGGAAGAAAAGGGAAAAAAAAGAAAAGTGCCTACATGCGTTTATTGCACTCCCCTTGTCTGTCGTTTAAGAGATCAAAGAGACATGAGTTTATAGTTGGGGCCCACGTCAGTGTTCAGCCTTTATTCTTCAAAATGTACATGCTTTCATACGTATCTAATTCGCGATAATTTCACACGTTCTTTATCAAATGTAAATAATCCGCGTTAACACTATGATTATATTCCACATGTTTTGTTAAACCGGATTTTTCTGGCCGATTGAATTTTATGTACGCAATATGTTCTTTATACCGGGTTTTTATCGATCGTTTTGTTTGGCTGATGTATTGTTTACTGCAATCTAGATATTTAATTCAGTAAATTCCCGATTTTTTGTTGCCTTCGACTTTGCCTTTGGCATTTCCTAAAAGGGATTTGATGGAGTTAGTGGAACGAAATGTGACTTGAAAACAACGCTCTTTAAAAACTCTATTTAAATTTTTCGTCAAACGGTGAAAAGGTAAACATACAAACTGCTTCTGCCGATTGCTTTGAGGTGACAGACACGTAGTATCCTGAATTTTTTTTCTCATGTTAGCTTTACTAATTAATCCATTATTTCCGAATCAAAACCATTGTATCTCGCGATGTTCTAAATAAACTCCAATTCTTTTTCGTATTTTACTTTTGTTAGTCATTAGGTGTCACTAACTCGCATTCTTCCTAACCAGAGATTAAATTAACCAGGTTTTAAAGCTTGTACAGATAAGATATGGCACGGGTACAAACCGATGTATATTCTCATGCAGCCTACGTGAAGTCTGTTGGCTATTTTTCAAATCCTAGTAGTTGACCATCGGCCATATTAAGTGTTGCTTCTTGAGCAAGTTTTAGTTGGGATGTTCAGAAGTAGCCGCAGAAAACGCCTAACAATTGCCACTCTTCCATTTCCATTACACAATTTGTAAAACTAAGTGAATATCGGCGTATTCTTCACTCCAAAAAGTGGACGTACTTTTAAGGGTATTTTAATGTAAAATAAAGACTTTTAAGTTAACTTAATTGACGTTTACTGTCACGATGAATAACACAGGCCAACACACATTTTGGTGCAGATCTAGTTTTTGAGATTTTTTAAAAAATTGTGTATATATTTTACGTTATAACTATTATAATATATAATATTACTATTGACAGTTAAGAAAACAAAGACACATGGATTTAAGTATTTATTGCAAAAACTTAATTTACATAATTACATTAGTCACTAATCACATAAAAATTTTCTTTTATACGACTTTCTAGAATGGAGTTTACTAGGGCAGTCTCGCTGAAGGCTCCAGCAGTAGTCCGCCATCATGTGGCTATCCCATCGTCCTTGATAACGATCTTCCATAGTTTTAATATACTGATGGAATCTTTCCCTCTGTTCTTCACTACAATCACCTAAGTTTTCTGGCAAACGATCTAGGTGGCTGTGGAGGTAGTGAACTTTTATACTCATGTTACAGCCGAGAATATTAAAATTTGAAAGCATAGTTTCCACTAATTCTACGTAATTCTCTGCTTTATGATTGCCAAGAAAATTTTGTACTACTTGAACAAATGAACACCAAGCGTTAGATTCAGTCTCGTTCATTGATGTGGTGAATTGTGGATCTTTAACAAGTTGCCTTATTTGAGGACCATCAAATATACCAGCTTTTAGTTTTTCCGTGCTAATGCCAGGAAATTTACGTGATAAATACCCAAAACAATTTCCATCTCGATTTAAAGCCTTCACAAATTGCTTCATTAAGCCTAGCTTGATATGCAAGGGCGGAAGTAAGATTTTTTCTCTTGCAACCAAAGGTTCGTTGATCACGTTTTGTTTTCCTTGAAGCAGTGTATTGAGTAGTTCCTAGTATAGGAACATTGGGTCAGGAAAAATTCCAGGTCTCCATTTGGCTAATTACATTCTGGGAAATTTCTATTTTGACGATTAAGTACATATTTATCTCTTTATTTGTTGTCCTTTATCAGAAAAAAATATCAATTAACCTGTAACCTGTATCTCAAAAACTAGAGCTGATAGAAAAAATCTGGTGGCATTTTTGGAATCAGCCCATTAAAAACATCTAAAATCAGATGTTAGATTTCCGGCACCAAATTTTTTTTTCATTTTGTTACCCTGTGTAATAACTGATGAATTACAGCCACCCCTAACTTTTAATAACAACAAAATCAACAGCAGTACGCAATACCTGCATTAAAAGGGTTATCTAAAACTTATCTAAAAAATGCGTAGCCAGTTACGACAGAGTTTCTGGCATATGGTACTTGTAATTTGATATTGCTTCAGTTAAAGCTATGGCAATCACGTCGACCACCCGATATAATAACAATTTCGGAATATCATACTTTGTTATTGAAATTTTATATAATCTACACGTTATAGCGTAAAAAAATCATTTTCAGGTGAATATACACAAATAAAAAACATGAAAAATACTAAACGCAATCGAGAAAAAAGATTTGATTGTATAATTCAACTGTTTAGCTTCACATACAATTACATTTCAATTACATAATCTACCTACTGATTTATTTTAATCTCAAATGACTAATTGTATTGCATTTTCATATCGATTACCTTGTTATTATTCGAATATTTCTGTTAAATTCAAACAAAACGACACGTGTATACCATTGTGCGCGAGTGCGTTGCATTACATCACATTATGTTAGACTACAATATAACATTTACAGTCGCTTTTACGTCTGACAATTAGATGCTTCGAGGAATATTAGTTCATATAATACCTCCTATTGAAATATTAACGAATTATATAATCTTATACACAGTCTATCGCAGAGAAAAACGAACTTTTTCAAAATAAAAGCCTACTATTTTGGTAAAATTCATTTATTTTATTCAAAGTAATCGCCTTCAGCTTCAATACAACGTTTTGCACGGTCAATTAACATGTAGAATGAATTTTTAAGTTCATCTTTAGAGATATCCTTTAAGATCGCTGTCGACGCCTTTTTAATGGTTTCGACGTCGGCATAACGCTGTCCTTTCATCGGCAAATGTAGTTTGGAGAATAGATAGAAATCACAAGGGGGAAAATTCGGTGAATGGTTTATGGTTAAAATGCCATTTGTAGTTAGAAAATTAATAAGCGGCGAGCGATGAGTGGTGGGGCAAGACTCAACTGCTGCTACTGTCTGTCGCAGTGAAAGTCTCAGACAGACAGTAGCGGTAATTGAGCCTTGAATATGTCCCATATGGGTGGGTACGAAACGTCGGCAGTCATACCAGTGACGCGGTTCCAGTCCGGAAGCCCATAAGAAGATAGTATGGACCACGACCGCGGAAGTTTACGTACCAGATTAGTTAAATTTATATTTTTTTTATAACTGGTTGAAATAAGCTGTGACTACTGAAGTATCTATGTTTTTTATTTTTAGTTTTTAATTTTATAAAAATGAGAATTTTAGAAAGTTAAAAAAGTGTTAAATCCTACTTAAAATTTTCCGATATCTTGTTTCATTTAAAAGTTATATCGACTTATCATTTTTAAAGAGGGTGACTGAAATACAACCATGCTCAGATGTATTAGACACCCCAGGTAAAAGCCCTTATTCTCGATATTATCCAAGTCTGACGGAAATTAACCGTAAAAATAGTTAATGGTATTTACAGAAATGCGTTTTTGAATACCCTAGTTAATCCCCTATTGAAAAGAATAGGTGGAAAGGGGAAATTGTGGATTTTAGAAATTTAGTGTCATTCTAGTAGTGTGTGAGCAACGTGCGTTTGTGAGTTTGTGGTAGAGATCAATTAGATTATCCTATTTTTTCACGTTGTATCAGTTATTTGTTGAAGAAAAATGCCTAAAACACGCGAGTTGTCGGTAGGGGAACGCGCTCAAATAGTGCTACTGCATTCCCAGAAGTTATCAATAGCTGCAATTGCAAAAAAAATGTTCGCGATGTGCAGTCCGTACAACCATTAGTCGCTATCAGGAGAGTGGTCCGTTTGTTAACAGACCAAAAAGTGGCAGAAAACCCTGTACCTCGATTAGAGAAGACAGAATTTTACAAAGACTGGCTCTCAATGACAGGAAAAAAATCGTCGAAACAGCTCGCCAGTGAGCTGAAACAGCGTTATCGCGTAACAGTTTCTGCGAAATATGGGCTGCAATACCACCGGCAGAGTGTTACAATTTATTAGCAAGTATGCCTCGACGAGTGCGAGCTGTCATTAAGGCCAAGGACGGAGCGACAAAATATTGATAAATTGTACTATATTACTAAATAACACTTTGTACATAATTTTCACAACAGTTTTATTTTCCTCACCTCTCTTTTGACTAAACTATATAAACTATATATGTATGTATGTACATAAATTCGTAAGGTGTCTAATACATTTGAGCATGGTTGTAAGCTGTGATCCACTGTGCAAAACTTTTATATACATAAGTTTTCATATTTCTATGAATAACAAAATTATGTTACCTACACTTTTGACTCAAAAAAATGCTGATTTTACAAACACCTCCTTCTCCAATGAGATTGTACAAAAATTGCTCTGATTTTCCAATATTGTATCACCTTATTAATAAATCTACTAACTTGGCAATAGCAATGATAGTCATGATAATAAAATCATACTTAATAATTATTGAAAAGTATGTCAAGTAGTTTATTGTTGCTTCACAGAGTGTTATATCTATAGGTCAACACAAATTACTTCAAAATTGAATAGAAATTAACATGTATGCTTATATTGGAAATATTCAAAGTATATCAATCATAAACTCCATATCTAATTTAAAATGATATAGATCTGTTCCGTAATGTAATTTATGGCATACTAAGAGATTAGAGACTGCACTGCTTGGTTGCCTAATTGATAAAGCAACCGTCTAGCAAACGGCAGACTACAAATTCGAGTCTTGCTCCAACGCAGAGTTTTTTTAATTAATTTCTGTGACTATAATTAACGATGGTATAGCGAGACATACTAATTTTCATCAATTTTCCATCGTAAAGGGTTTAATTTTATATTTATATATAATTACTAATAATTACATATTTTGCAATAACATATATATATATGGGATCCTGGTTCCCGAACACACCCCGATACAAGTCAGTGACTAACAAGACGTTGAAGAAGTAAGACGTGTGTGTGTGTGCGAGTGCGAAGACGATGACGAACAATAACTTAGTTATATACTATATTAATCATCTATGTTATTTAGTTTTAATACAATACTCTTCGTTGATATATCGTTTAGTTATTTACCTACGAATGCTAAGAATCTAAAATCATACGGGACAATCATACCCCATATATATATATATATATATATATATATATATACATATATATATATATATATATATATATATATACAATATATATATATATAATATAGATAAATGCTTTTTAATTAAATATAACACGACAGTTTAATAGGCCAGGTGAATATTTATATGCTATTATTTCATGAGCACAGATAAATATTATATTGATATTTGTTGACGAATACGTGGGCATAACATTATCACCAAACATCTCCTTTAATATTTGTAAACATTTTTTTAATTTGACAAGTAATTTCTGATTAATTTGCTGCTCGACTTTTATGTCAATCATTATCACGACACTACTAAGTAACAGTGTCCTCTACAATTAAAGCTCGATAGTAAACTAAACCAGTTAGAGAGACGAAACTACGGGTTGTTGCTTGGGAAGTATCAAGGTCCATGATATTCCAATTACAGCCTCGTCCGATGCGACTGCGCGATGGAAGGAGCGCAGTCTCGTTATTTAATTGCCATACCTCGTATGTTTTTGTGTAAATGTAATAATTTAGATCTAAATTTATTACTTGAATTACATTTTATTAATGTTGCATTTGACCTATTGATATGATTGACATAAAAAGTTCTGCTTGGCTTAGACTTATAAATTAATAGAATTTTGACTATAGCTAATATAAATTTAAGTTCATCGACATCTTTACCAAGCATTCTAAACTGGCATTAACTTAAATAAATCAAAATGTCTCCGAAACTTTTAAAATATAAATTTCGAAACTAAAATTAGGATAACAATATTAAATATTCTATAGAAAACAGTATACAAATTGCAATGTAAAAGTTCGTTGCCTGCGTTCTCTAATTCTTCGCTATCTTGCGGAACAAAGTAAATATATTACATTTTTTAGTAATGCCTAAACGACGAGAGACAGAATGCAGTTTGAAGCTTTTTATTGTCCGGTCGAAAATGTAAACAAACTTGCGTGCTATTGAATTGTAAAGGTCCTTTAAATTGCGCGTTTTTTTTTAAGAATAAATAAAATATAGATGGCGCACTGAATTTGTCTGGGTATGTGGGCATTTAAAAAGTGTGATGTACACACATGTGTACACGGTACAACAACGCGTTTAAATTGTTGAATTACTTTATGAAAATCAGCGTTCTGTGAGAAGAGTTTTTAGAAAATTACGTGAATTTTATGGTTTACATAATCGTCCATCTGAAAGCACTATTGGTCGAATTATTAAAAAATTTCAAGAGACCGGTTCCGTGGAAGATCAAAAAAGTGAAAAATACAGTCGTAGTGGTCGTTCACAAGAAAATATTGGTTTGGTTCGTGCAAGTGTTGCTGAAGATCCTGAAATGTCCATTAGACGACGTTCACAACAACTTGGACTTAGTGGATCAACAACATGGCGTATTTTACACAAGGATTTAGCTCTGAAGGCATATCAGGTTCACATAACACAGGAACTGAAGCCATTAGATTATTTAAAACGTCGTTCATTTATCAATTTCATCAACGAACAACCAGCTGATTTTTCTCAAAAAATACTGTTTTCCGATAAGGCACATTTTGAACTTGGTGGCTATGTTAATAAACAAAATTGCTGTATCTGGGGTGAGGAAAATCCACGAATTATTCATGAGAAACCTATGCATCTCAAACGAGTTGCTGTTTGGGTATGCATTATGGTCAGGTGGTGTAATTGGACCTTACTTCTTTGAAAATGCTGCTGGTGCAGCTGTAACTGTCAAAGGTGATCGATATCGTCGGATGATAACCGAATTTTTGTGGCCTAAATTAATGAACATTGGTCTAGAGATATATGGTTTCAACAGGATGGCGCTACACCTCACTTTGCACACGAATCAACTGATTTATTGAGAGAAAAATTTCCTGGACGTGTAATCTCAAGAAACGGTGATGTTAATTGGCCACCAAGATCATGTGATTTGACACCGTTAGACTATTTTCTTTGGGGCTATGTGAAAAATCAAGTTTATAAAAACAATCCACAATCAATTCCAGCTTTGAAAGACGAAATTATTCGTGCCATTGATGAGAAAGAGCCTCAATTGTGTCAAAATGTCATTGAAAATTTTAACAAAAGAGTGAACGTCTGTGGAGCTGCAAGAGGAGTCCATTTGGCAGATATTATTTTTCGTATATAAACATCATAACTAATACTTCAATTGCCAATAAAAAGTTTTTGAAAGCGAATGCAAATTATGTGTTTTATTTATTCTTTAAAAAAAAACGCGAAATTTGAAACACCTTTACATTATGCACACCATTGTTCGTTTTTTATTTTAATGAAGCATACAAGAGCTCTCTTTCAAGTTTGATTTCGTTATGGCGCTACACATATAGAGCAAAAAATTGTAATTTAGATCGTCATCTTTTTTTTGGCAGTAATTGTACACTGACCCAAAATGAAACTAACTTCGAAAAATTGTAGAAAAATTTACTTTTACGAAAACGAACTTTCTTATCAAAAATAAGAATTTTGCAAACTGTATATGAAACAAAGATTGTTGAAATATTATTTGACCATTGTATATTAAAATTACAAAGTATTATTACTTGGAAAAAAACCTTCTATTGCTCTTAACAAATATGTAAATTATTGACAGCAATTCAATTTACATATTTTATCATAAATGACACACAAAATTAAACGCAATTAAAAAAATAATGAAACAAGGAATAATGCGAATGCATATCACAAATTATTTAAAGCATACGTAACGAAACACATGGGTTATATTAAAATGACGTTTTTTAAATTGAATTTTAAGTCATTCTTTCTTATTTACACTAGTTAAAAAACGACCACATTAAGTATGTGAATTATTAAAATTAATAACTAAGAATATTGCTAGCGGACGTACCTTTTTGCTATTAGACATTTGTGTAAGCAAAGCACTACAAATGAGAATTTCAACTATCCAGAACAACTGTAATAATCAAAGATAAGACTGATTACGACAATAGATACTTGTATACTATTTGTATATTTGATCTGTTATTTTTTTAAAACAATAAACCAGATATATAAATCAAATAGATGACATTAATACATCATTACAAAAGAAAAAAGTTCTCTTTCTTTGTCTGTCATTTCGAACGTCTGTTATAACTAATTCCTTATCGTATTCGAAGAGACAAAAATTCCTTTAACTTGTTAACTAATTATGTAAATCATTGTTATGAAATTTGTGGAAAAATTTAACAAATGGATATTTACGCGATGTGATGTTGTCGAACCAAAGTGAGAATAACGCATCAGTACATTGTACTGTAATTTCATCTCCCAGCGGAAGTTTCTTATTTAAGTTATCCTACCTAGGAATGAAGTATTTCAAATTAGAATTGTATAATTCAATTTACAAATTGTGTTCAGGAAGCAATGTGCAGTGAAACATGCTTAAAATAAAACTAAAATTTTTATGTGTATACACTAGCGTTCGTGAAATTATGAACAATGGATTAGATTATATAATTTTCTATACAAATTGTAATAAAAATTCGAAATTACTTCTTACAATGGGTATGAAATAATAAATAAATTCCAATTCTCTTTTTACACAGGAATTTCTTAGGATTGCACCTGAATTGATTTAAAGGTTATGTAATGCATAATTGCTAAATATGATTTATATTAAGTTCATCCCAAATGTAGCAATTAAGTCGGTGGTCTAGATAGCGCGATTCCCTACTTCGTTGAGTTTCGCCTGCAAGAAAGTTGTGTGGCATCTATGTGTAACGGAAGTTGCTACCACTCAAGTCTATCAACGTAAGTCCCAAGGCATAGTACGGGATAGGCCATCTATAGGTTTAAATTTGAACCACCGGTTATATCGAATCTGGCAATACTTACATATGTCATTCTATCTATCACAAAATTCAGTATATTATCACCACTGAACGAAATGAATCGATTTACGCTTGAGAAACGTCGGGATTTATTGGAAATTTATTTCTAAAACAAAGACAATTGATCGGAAATTGCACGAAAATGTCGTATAAAATTTGGTGGCAGAGAAGGACCAACAGTGCCCGGTATACGCAAGTTTATTGCTAAATTTCGTGAAACTGGTTTCATTGTTGATGCGCCAAGACGTGAGCGTGCTCGTACAGTGCGTACACCCGAAAATATCGAAGCTGTGGCTGAGAGTGTGCGTGAGAATCCATCAATATCAACTCGTCGTCGTTCTCAAGAATTGAACATTTCACGCACCAGTTTACGTCGAATTTTGCGATAAGATCTTGATATGACGCCTTACAAAGTTCAATTGCTTCAAGAGTAGAAACCGCATGACCATCCGCTTCGTTTTAGCTTCGCTAGATGGGCCAACGACAAACTGCACGATGATGTCGATTTGGCCAAAAAAAATCATCTTTTCGGATGAAGCTCATTTTCATCTTGGTGGGTACGTTAACAAGCAAAATTGCCTTGGTCTTACAGAAGCCAATGCACCCATTACGAGTGACTGTTTGGTGCGGCTTGTGGAGCGGAGGCATCATTGGACCATATTTCTTTGAAAATGAGGACGGCGCAACCATTACGGTCAATGGAGACACCTATCGCACCATGATAACCGATTTTTTTGTGCCCGCTCTTCATGGTATTGATGTGAACGATTTTTGGTTTCAACAGGATGGTGCAACTTGCCACACATCTCATGCCACAATCGATTTATTGCGTCAAACGTTTGATGGCCGTTTAATTAGCAGAAATGGTGATGTCAATTGGCCGCCAAGAAGCTGCGATTTGACATCGTTGGACTATTTTCTGTGGGGCGCCGTTAAAGACAAGTGTTATGCCGACAAGTCAGAGGCAATTGAGCATTCGAAGGCCAACATTCGTGATGCCATTGCCGAGATACGACCCCATACATTCGAAAATTGGTCCGATCGAATGGCTTACAGTGAGGTCAGCCGCGGCAGCCATATGAATGAAATGATATTCCAACTCTAACCGGATCAATTGTACTTCACAACAAAAAAATAAATTTAGCAAAATTTCAAACCGTTTTTGTTTTATTGCATTTTTAAATTTAAACTTTTAAATGGCTGACCCGTTACAATACAATCTCTGGGCAGAATATTAGCGCCATTTTAATTTTTAGATTTTCTTTATTTCAACGTACTCCAAAAATAATCAAACCGTAAGATATAATCATCTAATTTTTATTTAATCAATTCTATGTTCATTTCTGAGAAAAAATTGGTGTTTCCGATACTGACTCTGTACCTACTATCGACTAATCCTCTTTTCTATTGTAGGCGGGTTACTTTACGCGCATTATGAATGGTTACTGTAATACGAGGGAGCGTTTTTATATTCGCGGAATGAGCGGGTTGTAGAGGGGTGAGTAGGCGCATTGGGGGCGTGGCCTGTGCAGCGACTCATGATTAGTATAAATACGAAGTTTCATTGTTATTAGACAGTTAGTCTTTGAGCTATCGTCAACCAAGTAACATAATCAGGAGTGAAAAGTGAAATATGGAAAAAAAATATAAAGTTCCTTACCAGGCAAGGAAAATCAGTCGCAACCATAATGAATGAGATGTCATTGGTTTACGGCGACTCTTGTCCAGGAAAAACCATGGTGTACAAGTGGCATAGTTTATTTAAACAAGGAAGGAAATCCCTTGAAGACGACCCGAGGCCGGGCAGGAGCTTTAAGATGACCACGCCAGCACTTATCCAAAAAGTTGAACAAATTGTACTCGAAGATGCTCGACTAAAGAAGAAACAACTCGCAGAAATGGTTGGAGTATCCGGTACAACAATTTTTAAAATCCTACACGATCATCTCGGCATGTCTAAGGTCAGCGCAAGATGGATGCCGAGAATGCTCACGCCGCCGCAAAAACCACAGCGCGTAGAGTGTTCGCGTGCATTTTTGGACCTCTGTAATGAAGACAAGGATGGTGTATTGAGTGGAATTGTTACTGGAGACGAAACTTGGGTTCATCATTATGAACCTGAGTTCAAACACTCCATGCAGTGGCATAAAAAGGGTACAGCACCTCCCAAGAAATTTAAAGTGTCACAATCAGCTGGGAAACTCATGGCAACGGTATTTTGGGACTCGGAAGGAATATTGTTGATTGATTATAAAGATAAAGGTGTTTCTATAACCGGAGAATATTACGCTTCAATATTAGAGCGACTAAAAGAAGCCATTAAAGAGAAAAGACGGGGAAAATTGACCAAAAGGTGTTCTGCTTTTGCACGACAACGCGCCCGTCCACAAGAGCCGCGTTGCGTTAGCTGCCCTGCATAAGGTGGGCTTCGAAATTGTGAATCACCCACCCTACAGCCCAGACCTGGCCCCGAGTGATTATTACCTGTTTCCGAAAATGAAAAAAGAGCTGTGGGGTAAAAAATTTACTGCCGATGATGAAGTCAAGGAGGCAGTTTCGGAGTATTTTGCAGATAAAGAGAAATCATTTTTTATGAGGGTATAAATAAATTAATTGATAGATGTGAAAAATGTATCCGTCTTGCAGGTGAATATATTGAAAAAGAAAAATAATTTGGTTTTTTTATTTCCACCCCTTGTCCCCCATTCCGCGAATATAAAAACGCTCCCTCGTAATTCAATATCTAACACTCGACAGTATTTCAGTTTATGTTCCTGTGTGACACAGTGTGGGTTTTGTTAACTTTAAATTGGCCAGTTGTTGTTTTTACTTTCGATACGATATGGACCGATCGAAAGACAAATCCGATGAAAAAAAAATTAGTATTTTCACTTTGTTTGCGTACAGGAAAATGCATACCCTCGAAGATAAATTGCATAAATAGATTAAGTTTTCCAACGAAAAATAGAACAGTTTTAATAAAAGAAAATATTCCTAGCACAGGTAGAGGACGCTCATTTTATGGCCGAAAAAGAAAAGACTTGGTTTGATCGACATATCGTAAAATTAACGGAAGAAATCTGCTGGTGATCAAGTAGACGTATTAAAAAAAATTCTCTATGGGGAAAGACAAGAATACGCGCTTATACGAGGGTTAAATTTAGATGTTCAGTTAAAAAATCAAGGCTGGCTTCTGCAATAAAGAAAGCCCGTTTTCGATGGTGAAAAGTTCACGAAAACTACACGATGGAGGACTGGAGAAAAGTAATATAAAATAAAGGCATACGCATTTAATTGATAAAAAAATTTTATTAAAAATCAAGAGCAGAGGCGGTAGCAGAAAAGGTTCAGTTTGTGAAGGCCACGCGTGCCTAAGTTTTGCATCAAATCATCACGTTGCCTTAGACTTTCAAATTAGTACAATAATTTTCACTATAACTAAATTAATAAATTTAATAAGTTCATCGTCATCTTCATCAAGTATTCTAAATAGGCATTAATTTAAAATTAAAGAAAGTTATGTCATCGAAACCTTTATTTAAAATATTAAATCTCGGAATTAAAATTACTTTTACGAAATTAAATATTCTATAGAAAACAGTAATCAAAATGCGATGTAAAATTTCGTTCCACAATTCTTCGCTAGTTTGCGGGGTGATGTTAATCTATAACATTTTTTTTAATATTGCCCAAACGGCAAGAAAGGATGCACTTGTTACTTTGTCGAAAATGTAAACAAACTCGTGTGTTATTTGAATATCACACTATGCACACCATTCTTTTTTTTTAATGAAACATACGAGAGCTTATTTTCTAGTTTTATAGCTACGGCTCGATCTAAAAAATGTAGAACAATTCTTAGATCGTAAACCTCTTCGTGGTAATGATTATACGTGCAGATGAAACAACGGATATTCTTGGAAAACGTGCTGATAATGGTTAGTACATCAATTTCAGACAACCTGGAAAGACATTTCAGGCTATAACGAGGACTAAAATCTGTGATTATCGAAAGGTCTTTGTGATTTTGAAGAACACAATGAGCGATCTATTGCACAGCACAGAAAAAGTTCAATCTGATTATTACAAAATAATTGTCTTTATTTCTATGAACGACAGTATATATACGATAGATAAAAATGTCGAACTTCACTTTTACCAAATTTGGACACAAAAATGATACTTTAAAGATTTCCCACACCAATTCCTCTATCGCAAAAATAATATATTTACCTTTGTATTTGTAAACTTTATTGCTATGTGAAGATTATAAATAATTTTATTGCATATTATCAATGATTTATATTTTATACCTGCAATCGATTATAAACACTTTAAAAAATATGTAGACGGAATAATAGGTGATTGATTAAAGTTTATCTAATTATAAATATCTATAATTATTATGGATTACCAAATATAATTATGATATTTGGAATTTTGTAAGCTATCTCAATGATGTCTAGAACAGATTGATAATTACAAAAGAGGTAAAGTATTGTTTTTGCAGGATTAAATAATAATCAATTAAATGAATTATAAAAAAAAAATTCTGGGTCAAGATCTTCATGTCGTTGTAACTAATTACAAAGACACATTACATTACTGAATACTTCAAATTTATTACACAATGTATTGATATGATAGAATATAGTAAACATTTTTGGCTTGTAATATTATTAAAGTCAAATTAATTTATTATTCAAAGTTACATTGAAATCTAATAAAATAAAATTACAAATACAAGACTTAAATACATTTATGTATATGTACACTCTGTTGCAGAGAACACCGAACTTTTTTAAAACAAAAACAAAAGCTTACTATTTTGGTAAAATTCGGTGACAACGGTTTGCACGGTCAATTAAGATGGCGAATGAATTTTTAAGTTCATCCTTAGAGATGTCCTTCAGGATTGCTATCAACGCCTTTTTAATGGCTTCGATGTCGGCATAACACTGTCCTTTCATCGGTAAATGTAGTAACAAAAGTAGAAATCACAGGGGGGCAAATCTGGTGAATGGTTGGAGGTTAAAGTGCCATTTGTAGTTAGAAAATCAGTGATAAGCGTCGAGCGAAATGCTGCATTATCATGTAACGAACACTAGCTACGATTTTCACGATATTGAGGGCGCGTACGACGAATGCGCGTCGAAAGACGCTTTAGAACACCAAGATAATATACAACATTGACTCTCCGACTAGTTGGTACAAACTCTTTGTGCACTATGCCTTTCGAATCATAAAAACAAATCAACAATTTGGTACGTAGACTTCCGCGGTCGTGGTCCATGCTATCTGCTTCTGGGTTTCCGGGCTGGAACCGCGGTTCCAGCTCGGAAACCCAGAAGCAGATAACAAATCAACATTTTCTTTACTTTTGACTTCTCCAAACGACTTCTTTCGGTCTTTCTTCGCTTGAATGCTTTCATTCAGAGCTTTGACACTTGGTCTCTGGATCATATTGAAAACACCACGTCTCATCGCCAATTACAATAGAATTTCCTAAGGTTTCGTCCTTTTTTGCGTCTTTAATCAAGTCGGTACAATGTTGAATTCAGTTAACTTGTGTGGTACAAATCTTACATAAATCTTTCTCAGTCCCAAATACTGTCAAAATGCGATGAATTGAATCTTTGGAAATATTTAATTCCATTTTCACGTATCGCGATGAGAATTTCGGCTCATTTCTGATCAATTCACGGCCAAGTTCGATGTTACTTTCCGTAACCAAAGATCGTTACGATCGTCTTCAAATTGTTTATACCACTCGTACAGTTTTGTGACGGATAATAAAACCGTGTAATATCAACTGCGTACAATCCGAGCTCAAGTCCATAGATAATGTGGGTTGAGTAAAAAGTTTCTTGGTGTTAGGATAAGGAAGTGCGCAAAATCTACCCCATAATAATAATAATAATACCTTTTTTGTGCAACATATTACAAGAATCAAAATTAAAGACAAAAACTAAAGCAGACTATGTAACTAAAGTTTTCGTGTCACCATTTATTAAAATAACTTCAACTAAATTACAACGACATTAAATAATGAATCTAATGGAACGTAAAAAAACGATAAAAACACGTGTAGGATATTACTGTTCATATTCGAAAATAATTATGCAAAAGCTTATGGTGTATGAGAAAAAATATATCGCGAATAATGCGCCAACAATGCATCGACCATATTTACATGCGTTTCCGAGTACGAAAATAGAGAACGCATACTTAGTAATTAAATAAAAACTAATTAGTGAGAAACAATTATAACCTGTCATAAAACGGAATTTACCTGCGGTGAAATAAAAGTAAACATGAAGATGATGTATTTATTAACCTCGTTATAAATTATAGATCTAACAAAAATGCTTGGGAGTAAAGTCATAGATAACAGGATGTAGTTAATAAAACGATAATTATAGAATAAATAGGATATTTGAATCAAGTATTGCGCTAAAGAAATAAGAAATAAAATAAAGAATATCACATAAATGTAGACATTAATGGCTACCCCCCCATCATCGCGGTTAAGGTTATTGGGGTTCTTAAAAATCTCTATAGTTTCGCGGATTTTGCGACCATAGAAATGGTTAGTGCGGGATAGGATCTTGGTCGAATTAAACTGAATATGGTGCCCGATTTCCAGCCTATGCTCGGCAAGTGCAGAACCGGCTATGCGCAGCAACATAATACAACGCTCATGTTCAGAAACACGAGTGCCGACAGACCGCTTTGTTTCACCAATATATGCCCTGCCGCATGAACAAGGAATCCTGTACACACCAGGTGATTCTAAAGAAACATAGTCTTTTACGGAAAAAGGGTCAGATAATTTGGAATGGGGTTTGAAGATGGTTTTGATGTTGTTTTTGAGAAGAACCCTACTGATGCGATCAGTAATACCTTATATATAGGGTAGGTGGGCTTTAGAGAGGGGGAGAGATGATGTAAGCTGTGTATTGAGTTGTGGGATTTTGGGATTAAGATGTCGATCTATGTCGATCGCTGAATATTATGGTTGGAGAAATTATTACTTATAAGAGCTTTGGTAACATGACTTAATTCCTGGGATATTGAATGCTGGTCAGATATGTTGACAGCTCTTTGGAGTAAGGAATTGATAACGCCTTGTTTCTGGGCGGGATGATGATGGTAGAGGGCATTGAGATACCGATCAGTGTGTGTGGGTTTACGGTACACTGAATGTCCTAGTGAACCATCCAGATGACGAGTTACCAAGACGTCGAGGAAAGGAAGGGAACCTTCAGATTCAATCTCCATGGTGAAATTTATGGAATCGTGTTGTGAATTTAAGAAAACAAGGAAGTTGTTCAAGGAATCCCGACCATGCGGCCAAATAACGAAGGTGTCATCCACATATCTGAACCAACATTTTGGTTTTTGGTTACAGGAGTGTAGGATTTGTTGTTCGAATGCCTCCATAAAAATGTCAGCGACAACAGGAGGGAGAGGAGACCCCATAGCTGCACCCGATACTTATTCATAATAATTACCACGGAACTGAAAATAGGTGGAGGTTAAACAAGTACTCACCAGACTGGCCAAATCATCAGGTTGGTTGTCAGTGGATTTGACGGATTATTTGGATAGTGTCGGGTAGAGAAACTCTGGTAAATAAAGACTTGACGTCAAAACTAACTAGTAGATCATGAGCATCTACCATTAGGCCATTTAGTCTTTGTACAAAATGTTTGGAATTTTTGATAAAAGAATCACTATTGCCGGTGTAAGGTTTGAGAATGTTCGAGAGATATTTAGATAATTTATAAGTGGGACTGTTTATGGTACTCCCTATGGGACGCAGAGGAATGCTGGGTTTGTGAATTTTTGGGAGGCCGTATAGTGTGAAGTTTTAGTTTAAAAATCCACAGAAATAATACCGACATTTTACGAGACGTGTTCTCAGGAAATATAGGGAGAATACATAAACTAAATTAGTATAAAAAAATACGAACAAAATTAATTTTTTAAATAGTTTTACAAATGTTTGTGTGAGACACAGCTCTTAATATAGTTACACACGCATACTTCATCATGAGCAGATCATGAGCATCTACCATTAGGCCATTTAGTCTTTGTACAAAATGTTTGGAATTTTTGATAAAAGAATCACTATTGCCGGTGTAAGGTTTGAGAATGTTCGAGAGATATTTAGATAATTTATAAGTGGGACTGTTTATGATACTCCCTATGGGACGCAGAGGAATGCTGGGTTTGTGAATTTTTGGGAGGCCGTACAGTGTGAAGTTTTAGTTTAAAAATCCACAGAAATAATACCGACATTTTACGAGACATGTTCTCAGGAAATATAGAGGGAATACATAAACTAAATTAATATAAAAAAATACGAACAAAATTAATTTTTTAAATAGTTTTACAAATGTTTGTGTGAGACACAGCTCTTAATATAGTTACACACGCATACTTGTCTAGAATAAAGTAATTAAAAAGAGAAATGGACGTAACTGAGGCGACAATTGGAGAGGCGGTTTTTTTATTTTTGTCGAATTTGTTACATGACAACAGAAATATACATAAATTGCATAGCAACTGTCAGTGTTAATCTGATACATACATAAACAGATCCACAATAATAAAGATAAGTTAATTTTGTTTGATTAAAAATATTATAGAAGCTGTGTCTATATGTAAAATGTTGATATACATGTTATATAAAATTAATTATAGCAAAGTATACTAATGAAATTATCGCATGTTTTTTTTTTCAATTTTTTTCTTTTTTTCTTAAATATTTACTATTTGTCGAATACTCTCTGCCGACAGTAAATCAAACGTAGAAGTAACAAACTTTTTATTAACAATTTTTCCTATTGACAATTGTTGAAATTGCATTAATCACTAAGGTTGATATATAACCCCTTTCCACATTAACTTTCGTAATTCTGTGCACGCATTTCGACAAATAAGTTGTCATCATTAGCAGATAATTGCAAAGTGTCGCACCTGGTAAACCACGGCGAAAAATACCTGTACGAAAATAAACTCCGTACGCGATCTGTACCGTTGAGAACCAAGATGTACACTGCAATTATCTGCTGATGATGACAACTTAGTTGTCGAAATGCGTATACAGAATTACGAATGTTAATATGGAAAGGGGTTATCCATCAAATTCAACTTCAAAGTTGAAATTGCATACTTTTAATCAATAAAATAGCACCAAAATTAAATCTATGTCAGGCTGCTATTGTCGACTATTTTTGTCTATAATTTCCTGCAGTTGCACTTATGTATTAGGTATGCAATAAAATTGGGACCGGAGAAATTCCACCCGGTGTAATAAAATAAAGGATTCATCGAAATCACTTAAAACATTTGTAGGCCAGACGTTCTTTATACACATTTTGTTTTTTTTTTATTTTTAGTCGCCTTTATAAGTTGATCTTAGTTCTCGAATAATAAATAACTAAAACAATTTAAAAACAACATATCAAAGTGTATAAATTAAATTATAATAAAAAGTTCCATACTCTCCATTCGACAACTACAAATATCTCTTAATTAATTACTTAAGACTATTAACTTATATTACGATCTTCGAGAACCAAAATCAGTATCATTAACCATATTAGATGCACGATCCCGACTGAACGCAGCAGGAATCATTTTGTGTTGTCGAGTTTGCGAAGTGCAATTCCGTGATTACAGTGCAAAGACGATTCAGGTTGAGCTACCAAATTGATCCTCCGAATGGGTGGAACATTCGCAGATGGTATCGACAGTTTGAAGATACGGGATGTGTATGTAAAGGAAAGAGTCCTGGCCGCCCTCGTGTTTCTGAAGAAAATGTTGCACGAATTCAAACTGCTTTCCAACGTAATCCTTCAAAATCAACTCGTCGTGCCAGGCGGGAGTTACAGCTGGCTACAACAACAATTTGGCGTGTTTTGAGACGTCGGTTGGTTGTGAAGTCGTACAAGTTACAGTTGTTACAAGCTCTGCGTCCTGATGACAAACGGAAACGTATGGCATTTTGTAACGACATTCATGATGCTATTGACAATGATAACACTTTCGCGCAACGCATCGTGTTCTGTCCATGTTAGTAGTCTGGTAAACAAACACAATGTTCGAATTTGGGTTCTACAGAACCCACATGCAGCCATTGAACATGTACGAGATTCGCCTAAAATCAGTGCGTTTTGTGCGATATCCCGATCATCTGTTCACAGCCCATTCTGCTTTGATGGAAACACGGTTAACGGTCAGCAGTATCTCGGTATGTTACAAAAGTAGTTGTTTGCCGAGGCTGCACGAAGACGACTTCATTTTTCAACAAGACGGAGCACCCCCTCACTGGAGTCGCCAAGTGCGTGAATATCTAAATGAAACTCTACCGAACCGTTGGCTTGATCGTCAAGGAGCTGGCGACTTAGCATGTCTCAGCTGGGCTCCACGGTCACCGGATTTGACACCCTGTCACTTCTTGTGGGGTTTCGTTAAAGACAATGTTTATGTACCACCACTCCCACAGAACCTGGAAGAGTTGAAGAACCGGATCCATACTGTCATAACATCAGTGACGAAGGACATGCTTGCCCGAGTATAGGAGGTATCGATGTGATATTGTTCGTGTCGCTGATGAAGGACATATTGAACATCTGTAATCTGAACTTGAGAGGTTCGTAAATATGTGTCTAAAGTTTCATATTCGTATGTCTTAAAGTTTAATAAATATATGCATTCGAAGTACGTATATTCTTTTTGAAACAGCCTGTATATCTTTTTTTTTTGAAACACGCTGTTGTATATTTAAAATTACACCTTTATATTCTCACTAAATAAATAAATTTTTAGTACTTATCTTCGTATTTGTTTACATTTCAAGCATACATACGCAGAAGACCTTAAGAAAACAATTTAATCTACTAAGAAAACTTAACACCCAAGTAAAGTGCATAGCTAAATACAGAAGGAATTCGGTTGGGGTGTAGTGAAAGAATAACATTTTCCCAAATGTGTCGCAGATGAAAAAAGGTTGTGAACCGCTGAATTAAGCTACCGTTGACTATTTTGCTGTCTGTCCGACTTCCTTTCATTCTGCAAACTCATAATTTATCAGAAATAGGGTCCGATTATTTCCTTTTTATATGAAGCACGTGTAATGGAACTTTCCGCGACATCATCCAGAACACTAATTTTATCTTTAATAGTTCGTCAATACGTGTCGTCCTATTCTTATATGGCTAATGTTATAAAAATGTTAATCAATACGCGTAAAATCTACAAATAAAAAGCAAATGCGTTCCATTTAAAATCATCCGAACGTTAATATCTGACGTTTTCAAACTGTAATAAAATATGTCGATGAGTGTTGAAAACAAACACTCTTCCTTCAGTCACGATTACAATTTTAACATTAAAACAGGAAGTATGCAAAACGCGCTTATCTTTGCGCGATTGTGAAGAGTCAGACCTTGGAAAGAAAATGTACGCAATTTATTTCATTTTTTCTCGAAAATGAAGCTTTATTTCACATTGAATTCTTTTATATAAAGGCTGTTTCAAATTGCGCGGTTTTTTTTAAGAATAAATAAAATGTAGATGGCGCACTGAATTTGTCTGGGTAAAAAGTGAGATGTATGACATTTATAAAAATGGCTTCGTGCGCAGTACAACAACGCGTTCAAATTATTGAATTATTTGATTAAAATCAGCGTTCTGCGAAAAGAGTTTTTAGAAAATTTAGTGTGAATTTTATGGTCTACATAATCGTGCATCTGAAACCTCTATTGGTCGAATTATTAAAAAATTTCAAAAGACTGGTTCCGTGGAAGATCAAAAAAGTGAAAAATACAGTCGTAGTGGTCGTTCACAAGAAAATATTGGTTTGGTTCGTGAAAGCGTTGCTGAAGATCCTGAAATGTCCATTAGACGACGTTCACAACAACTTGGATTTGGTGGATCAACAACATAGCGTATTTTACACAAGGATTTAGCTCTGAAGGCATATAAGGTTCAAATAACACAGGAACTGAAGTCATCAGATCATTTAAAACGTTGTTCATTTATCAATTTCAACAATGAACAGTCAGCTAATTTTCTCAAAAAATAATGTTTTCCGATGAGGCACATTTTGAACTTGGTGGTTATGTTAATAAACAAAATTTCCGTATCTGGGGTGAGAAAAATCCACGAATTATTCATGAGAAACCTATGCATCTCAAACGAGTTACTGTTTGGTGTGCATTATGGTCAGGTGGCGTAATTGGACCTTACTTCTTTGAAAATGCTGCTGGTGAAGCTGTAACTGTCGATGGTGATCGATATCACCGAATTTTTGTGGCCTGAATTAATGGATATTGATCTAGAGGATATGTGGTTTCAACAGGAGGCGCTACACCTCACTTTGGACACGAATCAATTGATTTATTGAGAGAAAAATTTCCTGGACGTGTAATCTCAATAAACGGTGATATTAATTGGCCACCAAGATCATGCGATTTGACACCGTTAGACTATTTTCTTTGGCGTTATGTGAAAAGTCAGGTTTATAAAAACAATCCACAATCAATTCCTGCTTTGAAAGATGAAATTATTCGTGTCATTGGTGAGATAGAGTCTCTATCTGTCAAAATGTCATTGACAATTTTAACAAGAGAGTGGACGTCTGTGGAGCTGCAAGAGGAGGCCATTTGGCAGATATTATTTTTCGCATATAAATGTCATAACTGATACTTCAATTACCAATAAATAGTTTTTGAACGTGAATGCAAATTATGTGTTTTCTATATTCTTTAAAAAAACCGCGAAATTTGAAACACCCTTTAGTTTTTTAATGTGAAATGAACTCTATTAAAACGTTTACGCATTATTAATTATTATTATTATTGTATTATTAATGCATTATCTTTCTGATATTTTCTAGATAGCTTTCATTAAAAATATCTGCCATGATTAAAATTCATAAGAAATATACAGTTTGCAATTATCGCACGTTCCTTTATAGTCAACTTTAAAACTTAACACGGAAAGTTGACCTTCATTAAATGCACCAGCTGCTAAACTGGCTTACAATCAATAATACACGTAATACGTGAATATATAAGTGAAGTAATACAATAAAAAAAATATTTACTGATAAACACTCAATTCTATCTTTTCGTGTTCTATTGCAAATTCCAGTGAAATTATCTGTATTATTTGGTACGTATCGAACAGCTGATTCGGTGTAAAATTCAAAAAATGTGTTGGAAGATAGAGACAGGTATATAAAGCGTGATAACCGTGTCAAGGTCTTACCAGTTGAATAGTTTTTCATTTCTTTTGAACGTGATTTTCAGTTTGGAACACGAACTGGTTAATTTTTAAAGTAGCTTCGCCAACTTTTAATATTTGACATTCAAATTCTAAAATGAATAAATTTGATAAAAATGAAGATTGTGCTACGGTCTTAAATTATAAAATACCTATGCGAGGTAATGGATATAATGACTTGTCACTTTAACGAAGTTCATATTGCTCATTGTCTTTCTATTAATTCAACAGCTCATCTACATGAATTTAAAAAACACAATTGTAAGAGAAAATTTAGTATTTTTATTGTGAAAACAGTCACTAGTTTTGGTGTAATTTATTACAAAAAAATTGCATATGTAAATATAATGAAAACTGATTTAAATGAATCATAAAAAATCCTAATAAAATGCAAAAGTTGCCAAAAATTTTATGCGTTAATTCTACTGTCGTTATACTCAGTTTCGTGTTTTTTTAAACATATATTTATAAACATTCTGATGAAATTTCTATAACTGAAAATTATACTTGTTCGAGGACAAACAATCTAAAGTAGCCCAAGGAATGACACCCTGAATTTTTGTCGCAGATTGTATGTTGCTTTACAATAATGAATTGCGAAAATACATTATTTAATTACGATGTTGTGCATATTTCTATGTATATAATTACTATAAATGACAAAACTACATATAGCTATTTTTTGGTAGTTCATATCTACGAGGGTGGTCCAATAAGTACCCGGTCTGACCTAGAGATGGCGGTAGTTGTTTGAAAAATATCACTGTATTATAAAGTACACAATCTATAAAGCATATATTTCAAGTTTGAAGACGCCACGTTGTCTAGTATTTGTTTGGCAGCCATTAATAGTGAACGTTTACAGTGAATTTGTAAAAAATGGAGAAAATTAGCTATCGTTACGTGATACAATACTTTTATTTGAAAGGCCTCAGCCCAACTGATATAAAAGGTGAACTGAATTCTACTCTGGATGAGTCTGCTCCTTCGTTTACAACAGTGAAATATTGGGTAGCAGAGACGAGCATCGCAGTTGTCGACCAAATGGGGTGACGACTCCAGAAATGGTGAAGAAAATTCACAAAACGGTACTGGATGGTCGTCGACTGAAAGCGCGCGAGCTAGCAGATATAGTAGGCATTTCAAAAAGTGCGGTACATCGCATATTATCTAAAAATTTGGACATGAGAAAGCAGTGCGCAAGATGGGTGCCGCGCTTGCTCACACTCGAGCAAAAACAGTGTCGTGAAGATGTTCCAATTGAGTGTTTAGCGAAGTTTCACATCAACAAAGCAGGCCAGGATCGTAACAAAGCGAATGTACGAACAAACGGGAGACTTCGTGATGTATGCGTTATTTATATCACTTATATTTTCTTTTATAAATAACACACTAACATTATTCACAGCTGTTGTTGCGTAGTGCTAAATGGATAAGACTGACAAAATGTTTGTAGCATGACGTAAGTTTTCACATTTGTCTCGAAGGTGTTCCTATATTTAGAAAATGACCGCTGGACATCTAGGGATATAATACGCTCATAATTAAAATAAACCTTTAGAAATAGATGACGGGTCTATACACGTTCCATCACAAACTTTTCTTAATTTTTCTTAATTTCGTAAAATCGAAATCTTTGTTATGCACTCGAACTTCTATAAAACACGCATAGTTTTTATGTCAGTTGTAGCACATAGCAGTGAGTGTACATCGTTCACAATTTGCATGAACTCTACTAACGACAACCCAATGTTTTGAAATTTATAATTTATTTAATTTATTTATAATTGTAAATTTCGATGTAGCACCACAGATTTTATTTGTTAGGAATTCTAGCAATAATAAAGCATCACTTTTGACTATGTTCCCAACGTGTGAGAATTGGCTCTGGTGTCTCTTTAATACCGAGGCAACGTCCGTGGAATTCTCAACATGATTATCATTTCATTTTAAAAGCATATTATTGAAAAACCTAGTACATTATTTACATAATTGACAAAATGTATTAATTGCACGCAATTACACAGATAATTAAAAAGCCCTTGTCTTAATAACTTAATTGTCACCAATTGCAAAACTAGAATTCGCTTAATTTTAGCAAACGCACTTCGTTTACGAATTTTATTTTCACACAAAACAAGAATAAACAAATGAATTTGGTAATTTCCGGTTACAATTTCGTTCACGGTTCCGCCCTAACGTTTTTATATTCACAAAATATTTGAAAATATTTGAAAGGCTCAGAAGTATTTGATGTTCTCTATAATTATTTCTTTTAACCTTTCGAGAATTTTTTTTACATTTGTGCGATTGAAAAAACGTAGTTACAAAATTGGATTATACATTTCAATTCCATTTATTTTATATACCGCTATCTATGATTTAGTTTTAATTCCAAGTTTGTATTATCCCATATCAATAAGATAATTGTTTAAAAAAAAACATATCGACAAGTTAGATAATGAACAACAGATGTCAGGTAAGTAAATACAGGTAAAAATCTAGCATAACTCACTGCACTACTACTGATTGATTTATTTTCTTTAGTTTACTATTTTTTAAAGAAATTTAATGTGCATGTACTTATGTATATCCGATATATTACAAATATACAGTTGCCAATTTTCCTTTTACGTATGTGGGTAGCTTTCATAGTTTCGAAGATACAGGATCGGTCAAATTAACAAAGTTGCATAGAAATTTGAAAGCTACGAGGGTGGTCCCATAAGTACCCGGTCTGACCTAGACATGGCGGTAATTGTTTAAAAAATATCACTGTATTAGAAAGTACACAATCTATAAAGCATATGTTTGAAGTTTGAAGATGCCACGTTGTTTAGTATTTGTTTGGCAGCCATCAATAGTGAACGTTTTCAGTGAATTTGTAAAAATGGAGAAAATTGGTCGTGATACAATACTTTCATTTGAAAAGTCTCAGTTCAACCGATACAAAAGCTGAACTGGATTCTACTCTGGGTGAGTCTGCGCCTTTGTTTACAATAGTGTAATATTGAGTAGCAGAGTTTAAACGAGGCCGTACGAGCTGCCAAAAGGAGCATCGCAGTGGTCGACTAATTGGGGTGACGACTCCAGAAATGATGAAGAAAATCCACAAAGCGGTACTGGATGATCGTCGACTGAAAGTGCGCGAGCTGGCAGACATAGTAGGCATTTGAAAATTTGGACATGAGAAAGCTGTGTGCAAGATGGGTGCCGCGTTTGCTCATACTTGAGCAGAAACGGTGTCGTGAAGGTGTTTCGATTGAGTGTTTAGTGAAGTTTCACAGCAACAAAGCAAAATTTTTGCGCCGTTTCATAACCATGGATGAATCATGAGTCCATCACTTCACACCCGAGACAAAAGAGCAATCAAAACAATGGACTCAAAAGGGAGGACCGGCTCCAAAGAAGGCAAAGAAAAAGGAAAAATTATCAATGGCGAATATTATGCGAACTTATTGCAACGTTTGAGCGAATATATCAAGCAAAAACGGCCACATTTGGCTAAGAAGAAAGTGTTGTTTCATTAAAACAATGCACCAGCTCACAAATCCGTTATTACAATGGCCAAAATTAATGAATAATGAATAACAAAGCATATTATAAAGAAAATTATTTCATGGTCTTGATATAAAATAAAACACTTATATTATTTTAAAGAACTTATAACTGTTGTAAAATTCAAATGGATGAAATTCTTGCAAATCATTCATAGTAGAGAAGAGAATAAAGTATCAATTAATACAAGGTAAAATATTGGTTAAAGATAGAAATCGGAGAGCAGATGTTGAAAGAAAAACATTTTTCAAAATTATCACTGCGAATATATTGAAAATTGTTTATTATAATTATTAGGAAATAAAGGGGTTCACTGTCTAATATGAATATTTTTGCAAGGTAATGGAAAAGTATAGCAATTTATAATGTGCTTACATGCATAAAATATAGAATTGATTTATGAAAAGTAAAAGGAAAAAAGAGATAATAATATATGTACGTACATATGTATATAAAGTGGGAAATGTAGAGAAATAAAAGGTAAACGTTTTAGAGGGATATTGTTTCTGATTTGCAATCATTTTTGATATTTTCTAATAGCTAATATTAGCCCCATTACAAGAACATCTTGGAAAAATTCTAATGGCATGTGTTTGTTTATTTTGTTTTTTTATAAAACAAAAACGCATCCGAACTTCTTGAGAGGTCTCCTAGTAAAGTAGTTTCAGTCAACTGCAATAAAATGTGAAAACAAATGTGAAATTATTCAAATAAATGAAATGAACCAAACAAAATTAGTTTCATCGAAGTTTGTTTTTGTTTTCTAACCATGCAAGGTAATTTTGTCCCGTATAAGAACAGTGTTTTAGTACATTTATTTAAATGAATTTCTAAAAAAAGAATTTGTTGTATGTTTGTTGACTAATTAAAAATAATTAGTAAAATTACACGATTGTAAACAATCGTCTATTGAAGAAGTTTTACGTATACATATATCTATTAAAATAAATATAATAATATTGTAATTTTTATTCTTGAAACAAAAACGAATGAAGTTTCCAAAACTGACAACAATGAAAGACATACAATAATTTACAGAACAAATATTGTTTTTTTTATATATAATAGTTATTATTTCCAAACGTGAAGGAATTGAAGCTAATAAAACGATTAACGGTCGTTGCCCATAGTTACTCCATCTTAACTTCTGAGTAGGAAATGGATTGGATGGAAAGTGGAGATAAAAAATTGGAATGAATGGAAGGGAGTAATACAAGCAGAGCAGATGATAATCGTATTGTATACTGGGCAAAGAAGCAACGTTTTATATAATCTTCTAAAGCAGAACCTTAACTTAAATGTTAATAGTGTATTCACAAGACGATCAGTTGAGTGCAAAATTTTAGAAGTCAACGAGAGATAACCTTTAGTAAGTACAGATCATTTGCAATGGCATGCTGCAATGTGGATAAGTAAGCATAGACAACCAACAGTCTGTACCCATGGTTACTCCATCTTAGCTTCTGAGTGGGAAACGGGTTGGACAGAAAGTGAAGAGAAAAAACTGGAATGAATGGAAGAGAGTAATACAAGCAGAGGAGATGATAATCGTATTGTATACTGCGCAAAGAAGCAACGTTTTATATCATCTTCTAAAGCAGGACCTTAACTTAAATGTTAATAGTGTTATTATCACAAGACGATCAGTTGAGTGCAAAATTTTAGAAGTCAACGAGAGATAACCTTTAGTAATTACAGATCATTTGCAATGGCATGCTGCAATGTGGATAAGTAAGTATAGACGACCAACGGTCGTTGCCCATAGTTACTCCATCTTAGCTTCTCAGTGGGAAACGGGTTGGACAGAAAGTGGAGAGAAAAAACTGGAATCAGATGAGCGCAAAATTTTATCCTAGAAGTCAACGAAAAATACCTTTAGTAAGTAAAGATAATTTGCAATGACATGGTGCAAAGCGGAAAAGTAACCAAGGCCAACCAACGATTGTTACCCACAGTTACTCCATCTTGGCTTCTGAGTGGGAATCGGGTTGGACAGAAAGTGGAGAAAAAAACTGGAATGAATGGAAAAGAGTAAAACAAGCAGAGGAGATGATAATCGCACTGAATACTGCGCAAAAAAAACGTTTTATATCATCTTCGTAAATAAAACAGGACCGTAACTTAATGTTAACAATCTTACTGTCACAAGACGATCAGCTGAAGGCAAAATTTTATCCTAGAAGTCAACGAGAGATGCCTTTAGTAAATACAGATCATTTGCAATGACATGCTGCAAAGAAGTAACCATAGACAACCAAAGTTCTTTGGCCATGGTTAACTCCATCTTGGCTTCTGAGTGGGAAACAGTTTCAGTGCAACAACTGTAGTAGCAACAATTAGGCTCCGCTGGAATTGATGACGAAACATCGGCAGTACAAACACCGTGAATGCGGTTCCAAACCGGAAACATTCCAAAAATTTTTTCAACTTTCTCAGTATATCAACGCACGTTTCTATATTTTCTTCGATTATCGCTCCGATTGATCGCTCCGAACTTTTGACCACCACCAACGCCTTCTCGGCCTCCTCTGCATCGTCATGCAGCTCGAAAATGTTGTTTTTGGGGTTACATCCATAGCACATTTAACACAGAATTTGGATTTTTCTTTAATACAAAACTACTGCTACTTTTAGTAAACGAAATTTCATGAAATATTCTGCAGATTATTTAAAGAGGTTGACACTTCATAAATGAATTTCCCATCGTCAGATGGCGCCACTAATGTCGTTCGAAATAATACTATTTCGGGTCATGTCGTGCTATAATTATAATTATCTTTGTTTTAAGAATGTGCGAAGAGAAGTCGGCACTAGAATGGTTGTGTGCAAGATTTATATAATTTGTGTAACTGTATATATGAGTAATATGTAAAGATGAATTATTAGCAAATCGTGTGATATGATGGGCTCGTCCAAAAACACACACAAGCTCTTATATGTACACAATTTTATTAAGTTATTTATGAAATAATTAACTCTGATGTCGTCACTCAATAAATACCTTGGGTTTATTAGAAGCAAACAGATGGACGTAAGACATACGCGAATAAATAATCAAATTGTAACAACAAATATTTTTGAATTTAATATGGAAATTATAACGCTATTGTTAACAGTTGGACAATTTACTAAAAATAAGTATTTAATTAACAGTACTTGTTATTAGAATGGAAATTATTTTAACAGCAAATATATACTTTGCTTGAGTTTAAGATTACGTTTCCATTAAATACCTAATGGTAATTATATTAGTCTATTATTTGAATAAACAGCTGTGTGGAAATGTACTAGGCGCCCCTAAAAAATTATTTCATTATGGTGACCATGTTGATTACAGATAAACAGGCTTAGGGGATGTACACATGCATCTATAAAGTTCGGTTTTAACGAGTTTCTTAACAATTCTTTTATTACTTATTTATTTATAAGTACATTTTTTTTGGCAAGTTAGTTTTTGTCAAAGACTTTACAATGTTAAAATTAAAATATTTTACTTTATTTGAAATTTAATCACTGAAGGTTGATATACGTGGACAAGGTGAAAAGTTCTCGGCCTGACAATGAAAGACTGCGATTTAAATTTAAAAAATGATTTTATTTTTCTACATAATCTCCCTTGACTTCAACATACTTGGTCCAGCGTTTTTCTAACATCAATATTCCTTCTCGGAAGTGAGTCTGGAAGGCTGTCAAAATATCCTTCTACGGTCCTTTCAACTTCTTCGTTGGATGTGAATCGCTTTCCAGAAACAAATTTTTTCAAATTTGGGAATAGATGGAAGTCTGAGGGTGCCAAATCAGGAGAATAGGGAGGATGGCCGAGCATATCGTGCCCCAAATCCTGCAATTTTCCCATCGCCAACGCACCTTTGTGTGAACACTACTACGGTGAAAAGAAGATTAAAAGCTGCAATTCTTCACGGCCGCATTGCTGTAAGAAAACCCTTACTTCGACGGGGAAACAGGCAAAAACGACAACAATGGGCAGAAACACACAGATGTTGGACAGTGGGTGACTGGAAAAGGGTCTTATGGACTAATGAATCAAAGTTTGAATTGTTTGGACAATCAAGGCGTGTCTTTGTAAAAAGAGCGAGTGGTCAAAGAATGCTGCGTGATTCTTTGCCAAAACGATGCGTAGAGGATGTGGATAATTATTATCAACAAAGAATGCTCCTTGCCATCGTGTACGGGCGACAATAGCTTGTCAACAACAAAGTGCGTCTGCTAGATTGGTCAAAATCCCCGGACCTATCTCCAATGGAAAATTTGCAAATACAAAAGGCAAAAGCAAGGTTGTACAATAGTATCGTACAACTAAAATTAGAGGGTGAACGGAAAATATATATCTTTTTGTGACATCCGGTGTTTGTACAGTCTTCGAGTAGAGTGTTTCGCGATTTATTCTGCGTAAATTTACTGCGGATCTATGTTTAACTTTCTCTTGATAACAACTTAGTTAACGAAATGTATGTAGTAAAGAGTTTTTTGCCTTTTCTAATTCTTCAATTAACCACAGCCTCTAGAGGAACTTACATTCATAAAAAACTCATTTTTAAGAACCACTGCTGGAGTTTTTTAAATAAAAGAAAAATTAGGGAGTAGAAAAATTTCAGAGACCTGCACTTAAAAGGTTTAAATATCGACATCGCCGGTGTATTGCCGTTAAAGAGTATAACTTCGACCACATTTAATACAAATACAATTTAGTCATAGGTGTATTAATAGAAAGCCTATATACAAATTTATAGTCACTCTCACACAAAGTACTGGAAATACTTCATACATTGCAATAAAATTGTTTTTATTATTTCGCCATTCTCATTCCTAGTAGAAAAAATTATGAAATTCAGAGTTTGCAATGATATGTACACTACCGGTCATATTTATTTGCCCACCCTTAGTTTTAGCCAAAATTATTAAACTATCAAATGTGTACTGAAAATGTATTTATTGTACCAATACAATAGTGTAAAATAAACATAAAATAGTTACATTTTTCTTATATAGAAACTTTAGCATTAATTATTATTAAATTTTGCTCTCATCAATGTGCCCACCTTTATTTTTGATAATTTCGGCACATAACCGCGGCATCCTTTCGATTAATTTTTGCAGTGTATCTTCTGTAATTTGTGCCCAGACTTCTTGAAGTTGTTCCCACAGTACAGTGGTGGATGATAGAGCACGTTCTCGAACCTTCCGGTCCAATTCTTCCCAAAGAGCTTTATTGGGTTCAGATCAGGACTTTAAGCTGGCCATCCATTATAGAGATTTGCTCTTGCTCTTCTAGTTGACGCGAGTAATCGCCACACAATCTAGAACTTTGTTTCGGATCGCTGTCCTGTTGAAATACAAAGTTTTCGTCAAGAATCCTTAGTCCTGAAGGAACAGCGTTATTTTCTAAAATTTCCTTGTAGCCTTCTTTTCTTAGGATTCCCTCAATTTTGACGAGATCGCCTACAGATCTTCCACAAAAACAACCCAAAATCATTACTGAACCTCCTCCATGTTTTACGGTAGGCGCAATTCATTCTGGCAGTACTCTTTCTCCTGCGGATCTTTTTACGAATATTCGCCTTTTACTACCGAAAAGATCAAACTTCGATTCGTCTGTCCACAACACATTATTCCACTGATCAATCGTCCAATTCTTATGTTCTTCAGCCCAATTTAGTCGTTTTATCTTGTTTTGCTTTCGTAGTAGTGGTTTTCGCAGAGCAATTCTTCCATATAAACCCGCTTGCCTTAACCTTCTCTGTACCGTGCACACACTAATTGGTTTAGCACGCGCTCTATTCATTTCAGCAGCAATTTCTGGTGCTGTTTTTCGTCTATCGCGTCTACTTATCCGTATTAGATGCCGGTCATCTGCAGATGTCGCGCTTTGCGTCGTCCAGATCTTCTTTTGTTGGAAAATGTACCACTTTCTTCAAATTTTTTAAAGTTATAATCAACGGTTTTGCGATTTAATCGTAATTCTTTTGCAATTTCGCGATTACTTTTACCCGTACGATGATAAGCAATTATCATAGCACACACTTCAACAGATAATTCCTTCGTCTTCGGCATTGCATTAAAATATTCACAATAACTCTCTATTTCACTGTTTTCGCAACAAAAGATGAACGATGACTGACATAAAATTTATTTTCCTTTTTGAATAACACATCCTAATATTGTAATTAGTTAGTACAATAACACAATATTGGTAATACCTTTCGGAAATGCAGGTAAAACTGTTAATACTGTAGGGATTAGCCTATATAATATTTATGGTATTTTTCCAATTTATGACACCTTTACGATATATCATAAACAATTTAAGATTTTCGTAGAAATTCATATGGAATTACTTCCACTAATAATATTGTTGAATAATTATAATACAGATTTTTCGAAAGGTAATCCGTATTTCAGAAAACACATAAAATTGGTGTGGGCAAATAAATATGACCGGTAGTGTAAAACAAATATCGTCACAAATAATTCTTACGCATTCTTCATTACTCTTTTGAATGATCTTTTTCTCAGTGAAAGAAAATTATCTTGTCTAAGAATTAAATGAATTTTACTTTCTTTAGATATTAATGTCAGTTTCTTTGACGTCTGTACATATTTTAAAACCCATTTACTGACATCCTAATCGATATATTTTGTTATCATGTCACTGGAATTATGTATTCATATTCCGAATTTAATTTTGATGTTTATTTTAAAATTTATATGTAGCGTAATAAAAATTGAAATAAGGAAATACAGTTTATTTGTACGGGAAAAACTAAGCGATGTTTTTACCAGGAAAATAAGCTGGCGAGAGTTTATTGTGCTAATGCCATTTCCGAACCGTCGGTTCATGCCTAAATTTCTTTCTTCTATATTTAAACTTCTTTGCCATAAAAGTCTAGGAACACTGACATTGAGTACAATGTTTTTATTTCCCTTTTGGCACTTGGCCAATAAATCTTTTTAAAATATACATTTACGTTCGTATGTACTGGTTTGAATATAACAAAATATATTTGAGAATCGATAAGTAATGATTTCAACATGTAGCATGTAACGAAATATGTTTTGAGGATCAATAAGGAATAAAAAAAAACGCGAACCCTTTTCTTTACATTTCTGAAATGTACACCACCATCCATATTAGTTCGGACACTCGAATTTAAAAAAAGGGAAAACAATTAAACTAATTTATGTCAAAACTTATTATTGCAGTATTGTTTATTGATGTTTATAACGCATAATAATAAAAATTAAAGTAATTCTAACGTTAAATAAACAAAGACATCTTAAACATTCCGCTCATCGACGAAACCCCCTTTTGCGCGAAGAACAGCCCGTATTCGAGGCATCCACTTTACGAGTTTTTCAAGGACTCTATTCGGTATACTATTCCAATCTTCTTGCAGTATGTTCCACAAGTAATTTGTTGAGGTAGTACACACTTTTCGGACCCTCCAATCCAATTCACCCCATAACAATTCTATGGGGTTTAGGTCGGAGATTTGCGGTGGCCGCGTCATTATTTGTAAGATATTATTGCTTTGTTCGCTATTTAAAAAATTCTTACATATTACTGCAGAGTGTTTGAGGTCATTGTCCTGTATGAACAAAAAATTTTCGCCGATTTAAAATAGCCCCGATGGTATTGCATTTTCTTGCGATATTTATAAATAACCCTCTTTTCGCACAATATTCTCGATTCGTTTCAAGTCCCCTGTGCCGGTGTAGCAAAAATAACCCTAAACAAGCACAGAACTTCTTCCTTCTTTGACGGTTGGCATTATACAATCCCGCAGCATTCTTTGACCACTCGCTCTTCTCACAAAAACACCGCTTGATTGCCCAAACATTTCAAACTTTGATTCATCGGTACATAAGACCCTTTTCCAGTTGCCCAGTGTCCAATCTCTGTGTGTTTCTACCCATTGTTGTCGTTCTTGCCTGTTTCCCCGTTGAAGCAAGATTTTTCTTACAGCAATGCGGCCGTGAAGATTGGCAGCTTTTAATCTTTTCTTCACCGTAGTAACAGAAATTTTTCTTGCACGGTCGCGATTCATTTCTGTGCTGTCAGTCTCCTATTTCGTTTACTCAGCAATTTTATACGCTAATCGTCGCCGTAAGATGTTATTCGCTTACGACCTGATCGTGCCGAATTTCTTAAAACTACTCGTGCGTTGATGTCGCCGAATGATATCACAGTCCATTTATTAATATGTGTCTTTTCGGAAATTTGACGCACTGAATAACCTTCTTGATGAAAAGCAATAATTACAGAACGTTTTTATAAACTTGTTGGTTTTCCTCTCGGCATTTTAAGAAGTTCACATAAAAAATATGGCCTTATCAGTGACGCGCACGCTAGTAAGTTTATTTGCAAGCTTTTGGGTGAGTTTCGCAAGTTTTTTGCTTGAAATATTATCTCAAAAATAATCGTATTTGTTTCGGAAAGGTAAAGAAATCATTGGGACTTAGGTCCGGACTGTACGGAGGATAGTTAACAATTCGACGTTTTGTTGCATTAAAAATTCAATAGTCTTGCGTGCTGTGTACGAACTTGCATCGTTCGGGGTTGGTTTTTCGAAGCTCAGCGATGACTTGCGGCAAACGAATGGTTGTATACCAATGGGCAGTATTAGTGCTTTGATCTTGAGGAATTGTTACACAACAGGCTTTCGAGATAAATGTCGCGACCATTTTCTTGGAGACACTTCGAGAACGGATGACTTTTTTCGGCTTGTCTTCACCTTGGAACATCCGAACAGACTAGCGTTTATTTTCTAACTCGTTGAGTAAATCCAAGGTTCATCACCACTGACAATGTTGTATGCGTTTTTAGAGTTTCCGGCGTTGAAGTGATCTAGAGTTTTTTGACACCAATTCACCCTAGCTGCTATCTATTCTTTGGTGAACAGAGCGGTATCCAATAGGAAACTAATTTTTTTACACACAATTCTTTATGCAAAATCTTTTGAATTGAAGCCTTTGAAATCTCCAATAATGCTTCAATCTGGCGATATGTCACATATTGATCTTCGTTGATGATTTTGGGCACAGAATCGACGTTTTCCTGAGCGACTGCCGTTTTTGGTGAACCTGCTCTTCGATCGTCGCTAAGACTAATTCATCCACGTTTTAATTCTCCATACCAACAAGAAATTGTTGACTGAGTTAGTACTTCATTGCCGAAAATAGAAACCAACTCGGCGAGACATTCTTATTGAGATAATTGTCTTCGAAAATTATAAAAAAATTATTCCGCGAAAATGTTCTCGGTTTATTCCATTTTTCAACTAACTTGTCAACTTTGACAGTTCATTGTAGCTACAACCCTGCACGTATCGCACTGAAACTTTGGATTTAATTTATCTAAAGATAGAGGTTAATTTTTAGATTTTAGAACATTTGATTAGTGGCGCCCTCTATGTCATATTATGCAAAACTTAAAAGACATTTTACGTATTACAAACTATGGAGTACGATCTTGGTTATATGGACAACCACAATAAAGGTAGTACAATTCCATTCTATGCAGCATTATTTGTAAATTCTTAAAAAACTTTTAACACTATAATATTAAAAAATTTCATATCAATATCGGTTCTCTAATATGTATATTTTGCAATAAAAATAAAATGAATGAACTCATCCTGTACTTTTATCCAAACTGATAAGAAGTTAAATCTATGATCCCCAGGATTATTTTATATAATATTGTATTTATAAAGCAGACAGAGTCTAGCGAATTAAAACAAATAGCTGTAATGCTCCAGTTTTAAATACTAAAGGAAATAATAACATTAATTATTTGTTTATAATAAACAAATAATTGAAAATAAACTTATAAACTTGAAAGTTGTGTTGAAGATAAGTATTGTGCGTGGGCTAATCACGTTTATTAAGAGCAACTCAACAATATTTTAATGATCCTAATTTACAACACATGCTAGTTATTATACATATTCAAACACACAGTTCTATTCTATCACATCGAAATTAAAAGTGATCGCAAATATATGCTAACAAATAATTGTTTGAATTGTTAGCGGTCAAATTAAAATCTATTTTTAAGTTTTAATTTAAAATACAAGTACAGTGTGAATTTATGCATATTAAAGGAAGTATATTGACGTATATATTTATGATTATCTTATTCGAGTGCTATTTCTGTTGACAAAGTAATATTTCAAACTCAAAATTTCGATTTTCGTTCTGGTAAACAGAGCTGTGAATACCACAAACACATAAACTACAATATAGTTCGTTTTGCGATATTTTAATTTGACTAAGCAGGCAGGTAAGTACTTTTATAGCATCCCCTGCGGTGAGGGCTTAATGAAACGTAAACACATCTAAGATCTAAGCTGTTCTTTACTTTAATAGCCAGAATGACATAAAATAAATTGTGTCTAAAGTGAACTTGATTTGCTTATTTATAATATTAGTTATGGGAATTAGATTTAACCCTTTGCACTCCAGCCAAGTAACTCATGGAGGATACCAATAACTCTAGCACTATATTAGTTACAAGTACATACCTGTGATGTAAAGAAAAATGGAGTCGTTGCAATCAAACAAAACATTTATTTCTTAGCTATTTTATTAAGAAACGCTGAGTCAGTAAAACAACCGTGTCGCCGTAGCCGCGACAGTGGATTTGTTGTTAGCATTTTAATGTCGCAAATACGGCGACAACGGAGTGCAAAGGGTTAATAGTCATTATTTCACATCAAATGATTAAAATGGCGTTGCAGCTTAAAATTTCTTACATTTAAGTAACACAGTGCATATATATTTTCATTAGCAGCAAAATATAAATTGTAAGGTGGGAAATTGTGAGAAGGGTCTTGGGACGAAGACAGGAAAGGTGAGCAATATGACATAAATAACGATAACGGACTCGGTGACGGGCAATACAAATAGTGTCGCTAAAACGATTCATCTGGTAATTCAAACTAAGCATATACTGCTGAATGTGTATAATATTTCACGAAAAGAAAATGCAGATGTTACAGAAAAGACCATTATAGAAAGAATTTTGAAGTTAACTGGTATCTGGTACAGTACAGTTTATAATATAGTGAAGTATGATATTGTGGAAAGAAGTGTTAGAAGTGATAAAGGATCTATAAGGAAAATACCATGTTGGGATATTATCATTCGACGAATAGTACATAGTATGTACAATCAGAGTGAAGTTGTCACATTAAATAGCTTACAAAAAGTACCGAAGAACAATACGGCGAAAATTAAAGCAAAATGGTTTCCGATTTTGGACAATAAACAAACGACGTTTTATAATGGAATCGCCGAGAATACAAAAATTATATCACGAGTTGACATGAAAAAATTGAAAATGACCTTGCAACATTATTGGAAGTTCCTTTTAAGATGGCGAAAGTGTATACAGCACGGTGGCCCACCTGCACTTTGGTAGACGAGTAACAAATTTTCTTAATCAAAACTATACGAATTGGTGGATTGGAAGAGAATCAGCAGTTACTTAGCCGCCAAACAACTGCGGAATCCAGGCTTAAATCCTCTGAATTATTTTTCAAAGGAAAGATTGAAAAATTTGGCTTATGAAAAACAACTTAGAAACAGAGAATAACATGCTATCTGCTTCTGGGCTTCCGAGCTGGAACCGCGTCACTTGTATATCTGCCGACGTTTCAGTTTCAGTGCAGTAGTTCAGCCCCGAAGATGTCTAAACAAATGGGTACGAAACGTCGGCAGATATACAAGTGACGCGGTGCCAGCCCAAAAGCAGATAGCATAGACCACGGCGCGGAAGTCTACGTACCAGATTAGAGAATGACATGTTGCCAGAATTATGGATGCCGCAGAAACTATTTGTGCTGATCCTGAGACTGTTAACAGAGCTACGTCTTTACTTCTAAGAAAATGTAGACTGTATTCAGCAAATGGGTGGACATTTTAAATAACCAATTCAATAAAGTGACTTCTTTTCAAGTGATCTTCACCGAGATTTTTTTTTGCAACAGTACATAATACCTGCATTAGTAAGGTTGTGGAAAACAACAAATTTTTCCTGTTCAAAATAATAGAAATGTTTTAAAATGCATTAAAATACTACAGTTAAGGTGTCTTCAGACTAAAGATCGAAGAAGTCACAGTGCTGGTGAAGCAATCGAACGAAATTTTTTTGGCCATATGCCCATTGGACACTTTGAACTTGAAATTACTTCAGTAACATATCCTTGAGCTATGGCAATCATATCATGGGGCACCCAGTATATGGAGAAATGTCTTCAGATGAATCGCACCTCTAACAAGGAAACGCTTCAGGGCTATCCCTATCATCGTAACAAGCGCAAATAAAAATTCTAGAGATGCTCCTTTTTCTTTTATAATTATATGATACAAACACTTAAGAACGTTTGAATTACAATCTGAAACATCTTGTAGTAGGCTGACCTTGTAATAGTTTAAAAGAAAAACAATAAAAATACCCATTTCAATTAATGTCATACAATATAATTGAATCGGACGTTCAATACACGTAAAAACCATACATGTAGATCAAGTACAAGTTATTTATAAATTATATTCGAAATGGAGAATATGAATTTGCCTTAAGTGCATTTATTGTGATTTATGTTTAAGGAACGATTCAAAAACATTCTGTCTATCAAAACTCGTTACAGAGAATCAGCTGTTCTGTTCACCCACCGTTTAACATTCTAATGACCTACATAGAAATTGGAGAACACCGATATTATTTTTAGGCAAGTCTGAAGTCACAATAAGTAACATAGTGTTCGACGACTTCTGTAAATATACGGTAGATATAACTGTTCAAACAGACTTGGATTAGAGAAAATACAAGTACAAATAGTTTGGACGTCTGGGAGATACGAAGGCGTCTATATATTCGTTGATAAAGTGTTAAGAACATTGTAACGTTAATAGCGTATATTTTAGTGTTTTAAAGATTTATAATATCGAGTGTTTATATTTCGATGCTCACTACGCAACAAATCTCCTTAATTCAACTTAAAACTTTGTTTTCTAAATTTTTTTTAATTTCAGGATAATTTGAAAAAATCAAAATTTTCCAGTTTCAATTTTTCTCAATAATTCATATATCAGCGTTTCTAAAGTTCTACAATTTTAGGATACTTTTTTTACGCAAATTTTGTTATGTAAACAGAAACCCCCGATTGTCACCTGTTTTCAAGTTAAAGCTATCTTTTGTTTTTTATAGGCACATTGGATTTTTGATTAATTAGTTTTTAAAAAGAGCTATTCAACCATGTGCAACATATGTACTACGAAATTTTTTATTTGTAGAGAAGATATTAATAAAAAAAGAATAAATGAAACTCTAATATGCAATTAGGACGCTATGCCAGGTGTGCAGGAAAGTCATTACCGGTTTTTTCGTAAAAAAACTACATAATTTTCAGGAAAATGGAAAAATTTATTTATTCAAAGTATTGATCATTTGATTCTACACATCTCGCCAATTTATGGATGCCATCCCAAAAAAAAACTATTTGTCCTTTGAGCAAAACCATTCGTCGAGCCATTTTCTAACTTCTTTGAAATTGCTGCTCTGCAAACGCGTATCCCATTGATGCGAAAAGGTGATAGGACGGGACAGGGTCTGGAGAGTACGGCGAGTGCGATATTATATCCCATGCAAGTGCTTTAACGCTTTCTGGACCGGTTTTGCTGTATGAGACGGGGCGTTATCGTGCTGTAAAATCACTTTACCGTGTCTTCGGGCCTATTCTGGACGTTTTTCTATCAATGCATGGCTCAAATTGATAATTTGTTGTCGGTAGCGATCAATATTAACTGTTTCACCAGCAGTTCGTAATACACTACGCCACTCTGGTCACACCAAACACAGAGCATTGTCTTGAGACCAAAATGATTTAGCTTTGGAGTCAATGGCCCGGCTTCGCCGGGTGGTAACCATGATCTTTTGTGCTTAGAGTTTTTGAAATAAATCAATTTTTCATCACCCGTCACCATTCGATGCAGGAATGACTTCCAATCATATCTTTGAAGCAGCATTTCACAGACGATTTTTCGATTTTCCATTTACTTGTTATGGCACCAATTTTCCCATCTTTTGGATTTTTCCCATTGCTCGTAATCGGTCGCTAATCATTTTCGGGGCCACATTTAACGCTTCTGCCAATTGTTTTTGAATTTGGATTGGGTCTTCATCCAATATCTCCTGCAGTTTCGCATCTTCAAACTTTTTCAATCTACCAGAACGTTTTTTGTTTTGCACATCGTAATCACCACTTTTGGATTGTTGAAACCACGGCTCACATATTTTTATGACTGGAGCATACTCACCATTAAGTTTCTACCAGCAAACGATGACTTTTAGCGACTTTTTTCTTTTGATTAAATAAGAAAAGCAATGCGTGCCGCAAAGGCACTTTTTCAAGCACGAAACTCGACATTTACAAAGAGATATAAATCTATGACAGTGTTAATTTCGCAAAATATAACATGTATGGCTTTAAAGTTTGATGCCAGTAGAATAAAATGACATATGCGTCAAATCATAACATTGCATACTTAAGCCTAGCGACCTCTGTTAGAAAAACCGGTAATAACTTTCCGGTACACCTGGTAGTTGTGGATGAGAAACAAGTTTAGCAAAAAAGACAAAAATATCAAGAAGATGGGTTCCAATTTTCTACTATTTTCTATAGTTTGTGTTCAAGATTGAATAAAATAGAGACAATAACATAACCTTCATACTAAAGATGTACAGAAGATACTTGTGTGAATATTCTTGCACCATCTTAGGAGTAAACTTATGACAGTGTTACTTTCGCAAAATATAACATGTATGACTTTGAAGCTTAATGTCAGTCGAATAAAAGGACACGTGTCAAATCATAACATTGCATACTTAAACCTGGCGATATCTGTTAGAAAAACCGGTAATGACTTTCCGGTATACCTAGTATAATTGATATTTTTTATATAATAAGTGACCTATGAGGAACAAAAGAAAAACTATGTCATAACCTTTCTGACAGTCCAATATAATGCATTCATATCGACAGTTACTAGATGTGTGTGAAAACCGATTCATTCACATGTTTTAAACGAAACAAAATTAGGATTTGCATTTATTTTGTTAAACACTGTATGAACATGTGTAATTCAGTGTTCGATTTTTTAACAATTAAATTTCTTTTGAGCACACATGCAAACGATAAATTACTTTTATAGGTGAAATTTTTGTTGGCTAAGAAACAATAGATAAAGGGCATTGTTTCATTCAAACAAAGAGAGCGCGATTTTATCCATCGAAAGTTTATATAATTCAACAAAGGAAAAAAGGAAAATATGTGTGTACATTAATCGTATCACCTTTATCGATGTTACGATACAATATTTACTTTTCATAAACAATATATGTTAAAACAGAAAAAATTATAAATAGATTTATAAAAGCAAATAAAAATGTTTCTATTAGAACAAACAAATGCATTGCGTTACTTTGAAACATTAAACGAATAAAAAAAAGACGCAGACTGCATGTAAATATAAAACTTCACAGGTTCAAGATGCATAGTTACGGAACAGCTGACCGAACAGCTGATTTTAAAAAACCCCGTCATTTAAACACGACACGGCTCAACAAATACCAATTCTTTTTTTCCCCACAAGACTGTTGATTGAAATATAATACCATTGAACGATATGGGACAATAAGTCTCTTATTTAAATACCTTTGCCAACACAAAAATAAACATTTTTCATACCCTGCTAACTTTTCTAATTCTAGGCTGTCTACTCATTTCCTTATTTCCTTTCTTCTTTGTTTTCACAGGTTATTTTAAATTACGATTTATAAATATGCAAACTAATACGTAGACTTAAAAAAAAACAAAATTCAAAACACGCGCGCTAATTTTTATCACTACACACTTTAAACAAAAAAAAACACTCAAAACAGCATCGTTAATCACCAATAATGAATATCAACGATTAATAACTTTATCGTTAAGGCACAACCAAGTCATTGTGATTAAAAATGTATTCTAAATTGTGTCTTCCGTAAACGATAGTTTAACGTACAGAGTCAACATTTCTATACTGCTAGTCCATTGGAACTCGCAATGTACAACACGTGTGTAGTAAGTAAAGCTTCAACGCGCCAACATTAACTGTCTCATGCTAACTAAACACATAAATATATACGTACATGCGTCACATTTATTTCGAAGCCGTACTGAGATCAGTGAGTGCAGGCAAAGCGGGAAATTCAATGGCACCTATTGCATTTATCGATTTCATCGTTGCTTTTGCACAAATTGATTATTTAAATGAGTTATTGACCGTACTTAATTGTATATACAGAGTAATGTGCAAAATAATAGTGCATTTGAAACGACTATATTTTAGAAAGAGATATACAAATTTCTGAACAGACCCAAATGACAGTTAATTCTCATTGTGTCGAGAGTCATATCTGTAATGAGGTGCTATTCGAACTGTTTTAAAGTGTAATAAATAAAATTACATGTGTTTTATAAACAAACATCTTATCTGCACACACAAAAACAAGAACTTTTATGTGCGGATTATGAAATAATTTGTTTACATTTCTATTCAAATGTTCACGAATTTTACAGACTGCAATGTGGGCTTTGGAGTCTGTTCGGAAATTTGTCTCTTTCTTTTTGATATAGTATAGGAGATTCTTAATCGCTTATTACAAACTTCAAGTAATAATAATAATATTTATTGATCACTAAAACACATAACGTGTATATAATAAGTCAGAAATGACAATATAATATCTAAAATATAAAGAAATAAAGATGGTAGACAATAAATCAGAAAAAAAGAAATTGTACTGTACCAGTTGATTGATTGAAAAAAAAACAAATCATATGTTTCAGCAAAAATAACAAAGGAAAAACAATAAAAATATAAATTTATATATGCATTGTATAAATGTTGAAAATAACAAATACTAAACATAAATATAATCGTTTACACACGTGAAAAACACTCTTGGCAAAAATGCAGGACTTTTTAGATTTTATAAATGTATATACAGTCAGCGTCAAAATTCCGTGATCATCCAGTACGAGGGTGATCCCAGAAGTACCTGACCTAACAAAGAAAACGCAAAAATTTTGGAAAGAAATATATTTATTTTTCAACATAAACTCCTTTCAGCTCTATACACTTTTCCCAGCGATGTTCAATAAGTTCGATACCTTTTTTACAATAAAAACTGTCTTGCTTCTCAAAATAGCCATTAACTGCCGATATCACTTCTTCATCGTCGGAAAATCTTTGACCACGCCATTTTTTCAAGTTTGGGAACAGAAAATAGTCCGAGGGAGCTAAATCTGGCGAACAGGGTGCATGAGGTAGCAGTTCAGACTTTAATTTATTAATTTTGGCCATTGCAATAACGGATTTGCGAGCTGGTGCATAGTTTTGATGAAAGAACACTTTCTTCTTAGCCAAATGCGGCTGTTTTTGATTGATTTCTTCGCTCAAACGTTGCAATAAGTTCAATAAGTTCGCATAGTACTCGCCGTTAGTAGTTTTTCCTTTTTAAGATAGTCAATGAAAATTATTCCACTTGCATCCCAAAAAATCGTGCCATAACCTTGCCTGCAGATGAAACGGTGTTCGCCTTCTTTGAAGCCCATTCTCCCTTTTGAGTCCATAGTTTAGATAGTTCTTTTGTCTCGGGTGTGAAGTGATGGACCCATATTTCATCCATAAACACTCAATTGAAACATCAATGTGAGCAAACGCGACACTCAACGATGACCAATTTTTTCCATTTTTACAAATTCACTGAAAACGTTCATTATTGATGGCTGCCAAACAAATACTACACAACGTGGCGTCTTCAAACTTGAAACATATGCTTTATAGATTGTGTACTTTCTAGTGCAGTGATATTTTGCAAACAATTACCGCCATCTCTAGGCCAGGCCGGGTACTTATGGGACCACCCTCGTAAAAAGAAGTTTTTAAATTACAAATTTTTATTTCTAACCCTTCAGTGAACTTACTTCTACATGAGTCTATATAGTGGTGACGAAACTAACCAAATAGAATCATTTTCACATGAAAAATACTCTTCTAAAAAATAGAAAGAGTGTTGTTTCTATAAGTGTAGGACTTTTTAGATTTTATAATCCAATCGGTTAGAAAATGGTACATTACATGACATGCGCAATTAACTAATTTTAGTAAACGTCCCTCTGTTACTAGGTAACGATCAGTGGCGCTCTGATTTATTCACCAATATTCCCAAAGCGATTCCACCATATTGTTTATGCTTCTTTCGTGCGAGGTTATGTAATTTGTTTATTCCGGTGTTTATATAAAAATTCATGTTTCCAAATTTATGAAAAACGATCTCGAAAATGGTCGGACAATTCCGTTACAACTGTATGGGTAACTTGACAATGTTTTTAGTATATATCTAACCTATAATTAAAATTATATATGTAGAACACGAACTTCAGAAGCTGTTGGTATTCCAAAAAAAGACATATAAAAAAATTTTAAGAGAAAGTGTGTCACGACCTTCGTATTTTTTTAAAAAAAATATAGCAAACAACTCGACACATTACCCTGGACAATATATTTAGAAGCCTTTTATAACAGTACGCCGATGGAACGTCATTTGCTGTGGTATTTGGTTTCGTGACGTCACACTTTACGTACGATTTGATGACGTACTGTACTATTCTATCACCAAATAGATTGTACATGTGGAAAATGGAGGATTCAGCGACAAAGCAGTAAAAAATATTGAAGATTGTCGACTCAGAATTAATCATAGAATTGTCCTATCTGACGATTTCATTTCTGACCAGCCTATATATACTTTTACTGAGCCATTTGTTTTCTACATGTGGAAAATGGAGGTGTCAGCGACAAAAGAGTGAAAAAATATTGAAGATTGTCGACTCAGAATTAATCATAGATTCGTCTTATCTGTCCATTTAATTTCTGACTAGCCTATATATACTTTTAATGAGCGATTTGCTTTTTGTCACTATATAATTATCTATTTTTAATATTAATAATGACCTATGAATAAAAAATACATAACTTAATCAATAAGGTTGATATATAACCCCATTCCACATTAACTTTTGTAAATTCTGTATACGCATTTCGACAACCAAGTTGTCATCATCAGCAGATAATTTCAAAGTGTCGCACCTGGTAAAACACGGCGAAAAAACAACCGTACCACAATCAAACTCCGTACGCGATCCACACCGTTCAAAACCAAGATGTACACTGTGTTTGTTTCACAAGATTTTTAAAAATTATTTTTACTTAAACTAACATAATAATTATCGAGAACTAGACACGTATGAAAGCATGCACATCTTAAAGAATTTAAACCATGTGGTGAACAATAATTAAACTGGCCCCGTACAATCGACCCTTTTCTCCCTACTTAATGTCAGAGGAGGAACAATATAATAAATCACAGGCAGCCACTTGACTGTCTTGACCGTAATTCCCTTTTTCAATGTAGTGCATGTTAGTTTAAGTAAAAATAATTTTTAAAAATCTTGTGAAACAAACACAGTGTACATCTTGGTTTTGAACGGTGTGGATCGCGTACGGAGTTTGATTTTCGTACGATTGTTTTTTCGCCGTGTTTTACCAGGTGCGACACTTTGAAATTATCTGCTGATGATGACAACTTGGTTGTCGAAATGCGTATACAGAATTTACAAAAGTTAATGTGGAAAGGGGTTATATATCAACCTTATTGATCAAGTCAATTAACCACAGGCTCCATCAAATTCAACTAAAAAATACATAATAATTTTAGCGACAAACTAATATTTTGGAAAATTTTTCATTCTGGAATTGAACTACTTAGTTAGTAGTTTCATCAAAAAGTATAGGAAGAGTTTTTTTTAGTTTTTAATTTAACCATTATTGTTATTATTTCTGGTATTAGGGGATATTATCTCCTCCGACTTTGTTCTATGTCTTGTATAATGGATTAAAATTGGGAAAAATGGGAGAAATTTAGATTGCCTATTTATTCAATGTAATACTGTAAAATATCATTAAAAAAATGTTATGCTTTATCAGCTGACAAATATATAAAGTATGTATATGTTTCATACATTGGCAATATAAGATAAAACATGAAAAATAGTTACACATTTTCATTTTGACATATCATGCCATTGTTACTTATGCAAGGACAGAAGTAAAATATTATTTATTCAGTAATACACTGCGCATATTAGAAATCTAATTTTGTAATGTAAATTTAAACCATATTTTTTCAATAATTAATTTCAGAGTGAACGACAATCTAATTTTTTTATTAATTGCATTTATCTTTACGCAATTGTAAACGCATGTGCGTATTAGACAAGCATTAAATTTAATACATGATTGGGTTTTTCAATAAGGACATGACAATTTTGTATTTAAATAAAATACAGAGTAATTGAGATATTCTGAAACTTATTCCAGCTGCAGTACACATTACGTTTAACTATGGAATTCGATCTCGTTCATATGACCACCGCGAGCACGTTTGCAGCGGTCGATTTTTTGGAATCAATTTTCCACCACGCTTTTACACATGTCGGTCTGAACGTTGGCAACTTGGCGTTCAATATTGTTCTCTAACACTGTTAACTTGTTGACACAAATCGACGACTCAATGTAACCTCATAAAAGGAAATCCAACGGCGTTAAATCGCATGAGTTAAGTAGCCACTCGACCGGACCATTTCTTGAGATTACACTTTCCCTGTAATAGCTAGTTCAATTGTTTGACCAGCTGTGTGGCATGTGGCACCATCTTGTTGGAACCGCATATCACTGACGTCAAGTCCATCCAATTCTGACCAAAAATAATCTTCCAAAATGGCACGATTGCGAACTCCATTGACGTAATATGGCGATCATTTTCATCGACGAAAAAATATGGTCCAGCATGAAATGCACTCCATACCACACTCTTAAAGCACATGTGAGTTCGATGCTGTCCAATAACGCATATTTTGCTTATTGATAAAGTCATTAAGCCAAAAACGAGCTTCATCACTGAAGATGATTTTTCGATGAAATTCTATATTTTCTTCAAACTTTGGCAGAGCCCAATCAGAGAAGTTTCGGCGCTTCGAATGGTTAAGAGGCTTCAGTTCTTGAGTTAATTTGATCTTGTAAGGGTGTAAGCCAAGATCTTTACGCAAAATTCGCCACAATGTGGTTTTGGAGATTCCCAATTCCTGTGAACAGTGTGGAATCGACTGATTTGGCTCATTTTGAACTGAAGCACTTACGGCTGCAATATTGTCGGTACTTCGACCGGTGAGTTGTTTCACTGGGCCAGGAACATCCAATAGTGAATATTTTGACTCGAATTTATCCACTACAGTACGCACAGCCTGTCTGGTAGGGCAATTATTTCAACCGAAAATTGGAGTAAGCGCTCTTAAAGTTGCGACCACCGTCTCAGTAATTTTTAATAATTTCCAAACATTGCTCGTTCGTGAACTTCACCATGATAAAAATATGAACCTCGACTGGCGTTTTGACGTTAATAGATCATGAAAAACGTTTAAGGGTGCGCTCATATTAAAAGACAAAATTGTTATGTCCTTATTGGAAAACCCTTTATACAGTAGTATTAACAAGAAAGTTTAATTTTTAATATATATATCGTCTTATTCATTCAATTAATAACTTTAGCTCCCATAATTTTCTTTAATATATTGTTCGGTTAATAAAACATGACGTTGGAAGATCATTTAGACAGTCTTGTGACTTCTGTGCTCATATGTCATATTGCTAAATCAGTTTGACAAATGCTGGCAGGTCGTGGTATATTCAATTCTTTGATTTTCTTTTTAAAATTGTACTTTCTTTAAAACTGCTCCATGAATTTCATTTTGGCCGCTACAACTTTAGCAAGCCTCTTTTTGCGTTCAGAATTTTTACAAAATCAAAATGCCTTATTCAAAACAAAATACAAAGTATAAAAACTTTTATTTTTAACAATATATTCATTTGCATGTATATCCCTTGCTTCCTTTGAGATTTCTTCAACTACCTCTGTCATATTTAAATCTGAATGAAGCATTGGTTAGGTTAATTTTAATTAATGCTTTTCCGGGAAGCTCCTTTCAAATTTGACCAGTAATAAGTTCAAAACCAGGGGACTTTTTTCAGTTTGATATTGGTTTTTATTTCTTTTTTAATTTCAGAGAACGACAAATGAGATTTTCATTCTCTCTTGCCCAATGACATAGGGCAATGTTTTGTTGTCGTCTACTGAATTGGGTTGAAATATCTTTTCGAGGTAATCTACAAATTTTGTAGTTTCTGATTCTTTCTGGCCCAGCTCCCATCCTCATTTTTGATCGGAGATGTTTGTATAATAGGTTTATGGTAGTTTTTCACGGTGAATATTCAGGCCATTTCTTTTTCGCACGTCTTTTCTCTAATATCAGTTACAAAATTTCTTTAGGATATTTATTTCATCTTTCTGGGGTAATTTACCACGCCGATGCTGAATGTCTTTCACCAATTTCTTCACATCGTCTGTCGAATTTAAAACTAATATCGAACGTGATTAATTCGGCGGTCTTTATCAAAAATTATGAAAAAGATCTTGTAGAGAAAATGGAAAAAGACAGACAAATAATAACTCTATATTTAAACAACAACCCTGTTTTAATAATTGTAATTTTACCAATTGACTATGAATACTATAGAAAATTATGATTGTTTCTTCTAACTATTAAAACATTGTATTAGAAACGAATTCTTTCTTCACCCTATTAACGATTAATTAAAAAACATTTACACACTTCCGAAGTTAAATTTTACAACTTTGCAAACGCTGTCAATATATGTCAAAGAAGTAAAATAAGCTTCATTTCGAAATCAACAAGACGTTATCATTAAAATTTACAATCCCCGCAACTAAACGTTTTAATGTGTCGATCCCAATTGAACTCTTACGTTCTTGATGGTCTATTGGAAATTAGATCAAAAATCACGTCATTGCAGACGTCAGAAACTCTGATACGGGACGATGAGACATTCTATTTTGTACTTGCATAAAAGGGAACAGTCCTTGAAATCGAAATAATTATGTTAGATAATAAATTCTTCTTATTAGAAGATAAAATTGGTATTAAATGGGAATGTTGAATTAATGAAGAATCGCGCTTATATTAAATACTCCATAAAATTAAAATTCCTTGCCCGTTATTGAGAAAGTGTGGGTGAAAGTTTTTTTGTGATATATTTCTAAAAAGTAGCATTATTTTTTTAAATTTCTTCCCATTTAAGTTAGCATTACGTGTATACAGTAGGTGCAATTACTCCCACAAAAATGTTTACGATCTAAATCGCAAATGTTACTCTATATTTTTAGGTCGAGTCCTAGCGATATCAAACTAGAAAGAGAGCTCTTGTAAGTAGAGAGACTCAGCCGATTTTCGAACCTCGTCATTGACCTTGACCACAATGCATGTTGGAACAGTCAAGGTCAATGAGGACGTTCTAGAATTGGCTGAGGCCGATGAGGTTTCAGTATTAAAATCATTTTAAGGTTAAGGTCATTTCAATGTCAAAGTTAATGAGGAAGTTCTAGAATCGGCTAAGTCCGAGGGGGTTCAGTAGCTTTCAGGCCATTGCAAAAACATTTCAAGATCAATTGAGAATCGGCGGAGCTCGATGAGGTTCAAAAAATGTACGTGGACAAAGATACATAAAGGTAGAGTTATGGAACCATTTTCAGTATTGTGAGTTATCATAAAGCGTTCATTTAATATGAAAGAACGAACTGATTGTTCTCGGAAAATTGAAGACGGTGAATTGAGAAATGTATTTCATTAAAAAAAAAACGAACAATGGTGTGCAATTCAAATAGCACATGAGTTTGTTTACATTTTCGCCCTGATAAGAAAAAGCTTCAAACAACTGCATTCTCTCTCTAGCTGTTTGGGCGGATATTTAAAAAATGCATATATTAACTTCGCTCCTTAAAATAGCCAAAAATTGCGGAACGTAAGGAATCAACTTTCACACTGCATTTTGCGTACTGTTTTCTATAGAATTTTTAATTTTGTTAAGGTAATTTTACTTCTGAGATTTAATATTTTAAGTAAAAGTCTCGACGGCATACCTTTTGTTTATTTAAGTTCACGCCAGTTTAGGATGCTTGATAAAGATGATTAAATTTATATTAGTGACAATCAAAATTATTCTATTAATTTAAAAGTCTAAGATAATATGATTTGGTGCAAAACTTTTTATTTTATTTGTATTGTATTTTGTGAATATATAAGATATTTTATAACAATTATATTCATTAATAATTAAATAGAATTTGGAATTAATTTATAAGATAACTGTTCTGATAATACAATATATTATTAATCGTAAACATCGTAAATCTTTTTATGGTACCTACTGCACCTACATATTACGTTGTATTTTACCAAAAATAATCTTATAGGAGGAACAGTAAGGACGAACAAGAAGTATCTAAACCGAAACAAAATTCTAGATCTTCTTTGATAGCTACATGGGATAAAACTGTCAAAGACTCTGTAAAGGCAAATATTCATAATTTGAGGAGAAAGAACATCCTATATTAGATAAAGGGTTTTCCAATAAGGATTTGATAACTTTTTTCAAAATAAAATGCAGACCATTTGAGATATTTCAAAAACTTTATTATTGAAGTACAATCAACGCGCGTATACGATTACCAATCACAGTAACGTGACGATCATTAACGTCGACGAAAAAATATGGCCCTATGACGCCGCCGGCATGCAAACCGCACCAAACAGTTATTTTTTGTGGATGAAGTGGTGTTTCATGAAGCACATGTGGATTTTCACCCGACCAATAACGCATATTTTGCTTATTGACGAACCCATTAAGCCAAAAATGAGCTTCGTCACTGAAATTGATTTTGCGATGAAATTGATCATCTTGGCGCATCTTTTCCAGAGCCCAATCGGAGAACGTACGTCGCTTCAAATGGTCCATCGGCTTCAATTCTTGAGTCAGCTTGATCTTGTATGGGCGTAAACCAAGATCCTTACACAAAATTCGCCATAAAGTGGTCTGGGCGATACCCAACTCTTGAGAACGCCGTGGAATTGACTGATTTGGATCATTTGCTACGGACGTTTCAACGGCAGCGATATTTTCGACACTTCGACCAACCCGTTGTCTCACTGGCACGGCAACATCACACAACGAATATGTAGACTCAAATTTTTGCACTAAACTTGTTACTGCCTGTCTACTAGGGCGAGAATTATGACCGAAAATCGGAGTTAACGCTCTTAGTAGCGGTCACCGACTCTAGCGGTCACCGACTCCGAATTTCTGTAGTAAATTTTTATAATTTGCAGACGTTGTTCGTTCGTGTACTTTACCATGATGAAAATGTTAAGTTTATTGAATAAACTGACAGTGACAGTTCGATGATTAGTGAAAGGGTGCGTTCACAAATTGAATTAAAAGTTGTCAAGTCCCTATTGGAAAACCCTTTATAATTCTACGTAAAATTGTGTAACGTGAAACTGTACCATAAAAGAGTCAGCTTACTACATTTTTTCGCGCCTAAAAAATACCTTACAGGTCAGAAATTTTCAGCTGATAACGATATTAAAACGGCTCTAGAAACATATATTAACGAACCAGAGTGAATTTAATCAAGGCATAGCGATTTTGAATAATCACTAGCCCAAATGTATAGAGATATGCGGTTATGTTGAAAAATAAATACAATTTCAAACCGCAAAGTATTTTTCCTTAATTTAATTCCGTGGACTTTTTAATCAATCCTCGTAGGCAGATGCCAAGTTCAGATTTGTTTTATTTAAAAAAGAAAACGATCAAACTCTACGGATCTAATATAAACGCTTTTATACAAAAAAAAAGATTCTGTTTGGAATTACAAAACCAATTTCGACTCCAAAATAAATAAGAACAAGTCAATAATACCATTGTTATCCTACAACTGATTCATTCTGTTTGCGCTATTTAAGGACTTTAAACTGATTAAAACATTTCCGGTCATCGATAATTCACCATTTCTTTGTTATTGCAGCAATTATTGAATGCGTTATAATCACACAAGAATTTAGTTCATCATGTTAGCTTTTTATAATGAAATGAATAATATTGTCGATAAACCAAAGTTTATTGGGACAATATATGTGCATAGGAAACTGATAGACCACCGTGAGAAAACAAAAATAATACATATTATTTATTGTTGTCTTCAAACACAATTGTTAAAGGAATACATACTTAATTTTACGGCATAATTTAAAACTTGTAAGATTTTAGGGATATTTCTTGGAACATATGTACATAGATTAGAAACAATAGAATATGAATGAACAAAATGTACAGACGTAAATATTCAAATGTAATTAGATCTTGTTTATAACCACAAACAATGATAAAATTAACTGATAATCCGTTAAAATTTTGCACAAATAAAACATTAATCTACATAGCATATCAGTTGTAATAATCACATATTATAAAAATAATTTCTTTCAATTATAAATGCGATTCCTAGGGTAATAAAGGTGTCCCGAAATTAACGCAAGATTTGAATTTGTCGCCATTTGTGCAGTAAAGTGTTGGCAACCCTATAAAAAACGATTCGATAGCTGACAGTTTAGTTACACGATAGAACAACGTGTCTTCATTATTGAACAATATTTCGAAAATAATGAAAGCTTGGCGGCCGCAGTTCGAAAATTTCATACAAAATATGGTCGGAAAACTTAACTTCGTCAACTGTGAAGAGATTAATTGAAAAATTCAGGGAGACTGAATCCGTTGGAGACACGAAACACACTGGTCGTCCAAAAACAAGCCCGTTCAAATGTCAATATCGAAGCAGTGCGTGAGAGTGTCGGTGACAATCCAGGAACCTCATTTCGACATCGTGGACAAAAATTGCAAATTTCAAGAAGCTCTCTACAGCGTATACTCACTAAAGATCTGTGTCTCCATGCTTACAAAATTCACTTAACACAACAACTGAAGCCTAATGGTCATGCACAGCGAAGAGAGTTCGTTGAATGAATTGTTGAACATCAACAAATGGATGCTGATTTTTCGAACAAAATTATTCTAAGCGATGAAGCACATTTTCACCTTGATGGCTTTGTTAATCGCCAAAATTGCCGCTTTTGGGGTTCTGAGAACCCACATATGATTGTCGAAAAACAAATACATCCACAACGTGTCACTGTTTGGTGCGGATTTTGGGCTGGAGGCATAATTGGACCATAATTTTTTGCAAATGAGGCTGGTCAAGCAACGACTGTTACTGGTGCTCGATATCGCGACAGGATAACACAGTTCTTTCTGCCGAAATTGGATGATATTGATGTGACCAATATGTGGTTTCAAGAAGACGGTGCCGCATGCCATACAGCACGTGAAACAATTCAATTACTGCATGAGACATTTCCAGGTCGTGTACTCCCTCGTTTCGGTGATCAGAATTGGTCCCCTAGATCGTATGATTTAACACCATTAGATTTCTTTTTATGGGGTTATTTGAAATCACAAGTCTATGTCAACAAGGCCACAACCACTCGTGCATTATAGGAGATTCAACGCTGCATTAACGAAATTCACATTTATGCAAAATGGTCATGGAAAATTTCGACAAACGAGTGCGTATGTGCATGCAAAGCCGTGGAGGCCATTTGCCTGATGTGTTATTCCATAAATAATCCTATCCTATGTACTTTATGATTCAATAAAGAAATAACAATCAAAAGACTAAAAACTATCTATTTAATTCAAATCTTGCGTTAATTTTGGGACACTCTTTATTACCTTAATATTAACACCTTTCTCGAAGTTTTATTATAGAAAGACATTTTAAAATAGAAAAACGAATTCAGTGTCAAAAAACGTAAGCATTACTAGAGTTCGATTATTTACAGAAGAAACTTCAAGGTCAATGCGCTCGGACGAAATTTGGTTTAGGACGAGTCAATTATGTGCTGAAGGGGCGACCCTGTTTGCAGTGGTGTCCATTGTTGTTCGTGTGTTTATAGTGTGTGTGCTGTTTTCGCTGTTTTTACTTGTTAGTTTCATAATTTATATAAAAGACTATTTTTTCAAAACCATTTTATCAGTTCTATCCTTATTTAACCGGTAAGTGAAAAATTATTACGATTGAAGTAAAAAATATATATATTCCTATTCGAGACACCGTGTTACGCCTATGGTAGAATCTCGTCGCGCAGATTTTGATGAGTCATAGTTTCTTCTCTAAATAATCGAACTCTATACATAGGGTTTACTAGAAAATTCATGGGAATCCTAAAGCAAAATTTTTAGTAACAATTGTTTTAAACTATTATACAAGAAGTGTTCTACATAAAAGGTGCACAATGATACATTTATAACTAAAGAAAATCTTTAACGCATTCCACAATATACTACATACTTTTGTTTATTTCATGACATAATCTCCTAAAAGACTGAGACATTTATCCTAGGCTTATATTAGTTTTATATATCCCTTCATAGTAGTACTGCTCATTAAGTTGCTTGAAGTACACCACAACAGTGTCTTGTAATTCCCCCTGATCCACAAAACATTTTCCCGATAAAAATTTCTTTAAAGATCCGAATAAATGAAAAGCCGTTGCACTAGAACCGGACTATACGAAAGATGTTGCAAGACCTTCCAATTCCGCTGCACTGTGGGCTACCTGTAGATCATTATTCCAAAATATTTAAGTTAATATTCTTGCGTGGTATTATGCCTGATATTCCACTACTACCCCTACTTAATGCAGGTATAAAAATTAACCCCGTGAAATGCGTCCATCATTTGCATTTCGGCATTTAAAGTGACCACATACTGGTAGAATGCAATCGTGTTATCTTTGTGACTCATTAGCTACCCTAATTACCCCCTGTATTTCTCGGAATTGTTTATGTTTTAGTGATTGTTGAGAAATGGAATTCCAGAAAAGAGACATGTACTCTATTCTTATTTACTTTTTTAATGATAATATTTCATAATATTTAAGTAATGTGAATAATAAATTTTGAATTTTCTCATGTACTTCTTTTCTGAGACTTTTAACTACTTTCCCCCGTGATTTCCCATTAAAATATATATGAATATATAGCTTGCAGTCTCTAGTATGAAAATCATATAGTATCGTCGTCAAAAAATGTCCTCCGCGCTTTCTATAAAACTTCCACGCCGTCGTAGGGCGCCCGTAGAGTTTGTCTGCAAACCGGATAAATTGCAACATTTGTAATTATGTTCTTTACAATTTATTTCGGGTAATATACACAAGTGTTCATTCACTAGAATGCATTTGCTTAACGTCTGGCTGTCGAATTATGGCACTGTCGCAGAAACGACTCACCATGTTACACCTAGTGCTAGAGCTCTTACCGTATCACAACGTTTACTAATTATGACCGTTTCTCTTACAACGCGGACCCATAGTGCGCTGTGTCAACCACAGTTTGGTTTTGTAAACAGCAAGCCGCCGGACTCGAATCCAAGACCCCCGGCGTGTAAACCAGTGACTTACCACTGAGCTATCTTAATTAAAAAAGAGTCAGCAGTGACATTGTTCTTAAAAAAATTTTTTGTGTACTTTAGCCACACACCCTACCCTTTTACATAATATATGTGTTTCTTGCTTGATAAAACCCGCACGAAACAAATTCCGTACACGATCTGCACTTTCGACGGTATAAATCGTGTACGGAATTTGTTTTGTGCGGGTTTTTGCCGTAGTTTTCCAAGTGCGACAGTGCTTAATTATCTGGTGATGATGACAACTTAGTTGTTGAAATACGTATACAGAACACGTCAATTAATGTGGAAAGGGGTTATATATCAACCTTAAGTGATTAACTATTATTATGTATACATAATATATCTGTAATCACGTACTATAAGAACTTTTTTAAACAAATAAATAAAATGACGTGTTTCTAAACAAATATCTACACACGTAAAAACGAGAATTTAATTTTAATGCATGGATTATGTAACAATGCCACTGATTTATATACTTTTCTATTCTACTTTACTTGCACGTATTGTTCTATTGCATTTGTAATTCTGTTATAAGTAGTAGGCACCAGTTTCATGTTTTACACGTTTAAAAATTTTATTTTACCGCGTAAAATTGATTTCGGGAATTTTGTAGGTTATAATTTGGACTTGGGGTCTATTCAGAAACTTATCTCATTCTTTTTGAAACAGAGTATAGTAACCATCAGAAGTTCTTTTCGACTGTAACCATCATTTATATTTAGAGAACATACAGGGCACATAAAAAAGAAATAGTCGATAGCACTACCCACATTATATACATTTGCTTTGTCCTTTTGTTCCTGTAGTCTGCGGTAGAGGTATAGCAGTCGCTCGCAAACGATTTCCCCCCCAAATAATTTGCATGTCAACTAATGTTTAACCTGGCAGAAAAGTACGCGATTTTCTAATAAAATCAAAATCAAATTCTGCAATCTTCAAAAGCACATTTACACGCCAATTTCCTTTTCTTTTTCCTCGGTAACACACTACACGTGGTAATATAAAATATGTACGTTAAATATTTAATTCGATATTCGCATGAACTTGCGAAATAATATAATTGCAAAAATCAATACTGACTCAATATATTAAGCAAATAAATAAATAAATTTCTAAACTGGAGCAATCAAATCGAGGAATTGACAACACAAAAGATAAATCTGTTCTAATAAGGGAATTGAACCATTTGTTTGATCATTAGATGTAATCTATTTGCATGAGTTTTATCAACTTATTATGGAGTTATAATAAATTTAAGTAAGTTTAAGTCTGTGATTATCAAAAATTTAAAAAAAAAAAGTATTAATTTGCTGTTGTGATATCTTCACAATTATTTGCGTATTTGCAAATTAATTTCCTGGTACATGTTCATGCAACCATATTTGCTTTAATTTAGTTCAATTAGGTCTGGATTTTCAACATTTTTTTATCATATAAATAACCGTCGCGAATTATTGAAATAAATTCCATAATAAATATTATGAAAATTTTCAGCATTGATTTTTTCACAATTTCTCTTTCCTCTTTATGCATATACGAAAGTGAGGTTAAAGGAAACGGGAACCTCCTAAAAAAAAACGATAACTTTACGTTTAAACAACGCCAACTATTTTCATTTAAATATCACGTTGCAAAAATCCAAACACACAATGATTAAAAGATAAAATGTGCTATGGCTTCTGGCATTATAAAACATACAGGAAAATAGTTCAAATGGAAATTCTATTCATACCAAGTTCTGTGATGTCCTCCTGGAGCCGTCCTCCTCTGGATCGTCTTCATTATTCTCGTCTCTGCTAGCGGCTACCCCCATTGCCCCAATTGGGGCGCATCAACGAGGGCACCCTACCACCTTAAACCGTCTCTCTCCGCGCGAGAAGCAGTACGCCACCCCAAACCGATTAACATTCTGGTTGGGCTGTTGCCAATCTTACCACGTCAAAAAAAAATAGTGGTGATATGAAAATTTTAGGGTATTTAAAGAGAGTTTGCGAAGTACATTTAAAAGTTGGCAAATAATGTAAATTTAAAGATATTTAATTATATTTAATTGATGCCATTGTATAAAAACGTTACATTCTAACATTTATAGAAATGGTTAGAAAATTATGAATTAGTTAAATAGTCTTTATTTTAATAAATATGTTTATTAAAGTACATTTAATTCTGAAGTTTCCTTTGACTAGATTATGTATTATAAATGATAGGAATTTTAAATTCAAAGAACTTGTATGAATATCAATTTATTTTTAATTATTTATAAAATATAATTATTGTGAAAATTTTTCTTATTTCTTAAGTTTATATTTTGAAATTGATTATTGAATATGATTCTCTTCTTTTAAAGATTTTAATTTCAACTTCCGGAGAAATTTGAAACGTTTTTAATCATATTTTGAAAAACAATATCACGTATTCATTCCTCGAGGTTACATTGGAAATGGTTCATATATAAATCCAAAATTTTTAAAAAAAGAAAATCTAACAGATGTAGTTGACAATTTTTATTTAACCTATATTGATTTTGACTACTATATATTACTTCAAAGGCAATTTTACAGATTTTATATTTTACCATTATCATAAAAGTATATCAGAAGATGAGAAGTTATTCAGAATTTCGCTGCTTCATATCTTTTTGTCTATAACAAATTTGTAAATGAAAAATATAACAAATTCAAATAAACAATTTATCAAACACAAATGTATCTTGGTACATTGAGTTACACAAAAACTAATAGCTACTATAATTTTTAAACACTGCCATTGAAATAAAATGACTACCCATTTAAGACGTACTGTAGTTATCTTATTCCTGATATTTTGCTTATAGTTTCCAATGAGAATTTAAAATTTTTTACCAGGTAGTTACTTTGTTGTAATATTAACAGTTTCCATATAATACAAATTTTCGTACGTTTATATTTGATATTTAATTTCAAACATCTTAAAAATTTTTTGCAGGCAACGAAAATTTTTTTATTTTAAAATACTATATTTCATACTTTTTCCTCTCTCTATGCAATACCATATAGTCAAAGTGTTGTATAATAAATATAATAATTAGTTTAATGAGACGAAATTAGCGTATCCCCCTTTAATAATATGTTACATAAACAATAAACTCTTTCACATAATTGGTTTTCATATCCAACCAAAATGTTTTTTATTTATCTTAAAATATATATTAATAGTAGCGTTTTTAGAAAGATGACTTAAAAATAGAATGACATGAAAGCACATGTAAATTACGTAGAGCTAAATATATTAATCAAACGAAATGTATAAAATAAGAACTTATTTAGAAAATATTTCTTAATTTTTAATAGCCAAATAATTTATTTGAAAATATGTAAAAAATACAAATACAAGAAAAAGAACGTCGTCTTTAAAATCTAAAATATTTAAGAAATATTGTCAAAATTTCCAGTTAAATAAATCTTAAAATAAATTCAAGAAAGTAGATAAGTAATACACAAACGACAAAGAATTTTCGTATTTACGTCTGGTGTTTCCTATAATATCTACGTAAATTTCGTTCCAACTAAATAAATTTTTATAATCATATTTTCCAAATAAAATTTTAGGAAAAAAGATATCAAAATATTAAATGCAATACCTTTTACTTCAACACACAATGAATATAATGAATTTGCTAAAATTAGATAATATTTACTAATCTTCTTTGTGAAATACTATATTATACAATGTACATTGATTTATAATAAATATTTAAATTAAAAAATAAAGCTATGTGGGAGGTATAGGCGCAGTTCAAAAGTTCGCTTACATAATGTTTACACAGCCGGAATATTCAAAATATTTAAATATCTAATAAATTAGTTATCGAAATGTCGAATCACATTCCCAAATCGAAATTGTTACGTTTTCCACTCCTTTTTGGTGGACTTCTGCTGTTGGGATCCATTGGATTTAATTACCGGTAACTTTTGAGGTTATAACTAATATAAATTGTGTTAAATTTCAATCCTTTTTTTAGAGAATACTTTATGAAAGACATTGAAGAAAAAAGAAATAATTTATATAAAGAAAATATGGAGGGAAGGCGATTGATAGAAGAATATAAAAGAAAACAGTAAAACATAGTTTTGGAAAATTTTATTTTATATTTTATCATAAACAAATAATTGTTTAAATTTTGTAAATATTTAATTTCCAACTCTTTGGAATTACGTGCTTTATTAAAGATTAATATTAAAATCGCAAATGTGTTTTATTTATATATTAATATGTGTTCCCATTAATACGTAGGAAAACAAATTGTATACGCAAAACCTCATTTTCTTCTTTAGTTACAGGAATTTTAACAATTCTAAACAATATTGATTTAAAGGTTATATTATTTTGTATTCTGACAACAAACATAACCTTTTAACGTACATTTTGTAGTCTATTATGTCCGACGGTAAGTTTCCAATTAAAAAGAAAACGATGTTTTGATATTTTCCTTTATTATTAAATCATACATAAATATTTACATTCGCATATCATAATTAATTATTTATATTGTAGAGGAAGTTATTCGAAGGCGCCTTTTAATCGATGGAGATGGGACAGGCGACGACAGACGTCTCAATGCTCTTTTAAAGACCATGATTAAATGGGCAAATTCCACAGACGATTCGCCTTCTGACAGTCAAATGGTATACGATCGTATGCTTTCTCAGTTAAGCCACTGTGAATTTGCTGTTAAACGATCTCTCCTGCTACAAAAAACGAATCAAAGGGAACTCGATAATTATAAGAAACTCCAACAAGACTTGGAGAAACGAATAGCTCATGTGAAAAATACTATAGAAGTGAATAAAGTTGATTTGCAACATGCAAAAGTGTTGAAACAGAACCGGATGCTGTATGATATCTTGGCGCAGAGCATACAAGAACAGCCCGCTCGGAAAGATACTGACAAAAAACTGGCCAGTCTGAAATCAGAACTGAATGATCTGCGAGAGGAGAAACAGTTACTGGAACAAAAATTGAACACAAGGCGAAAGCAGTTCCATGTACTAATATCTAGTTGTAACCAATTGCAAGGAATGTCTAATGATTCAAAAGATGATGATGCAATGAATACTTCATTAGATGATATAACAAATAGCCCTGGACCAGAAGTCATGTCTGAATAATGGCTCTTAATTTATTTCATTCTTTAAATTTTTATAAGAAAAAAATAAATACAAATTATCAAACTTTTTATTTATTTATATTTTTTTTAATATAAAAAATTATAAACTATTTACTTCCTTTCATTAACATATTAAACAAATTTACTTTTGCAACTTTAGGAACATTTCTAATTGTTAAAGATATTCTTATATCTCTTTTTAATTCAGTACCTACAGAATACAAATTACCACATGCACTTAAATTAACACAGTCTTTACTAATTACATCAGTATCACGTTCATCAATAAAATGCATTAATTTTGTATACAAATCATTTTGTAACACCACCAAACTTCTCCGTTCTAAAAGTACATTGCATATAGGACTCCGTGTTCCATCATTCTCTGCTAAAAATTCCAAAATTGCGTGTGAACCACAACTAATTGTAGTTATCGTGGGCGAAAATAACATCCCATCTAAATGCGGCATAATACCCTGTCCAGGCTCATATTCATTTATTAAAACATGATTGGCTCGGCGACTTCCAAAGGCTTTCAAATCAGACACTTTATCCATGTAAATTTTTAACCATGCCGGTATTGGTTCTGTGATCATGCCATTTTTGTGTGGAATTCCACCGTAATCTTGAAGTCGTCTGTTTTTCAAATTGGTCCATTTTGGTTTTGGCACTTCATATACATTTTTTAAAATATGAGCTTCCTCTTCCTCATTTATAAAGTTTGGAATGTAATATAGAGTACTCGGAGCATTTTCAACTTTATATTTACCCAATATATATGTAGACATTTGATTTAATTACATTTATTTGTTATAAATAAAAATATGAGGTAGATTTCAAATAAAGGAATAAATTATACAAATTGAAATTCATTCTGCATTTGACAAACAATTTTGCAACTTTAAAATTAATAACATATCAAAAAACTTGGGTTCTATTTACCGCAAAAAAATTATTATCAATAAAATCAATATTTCACCTTTTTACGATAAGATAAATGATTAATTTGCTACAATTAATTTGAAATTATTTTAAAAAATATATTTATAAAAGGAATAGAGTATTTACTTGCTCACAGTTTGTCAACCTTGGATATACTTTATTTTTTCTTATGAAGGGAAAATTTAGCTTGTCTCATTATTCTTTATAAATAATTATTACTTAAAATTTTATCAAATACATTTGTTATTTACATTTTCATTTAAAAATGTACGTATATCAGTAATTGTAAAGCGAAAAGTCTGACATTAACATAACCCTCAAACGTAAAATGTTTTGATGCCAAATTGTTACGATTTCTCCAATTCCTAGTTTTTAAGATATATGTACAATGAATTTAACAACAAAAAAAAATGTCTTTAAACAAGCACTATATCCTACCTATCGTCTTTTCAAATGGAGAGATGTTATTATTCCCATTATAAATTGTTTATCAACAAATACAGCCCATAATCAATTAAAAAATGAAAATACAACAGCTCATATTTTCGACAGATATACAAAAAACCTCCAACGTGAAAGAGCAGCATCTGCTAAAGATGTGGATTTATATGATTATCTTAAAGAAGAAATTGGTTACAGACTTGCAGACAGGGTATTTGATATTAAAAGAAAATTCAAATTAGCTGCTGATATAGGTAATTCTACAATTTAAACCACAGAAAAACTTATTTTGGTAATTTTCAGGATGTAGCCGTGGCTATGTATCAAAACACATATCTCCAGATTCCGTAGAGGAATTAATTCTATATGATTCTAGTCAAGCTAATTTGGCTGCAGTAAGTGTAGCAGAAGGTATTAAAATTAAGAAAAAAGTATTGGACGAAGAAAATATGCAGGTAAAATAATAAAAGGAGTAATTGATTGCATTTCATATAATTCTTTCAGTTTGAACATAATTCACTGGATTTGGTATTGTCTAGTTTAAATTTACATTGGGTTAATGATTTACCAAAGGCATTTAAAAGTATTATTGATGGTCTGAAGCAAGATGGTGTGTTTATGGCAGCATTATTTGGTGGTGATACTTTGTATGAACTTAGATCATCTTTACAATTGGCTGAATTAGAAAGAAGGGGTGGTCTTTCACCACATATTTCACCTTTTACAGAAGTCCGTGATATCGGTAGTCTTCTGACACGTGCTGGTTTCAGTATGCTTACAATTGATACTGATGAAATTACAGTACATTATCCCAGCATGTTTGAATTAATGTGGGATTTAAAAGGTCAGCAGGTACATATTTTACTAATGATAGTTTAACACAATTGTCAAGCAGGTATGGCAGAAAATAATGCAGCTTCAAACCGTTCGTTACATTTACATCGCGACACACAATTTGCAGCAGCTGCTATTTACCAGCAACTGTATGGAAAATATGATGAAGAAACTGGCATACCTAATATTCCAGCAACATTTCAGGTTGGTTCAAGCATTTTTTAATACTCAAATATATATGCAAATCTTTCAGATTATAAATATGATTGGTTGGAAACCACATCCCAAACACCCAAAACCTCTTGAAAGGGGAACAGGTGAAGTGTCATTGAAAGATATTCATAAATTGGATGAAATAATAAAAGACGTTGGTAAAATTAAAATTGACGATTAGAAGAATTAATTTAATATATATTATAAACATGTCTAAAGTTAATATAGAGTATTTATATTTGTAAATAAATTACTTTTATTTGAAAATTCTATTTTTAATGTATACATTATTAAAAAAAAGATGGCAAGAATATTTTACATGAAAGCAATTATTATACAGTTATATAAAATAATATCAATGAGGTTTTGGAGTGTGACCATCAACATAAAAGTTTCTTGTTGCTTGAGGTAATTCCAGTTCTATTCCTTCCATTTCTTTGGTTAATATAATTTGACATCCTAATCTAGAATTTTCTTTTAAAAATGGGGCTAAATCTAACAGATCGTCTTCCTTCTCTTCAGGAGTGTTTAATTTATCCAAATATTCGTCTTTAACATAAACATGGCAGGTAGTGCAAGCTAGTGATGCTTCACAAGCACCTTCCATTGGTATTTCATAGCGATGTGCCAAATACAGCACATTATCACCTACTTTACCTTTAACTTTCATTCTTTCCCCATTTTTTTTAATAAATGTTATATTAACTCTGTATGAACAAAAATATAGGGATTATTTTAGAAAATCTTAACAAATATGTACAACTTACATTTCGTCTTCTGACTTTGGATCCTGCCATTCATACTCTCCATGTGAAAGATCTGTAAGCGGCAGGCTTAAAAACGATCGTTTTATGTGATCATCATATGAACTTACTCTGCGATAACCTTAAACATCTTCTTTGGTTATTTAGTACTCTATATTGTCCGAATAAGCCACGACTTAAACTATGATACATATATATAAATGTATTACTTCCAGACATTGTTGCTTGAAGTAATTATTAACGTTAAATCTAGAATCACATGTTTAATTCTCTCGGGATTTCCTTGTGAATTAAATATTTTAAAAAATTTGGTTAAGTTTGCTTACGACTTAGTAATGTATGGGGAAATTTCATTTTATGTTTAGAAAGAACTGCCATCTATCATTTCTATTTTGATTTGAGTGGCCCCAAAATATTGTTAGTTTCGTTCTTTTTCAACTGAAGTAAATAAGTGTCATTAAAATGGTTGTTTGGAGTGCCATCAGACCTACACTCTTCGCTATTACTACTAAAGTTACAAGAAATGGAGGTTAGAACAGTATTTGTATTATATAACATTTACAAAATATTATTTCAGCCCTACAAAGACCAATGTCGTCAGACCACAGGCTTCTTCCATATGCCCCAACTCGATTTCAGTGGACAAAATTCAAAGATATGTTCCATCTTTACGTTATGATTGGTGCTATTCCTTTAGGGTTGCTGATTTTATATTCTAATATATTTATTGGGCCTGCTACTCTTTCTGAGATTCCCGAAGATTATGAGCCAAAATATTGGGAATATTACAGAGTATTTTTAGTAAATTTATCTATCTTACATGTTATATAAATATATGTTTTAGCATCCCATAACACGGTTCATGGCTAAAAATATCTTCAACAATCCTCAACAAGATTATGAGAAATATCTGCACCATATTTTTGAAGAAGATGAAAAAATGAAGATAAGGTGATTTTAATTGTTTCAAATTACAATATAATTTTTCATTTTTTTCCTTAGACGCTTAGAAAAACAAATTAAAGAAAAAATGGCTGAAAGAAGCGATTACCAGGCTTATTATTACAGACCAGTGTTGGGAAAATATCACAGACAATCTAAAGAGGTTGCTGACTATTTAGAATCAATTAGGGGAGATTAATTTAATGTAATTTTTGTAGTGTTATGTGTAAATAAAATGTATTAGATATTTATACTTTACTTATTTATATAAGTACCACTACTAGCTTTAAATAGTCTTAAATACAAGTGAATTTAATAAATGAATACAACAAACTATAAATATATTGTTTTATTGACCACTTAATCATTATATAACACATTATAAGAAATATGTACGTGGCTTACGAACCGAAAATCGGTTCATTAGTTTGTGTTGTTGAATACGCTTCGGAAGTGGAAAACGAATCTTAGAATCATGGAATTGCTTAACTTGCGGTCTTCTGCAATTTGATGCTTTGACTTCTTCAACTTTAATAATCTAAAAACGAGGGTAAGTTTAAATTACTGCAAGGATCTAATGTAAAGATTCATGCATTGATATATTTGAATGCTTGCTAAAACATACCTGAATTGAGTGAGCTCTTGCACGATGACGAGCTCCCATATCCCTGTAACATTGTGTTACTGCACCTGACACACTCAAATCACGATATTCTCTGTACATATTATGGGTCCCTGATCGTGAATCATATCGTAACCAGATACCATAATTTTTGATCTTGATAGGCGACTTTTCGGGGATTAATCGGACAGAGACAATTTCTCCAGTCGACTTTTTGAATTTTTTTAACTGCCTCAAAAAATACCAAAACCTAGACTTTGCAACAATAGGATCCGGCGAAAATATTCTCATCTTATAAAGTGGAGTATTTTGCTCTTTGTCAGTGGGCAATTTTCGCCCAATAACTTCATATTCCTTCAGCTAAAACAGTAACCAAAACATTAAATTAAAACACGTGTTTTAGAAATATATCATAGGGGTATAAGGATTATATTTAGTAAATGAATATACTTAAATGATTTTACAGAATCAAAATATCAAATAAAATGTCTATAATTAATTGTAATAATTGGAAAAAACTAATAACAAACCTCTCCTTTTGCTTTCATGGCTGTTGGTTTTACGAAAAGGAAGCGGAAATTCTGAATTGACAGTGTATATACCTGAATACCGTGAAGTTGACTAATAATAGAGAATTGATTTTCTTTTAAACTTTAAGATTATTTCTTAAAAATTACATCTTTTGATGTTGTATGAAATTATTTCGAAAGTTACATATTACGTAAATTAAAAGAATATGAAATATTAAATAATAAAAATATATCATAAAGTAGCGCCAATTTTCAAATAAGCTTGAAAGTAAACGATTAACTTCAAATTTGTATTGGAAAAATATCAATTATTTAAGTTAGTGTTAACACAGAACCATGTCTTTAAAAGTAAATGCTCATTTACATGTAAGAAGATATGACTTCACAGGTACGAGTAAATAAAATAGTTCGAAACTTAAATTTACAACTTAATTTTCTTTCAATGCTGTTTAAGAAAATCCTAACCCTGAATATGTATGTATTGAACTTGATAAAAATATTGATTATCAAACTTTAAAGAAAGAAATGGACTTGTATTTTGGTATATCGCCGGATGACAAAAAGGTTATTAAAATTCGAAACAAAGATAATGTCTTAATTCCTATGATGGAAATTTTAAAAGGGAACAATGTCGATAAGTAAAATACATTAAAAATATTATTTCGTAAAGTGATTGCTTATAATTCTAGCCCATTTATTATCGATATATCAAGAATTCATCATTCCAGTAAGTATATTTAGTGCAACAGTTTCTATTGTAATTATTAAATTATAAAGTTCCCTTAGCCAAGAACAATGCAAATTTATTACAAGATGCATATTTAGATGCTATAAGACAGAAAATTGTGTCAATGGAGTCTCGTATTGAACAAGCAGAACTTCTTATTCCACAATTGCAATGGCGAAGACAAGCTCATTTGGATGATACAGTCAGCACACTCAGTTACAGGGTTTCATTTTTGAATAGGAGAGTTGATGAATTAATTCCGGAAGAATGGAAATTAAAGATGCCCAGAAAAATGTCATAATATTAAAAATGCTTTTCCGTCATCGTGAATAGCTATGTGATTAACTTTGATGTTTAAAAAATAGTTTTAAATTGAAGAAATATTTATGCAGCTAATACCTATTTAAATATTAGTATTTCATAGTATTTATTATATTTTATGTATAACTGAATCATAGTGTTTACAAATATACACTAAAATTTCATAATCAAAAACTGGTTGTATTTTATTTAGGGTAATTTATACATACTATGATAAATGTGAATAAAACTATAAGATTACTATTTTGTTTTATTTTTATTCATAAAAAAAACACATTAAACTCTCAAACAAATTTATTAAATCATAATTACAAGTACTTACAATATAATTTTATTTGAGAGGAATAAAACGTGAACTGTGTGTTGCACCAATACCTGGTCTTCCGTGTTTAACTGGTTTATAAGTTAATGAGAATTCACCTAAATAGTGTCCTATCATTTCAGGCTTAATTTCAACTTGATTAAATGTTTTTCCATTATATACACCAACAATAGAACCAACCATTTCTGGAACGATTATCATATTTCGAAGATGTGTTTTTACGATTTCAGGCTTTTCATTTGGGGGTGCCTCTTTCTTTGCCTTACGTAATTTCTTTACTAAAGCCATTGGTTTTCGCTTCAAACCTCGGCTAAAACGCCTTCTAGCGCGGGCATGCATTAATTCCATAAGTTGCTCACTAAAACATAAGTGTTATTAGACAGTAGAATTTGTTAAATTAAAATGCTTACTTTGGCATATCTAATAGTTGATCTAAGTCAACACCTCTGTAGGTGAATTTACGGAAAGTCCTCTTCTTTTTAACCTCACCTTCACCCTGAAATAACAAATTTTTAAATAAATATGTTTGTTTATACGGAAATTTTTATATATTGGAATAATTTTAGATGAAGCATAAAATAATTACCTTATCAGCCATGGTTATTTAAATTGTTTGTAATAGAAATATTTATTTAATAATATGGGATGCTGAAATACAATTCGGATATATTTTTCAGCTTTAGCGATTCTAGGCGGCCATAACGTAAAAGAAATATTAACCTAATACAATACAAGTTATTCATTGTACAACCAAAAATATAAAATTTCCCTAGAATATAAAATATTGTATTTGCACCTTGAATTGATTCTTTCTTTAATATTATAATTAAATGAACTAATAATATTTAATTTAACAATTAAATCGTGTAAACAAAGGTCAAATGTAAATAAGCTTTCAAAATTCACAATTCTTTGCAAAATGCAGTGAGTGCAACACAAAGGTCGGAGATCCAAAAAACGTACAGAAATCAGGGAAATAATGTTCTTATCACAAGATTATAACGTGTGTTCGCAGTTTTAAAATTATGCAAAAATAGTAAGGGGCGTGCCGTTTACATTTATTTTAGGTACTATGTAAGAAAAATTACATTACGTTCAAATAATGCCGACTCATTTGGTATTGAAGCCCAGACTTCATCAAAAATATCTTAGTAGATGTTTACAAATCATCCCTGGTCATTATGCTTCCTATGATACTACCAGGTAAATTCTAATAAAAGATATTTTTATAATTAATTGTTAGTTTTTCCTAGACTTGTATTAGCATTTTTCTCCATATCTGGTCTAGATCTTCTTCGAGAATTAGATAGATTAGGAAATAAAGAAAAAATAATTGATTGGATATATACCTTACAAATAGTGGATAATGAAGGTCTACATTTATAATTCTATTATATTTTTAATAACAATTTTCTTGTAGAATTAGTGAGTGGATTTCAAGGATCAACAACACTTAACACGTTACAAAATAAAGCTAAAAGTGCACCATATAAATGGTGTCATATAGCTGGTACATACACAGCACTATGTACTTTGTTAATTCTAGGTGATGATTTAAGTAAGGTTAACAAACAAGCAATAGCAAATAGTAAGTACATGTTTGAAAAAATTAAATTTTACCGTAAAATAAATTATAAATAATAGGTTTGAAAGTTCTACAACAACCAAATGGTGTATTTTGTGCTAGTAAAGATGGTTCAGAGAGCGATATGCGTTTCATATATTGTGCGGCATGTATTTCATATATTATTGATGATTGGTCAGGAGTAAATGTCCAAAGAGCCACTAGTTATATTTTAAATAGTTTGGTATGCTAATTTGATATTTTCAATTTGTTCATTAATGATTATTAAGTATTTTATTAGACTTATGATTTTGGATTTGCACAAGGTCCTGAATTAGAAGCTCATGGGGGTTCCTCGTATTGTGCGATTGCATCACTAGCTTTAATGGATAAATTATCAGCATTAACTGAAGTACAACGCAAAAACATCATTCGCTGGCTATTAAATAGACAAAAGGAAGGCTTTCAGGGCAGGCCTAATAAACCTGTTGACACATGCTACTCATTCTGGGTAGGTGCAACATTAAAGATCCTAGGAGCGTTTGAATTTGTTAATTTTGATAAAAACAAGTCGTATGTACTTTCCACCCAAGACAACATATTTGGTGGTTTTTCAAAATGGGTTGACACAACATCTGACCCTTTGCATACCTATATGGGGCTGGCTGGTTTGAGTTTAATGGAATGCGATAAGCTCGATGAACTGATGCCTCTTTTAAATATATCACAAAGAGCTTATGCACATCTCAAAAACCTGCATATGAAATGGCGTAATTAAAATATATAATTTAGTTATTGAAACGCACAAGAATTAGTATTATTAAGTTATTCGTAAATTACCAATAAAGCCTTTCAAATTTATTTAATAAAACATATTTCGATAAAGAATGCGTTATTAGGAAGAAAAATCATGACAGTTTTGTTGTCCTATTATATGACTACTCTTGAAAAAATAAGTTATTATCTAGTGAACGATTAAAAATTCAACAAAGTTTGGAACACCAATTGTTTATCTTATATCGATTTTCATAATTAAAGATTTATTTTGATAAATAAAATAAGTATATATTTTAAATAAGAACACATACTTTCACCAGAAAGTAAATAAAGTTTTCTAACTGTCATTCAAGTTGATATATTTTCAACGTTTATGTTTCATTATTTAATCTTGAAACTAAATAGTTTAACAACTTTACAAGTACATATGTTACAACAATGTTACCTTCAGTGTCTATTTGTGTAATTTGAGAAATGATAGAGTAGCCGCTTTTCCAAAAAAAAATTAACTTCCTTAAATAGTAATTTATCAAGTGCCACACAAAGTAAGAAAATTATTTCATTGTTGTGTAAACGTGGCTAACTTATCTTAATGATCGAAGATTGATGGTTTGAATTTTTCATATTCTCTTCGTGATTTCATATTTGGAAGCAAGGCTTCTGAAAGATGTAAAAGTAAACAATCCGTTCCAAAATTCAAATTATTTTTTGTATTCCCTTATTTAAAAATCATTAATATTTTGTCCATATAAATAGAAAATTGTTGATTTTCTAAAAACACATAAAAGTGGTGTTAGTAACTGTAAAAATTACATTTGTTTTATGTAATTTATAAAAATGTCACGAATACTACAATACTTTTCACCTTTTTTTCACAAAACACCCCATAACCTAAAATTGTCGCTTAAAAAAGCACAACTTCGATTTACATTAAAAAAAATTTTGGTGAAATTTCATAATTTTTCTATGTCAATTGTACTATAGTAGATAATTTTGTGATATTTTTTTATAAAAACTGAAGTGTATTAGTATGAAATAAAGACAATTTTGCAAAAATAATTGTGATTTTTTGATTATCCTCCAAAAATAGTTCTAGGTATAACTAGTTATTTATAAAAAATATGTTTTAATTGATGAATTTATGTTACATTTTATTTGTATTTAATAAGCATAAGAAGTTGCGACACATCTTAATAGATGGCAGTAAATGCTCAATTACACAATATTGAGCATTTACTACCAAGTACTTTTAAAACTTTTGTAAAACTAGATGAATGTTAAAAGGAATCATTCAAAATATTAATAACACCCTGTCACCTATACATGTTTTAAAGATTCACTCATCAGGTAATCTTGTGTTATTTATTAATAACACAAGTTTACAATACAATATACTAAATTTTATAAAAAATTTTAGTGTGTTCAATTTTGCAATGGTATGCAGTGTACTTACTTTACTTATTTTTTCATTACAGTAATATCGACCTTATTATATTTCATTTAGTTTTGTTAAAATTATTAACTTTAATATCTGTATACATTGAAATATTATTTGTTTTTTGTATTAAATAAAAATTTCTTAAAAATAATATACATCGTTCTATTTTCTTATTACTGTACTCTCAATTTTTCGAATAACTATATATCGAAAATAGTAAAAGAACGGGACAAACATTCTTAATTTCTTTCTACTTCTACTGATTTTCCAATGTCAATTTCTGTCTAAATTAAATTAAAATAAAGGCGTCAATGCCTTCAGTAAATTGTTTGGTTAAATAACAAATGTACATTCGTGGAAACCAGCAAATTCAATAATCAAATCTTAAATTTATTTTAAGTTTCGAAAAAATTCTTTTTGTAATGAATTACGTCATTGGCTTTTGCATAATTTCTTCAGATCTTACTGTTAAATTTACTAAGAAAATAAATTAAAGAATTTTTAAAATAAATAAGCTACTAAAATAACTTAGGTAGAGTTGAATTGTATTATTGTATGTTAGGAATATATTACTTATTATTTGGGATGTACATAACAGTTGTGTTAAGAATAATCTTTTTTATAAAATATACAAATACACGGTTACTCGATTCGAAATTTACGAATAATAAATTATGCAACTTTCGCTTATATTGACTCAGACATATTTGAGGTTATGTATAACTGTCAATAAATTTCACTCTGTAAGATTATACCATATAGTAATATAATACATAAATATTTAGTGCATACGTCTTTTCGACGTTGACTCGTGTTTAAAGATTTATAAATCGAATCATGATAAGAAATTCGAAGGCTCTAAAATCTAGTAATATAGTGAAAGTGTCGTCAACAAAGGCGCTTTCTCCACTACGAGTCTTCTGCATTATTAATAACACACACTGAACTGATTTGAAATTTACCAAAATTTCAAATTCATCGATAGTTGAAAAGCGATAGTAATAGGAAAGCTGGCATCATTATTATGTAGAATTCTTAATGATATGTTTTATGTTATAGATCCATATATAATGCAGATTATGTAGAAAGAGAAACTCGTTTATAATTCAAAAAATAAAGTAACACATATGTTATTAAACTTTGATACAATGAAGAAATATCTGTAAATATGTAATATTTGTATATGAAAAATGTATCTACATTTCGTACAGGTCTGAAACATTGGATTAATCTACTTGTGGTACAGTAGTACATTAATGTGTATCAGACAAACATGTACAGGTGTACGAAAAGTCATTACCGGTTTTTTTCGTAAAAAAACTACGTAATTTTGAAGAAAATGGAAAAATTTATTTATTCAAGGCATTGACCTTTTGATTCTACACATCTTGCCCATCTTTCAGGCAATTTATGGATGCCATCCCCCAAAAACTGTTTGTTCTTTGAGCAAAACCATTCATCAAGCCATTTTCTAACTTCTTCGAAATTGGCGAAGTGCTGCTCTGCAAGCGCATGTCTCATTGATGTGAAAAGGTGATAGTTGGTCGGGGCAAGACCTGGAGAGTACGGTGGGTGCGATTTTATGTCCCATCCAAGTCCTTTCAACGCTTCGCTGTATGAGACGGCGCGTTATCGTGCTGTAAAATCACTGTAACGTGTCTTCGGGCCCATTCTGGACGTTTTTCTATCAATGCATGGTTCAAATTTATAATTTGTTGTTGGTAGCGATCAGTATTAACTGTTTCATCAGGTTTCAGCAGTTCGTAATACACTTCGCCACTGTGATCCTACCAAACACAGAGCATTGTCTTGCGACCAAAACGATTTGGCCTTGGAAGTCGATGGGCCGGCTTCGTCAGGTGATAACCATGATTTTTTGCCCTTAGGGTTTTCAAAATAAATCCATTTTTCGTCGCCCGTCACTATTCGATGCAGGAATGACTTCCAATCATACCTTTGAAGCAGCATTTCACAGACGATTTTTCTATTTTCCATTTGCCTGTCATTCAATTGATGTGGCACCCATTTTTCCATCTTTTGGATTTTTCCCATTGTTCGTAATAGATCGCTAGTCGTGTCTTGGGCCATATTTAACGCTTCTGCCAATTGTTTTTGAGTTTGGGTTGGGCCTTCATCCAATAATCCCTGCAGTTTCGTACCTTCGAACTTTTTCGATGTACCAGAACGTTCTTTGTCTTGTACATTTTTAAGGAGGTATAAATCTATAACGGTGTTACTTTCGCAAAATATAAAATGTATGGCTTTGAAGCCTGCTGTCAGTAGAATAAAATGACATATGTGTCAAATCATAACATTGCATACTTAAGCCTAGCGACATCTGTTAGAAAAACCGGTAATGACATTCCAGTACACCTGGTATGTACACATAGAGTTGTTTTTCGTATTTATCAGATAGCTGGGGTTAATAATAATTTATTATAATTATGTGTTGAACTTATCATTTGAGTTCATATAAAATACCTTTTGTTGATCATACTATAGGTGTGAGTGGTATATTAATTTTATGTAATTTGGATAGCTGAACACACACTGTAGATTCGTTTCACATAAGGTAAATGTGAAACGATACTACAGTGTGTGTTCAGCTTTTGACGGTGAATGGTACGGACTTGTTTCTGTGCGAGTTTTAACGCGAATCCAGGTGTGACACTGTGACTAATTATCTGTTGATGATGGCAACTTAGTTGCCGAAATGCGTATACAGAATACGAATAATATTGTGTAAAGGGATTTTATTTGCTCTTTTGATTAACTCTGTTCTTGAACTCATTAAAATCTGACCTTTTATTTGAAACACCTTGTGGTTGCAAAGCGTTAAATGTATAAACGAAAGAGTTTAGAGAGTATTTAATTGTATATTATATTTTAAGAGCAAATAAAACATCTAGATTATATAAAACACTGATAGTGAGAGCTATTGAGTGTTGCGAACTATTCGTTTTACGTAAATTTAAAAGGAGGTGATAATTTTTCACTTTCGTTTTTCGGTAGTTCAATTCCTTTTCTAAATGATATCGTTAACACATGGTGATATGGTTTACGGACAAACGAATACTCTTCACGGCATTTGAAGGCGTAATTTTCGAAAAGACGAACACTCCGTTTCTCATATTGCCCTGTCGCCGGCATCCCGTCAAGTTTACTCTGGAGTTCGTCAAGGTTCCTTAGTGTTTCGTATTACCATTAATTATTTGCATACCCACCAGGTGAAATACGCAAACACTCCGTTTAGTATTTAAATATATTCCATGTCAAATCACTTTCACTATGTACACACCCAAAGAGATCGAGGTATTAGTAAGCTATGTCGTTTTTAATCGTTCTCTTCCACTTATTCGATTCAGGATGTTCTTGCTTGAAGACTGTAAAGCGATTATGATAATTATAAGTAAAAACGTCGTTATTTCCTTTATTACACGTCGATATATAAAGTCGTATTTTGATGTAGACTAATTTTAAAATTACCCATTTAAATATCGCTTCGTTAAATAATTAGGTAAAGTTTTATCTGATTACAAACGAAGTGATGTTTAAATGGGTAATTTTAAAATTAGTCTGTTACTTGATTTTTAGAATTCCTATAAAGACCACTGAAGGTCATTTTTGGTCGTACGAAATGCAAAATTATAAGAAAGAAAACCATACAACTAAAATAATAGTAAGTAAAACATCTTATTCACGTATATATAAAGCACCCGCCTGGTAAGCAATGGATTGGGGTTCGATTTCCCTTCGAGAGCATGATTTCTTCATTAATTTCTTCGAGTTTTCATTACTTTACATCGTGAAATGCACGTAATTGTGTATATATACATGTGTATATGTGCAATTGCATATGCATTTGATAATATTAGAAACTCACCATCGTCTTAGAATAATCGATTTATTATCTACATTTCATATTTAAGAGAAACACTACTGGATAGTATTTACTTTAAGCAAATCGTTGTTGATTATATTTACAATCAAGTGCCAAAAAAGCTGTTTAATAAATTAATTTTTATAAAATTAAATTTTTAAATTTTTTTTCCCGCCCCCGGGCACCGCGATGCACACTTTGGGAACCCCTGGTGTAAGTCTCCGTGTGGATTTTGCCGTGTTCCCAGGTGCGACATTGCGATTAATTAACTGCTGATGATCGCAACCTAGTTGTCGAAATGCGTATACAGAATACACTTTTGTAACTGACTGCATGTAGAATTATAAGTCTAATTTAGATTGGAACATCTTCCGTATAAATTCATAACAATCTTTCGATAGATTCATTACAAACCTACAAACACTTAGAGACAAAAGTGAAGATTATAAATACAGAAAAATAAACATTATAAACATTACAATACTGAAAGATACATAGATCGTAAAAACTTCAGTACTTATGACACATACATAAGTGTGAAAACAGTACGTAACATAAGAAGTAAATATGTATGCATGTTCTTCACTGAAGTAGATACTTAAAGCTGTCTATAAAAATGTCCATCTCCACGTTACTAAGAAAGGCAAAGAAACTTTACTGTATGAGTTAGTGGTTGTAAATTGCATGTTGAATGTTCAGAAAGGATGTAGTTGTTTGAATAGTTTATTAACACAGCAATTGAATAGTCGAAATACATTTGTTTCTCTCATTGTACTGGCTATACAATGCGAACGCTTAAACAAACAAATAAATTTATAACCTGATGATATTCTTATACTTAAGAACGTCAACAGATAAAGCTTCTATAGTTGAAATCAGGAATTTTTTCCGATCACGTAATCACTGTTGTGTGAAATAAGATGTCAACAGGAAGTGAGAATATTAATTTAAATATATTTATATTGCTGTCAGATAAGATAATGTTGGGAGTTACGATTAATATAACCCGAGAAGTTCGCAAATATAGGTTTCGTTAAATGTCATCAGTATTGCTAAAATAAGTACATAAATTACACAGGGTAACAAAATGAAAAAAAAAATTTGGTGCCGGAAATCAAACATCTGATTTTAGATGTTTTTAATGTGCTGATTCCAAAAACGCCACCAGATTTTTTAATTGATATTTTTTTCTGATAAAGGACAACAAATAAAGAGATAAATATGTACTTAATCGTCAAAATAGAAATGGTTATACAAAATATCCTTGTTTTTTGTGCCTTTGGGACAGCAGAGATAAAAATGAGCACTGGGTTAAAAAAAATGGCCTTCAAGAGATGTCATGATTCAAGGAAAACAAAACGTGATCAACGAACCTTTGGTTGCAAGAGAAAAAATCTTACTTCCGCCCTTGCATATCGAGCTAGGCTTAATGAAGCAATTAGTGAAGGCTTTAAATCGAGATGGAAATTGTTTTGGGTATTTATCACGTAAATTTCCTGGCATTAGCATGGGAAAACTAAAAGCTGGTATATTTGATGGTCCTCAAATAAGGCAACTTGTTAAAGATCCACAATTCACCACATCAATGAACGAGACTGAATCTAACGCTTGGTGTCCATTTGTTCAAGTAGTACAAAATTTTCTTGGCAATCATAAAGCAGAGAATTACGTAGAATTAGTGGAAACTATGCTTTCAAATTTTAATATTCTCGGCTGTAACATGAGTATAAAAGTTCACTACCTCCACAGCCACATAGATCGTTTTTCAGAAAACTTAGGTGATTGTAGTGAAGAACAGGGGGAAAGATTCCATCAGGATATTAAAACTATGGAAGATCGTTATCAAGGACGATGGGATGCCACATGATGGCGGACTACTGCTGGAGCCTTCAGCGAGACTGCCTTAGTAAACTCCATTCTAGAAAGTCGTATAAAAGAAAATTTTTATGTGATTAGTGACTAATGTAATTATGTAAATTAAGTTTTTGCAATAAATACTTAAATCCATCTGTTTTTTTAACTGTCAATAGTAATACTATATATTATAACAGTTATAATATAGATGTACTTCTCAGGTCAATTGAATTTGATGCGCCCCATATGTTTTTTATACCAGGTTTCTATCAATGGTTTTGTGTGGCCTATGTATTGTTTATTGCAATGTAGACATTTAATTTTATAAATCCCCGATTTCTCATTGTCTTTCGCGTTTTCAAAGCATTTTTAAATTAATGAATTTTTTTTATTTGCGTACTTGCCTAAAGACCTATTCATTGTAAATGTTTTTAGTTGATGCTTTCTAAAAGCAACATCTGATATTTTCTTTTCCTTTTCATCTCATGTTAGGTATGTTATGTGTATTTGTAAATTCCCGTTGTTGGATGCTTGTATATACAGGGAGATACAGACAATTTATTTATTTAATTTCCTTTCAAGATACGTTGTTATAAATATTATTAAGATTGATAATGTCTCATCACTGATTGTGTTTTGATCTCTTTTTATATGTATTGTTTTCTTAATTACACGTTTATTGTAATTGCTTTTTATTCCGAGGATTTCGGTGTTGTCAAAGTCGTATTTATGTATTTTCGCTGTAACATGTTTAGAAAAGGCTGTTGCATTTATTTTATTACTGGTTAGACTGTATTTGCGTTCATATATAGTATTCTTTTATGTATGTAGATACCGCTTTGTTTGTCCTATATATCTTCGCAAGATTGGCATTTTATTTTGTATTAACTGTGTGTTTGTTTTTCTTTAGGTGTTTCATGTTTAATTTTGGTAAATAAGGATTTTATTGTTGTATTTTCCGAAGAGTTTGTGTAGTTCAAATAAGTGTGGTACATGTGGTAAAGTCGTGAATTTTGGTTTTTCGTTGTTTTTGGTGGTATTGTGTTTTCTGTATTTACGATCTCTATTTTGTGTTCTCTGTTTTTAAATGTGAATAGCCTTTTCTTGTTTTTTTTTTCTATGAAGTTCGGAAGACAGTTATTTTTGAAGGTATTGTTTTAATTTTATTTATGTTTTTGTAATGTTATTTTTGTCTGAGAATTCGTAACACCTGTCTACTAAGTTATGAATTGCATTCATTTTGTATTTAATGGGAATATTTGATAAATAATTTAAATATCTATCTGAATTAGTAGGTTTTGTTTACCAATCTGAGTGGATATTACAAATCTTTGTATTTTACTGTCATACCCAAGCAATTCAAGCAGTTTTTCGCTTCATATTGTAAATTGAAGTTTTTTATGAAAGAAATTAAAATTGTTTATTTGCTGTATGGGTTGGTATTCCTAAAATACAGTCATCGACATATCTTTCGAAGAAGGGTATGTGGAAGGCAGGATTAATTATCAATTTATGCTCTAGCTCCTCCATAACGAGGTTTGCTTTTCGGCAGAAATGGGTCATCCCATGGCAGTGCCATATTCTTTTTCGTAAAAGGTGTTGAAGTTCAAATATGTTGATTCCTATAGTTTAACAGCATTTATGAACTCGTTTTGTGGTAGCTTTAAAAAAAGAGAACGGTATGTTATAGTGTTCAACAAAGTTGAACTTCTTAAAGTTGTAACATTTTTAACTGTTAGTTTCAAAAACTGTATTGTGTACGTTGTTTATAGATAGTTATTGCAAGAAATTAATAATAAATATCTTCTTTAACTGGGAGTGATGTATCACGTATGATATTGCATTAAATATTAGAAAAGAATAGATCTAATAGAAAATTATTACCATTTATAATGACATTTCGTTGTTCAAAATTATACAAATAAATATGACAGATTTTCCAGTACTTGTGTCTTAAAATTATTAAGATCGCCAGAAGTACATTTCGTCTCTATATACATATATCGTATTACAATGCATAGGACACAAGTATAACAAGGTAATGTGCAATGACGAGGTAGCGTTTTTATATTCGCGGAATGAGCGGGTTGTAGAGGGGTGAGTAGGCGCATTGGGGGCGTGGCCTGTGCAGCGACTCATGATTAGTATAAATACGAAGTTTCATTGTTATTAGACAGTTAGTCTTTGAGCTATCGTCAACCAAGTAACATAATCAGGAGTGAAAAGTGAAATATGGAAAAAATCGAATATCGTGCCGTTATAAAGTTCCTTACCAGGCAACGAAAATCAGTCGCGACCATAATGAATGAGATGTCATTGGTTTACGGCGACTCTTGTCCAGGAAAAACCATGGTGTACAAGTGGCATAGTTTATTTAAACAAGGAAGGGAATCCCTTGAAGACGACCCGAGGCCGGGCAGGAGCATTGAGGTGACCACGCCAGCACTTATCCAAAAAGTTGAACAAATTGTACTCGAAGATGCTCGACTAAAGAAGAAACAACTCGCAGAAATGGTTGGAGTATCCGATACAACAATTTTTAAAATCCTACACGATCATCTCGGCATGTCTAAGGTCAGCGCAAGATGGGTGCCTAGAATGCTCACGCCGCCGCAAAAACAACAGCGCGTAGAGTGCTCGCGTGCATTTTTGGACTTCTGTAATGAAGACAAGGATGGTGTATTGAGTGGAATTGTTACTGGAGACGAAACTTGGGTTCATCATTATGAACCTGAGTCCAAACAAGACTCCATGCAGTGGCATAGAAAGGGCACAGCACCTCCCAAGAAATTTAAAGTGTCACAATCAGCTGGGAAACTCATGGCAACGGTATTTTGGGACTCGGAAGGAATATTGTTGATTGATTATAAAGATAAAGGTGTTTCTATAACCGGAGAATATTACGCTTCAATATTAGAGCGACTAAAAGAAGCCATTAAAGAGAAAAGACGGGGAAAATTGACAAAAGGTGTTCTGCTTTTGCACGACAACGCGCCCGTCCACAAGAGCCGCGTTGCGTTAGCTGACCTGCATAAGGTGGGCTTCGAAATTGTGAATCACCCACCCTACAGCCCAGACCTGGCCCCGAGTGATTATTACCTGTTTCCGAAAATGAAAAAAGAGCTGCGGGGTAAAAAATTTACTGCCGATGATGAAGTCAAGGAGGCAGTTTCGGCGTATTTTGCAGATAAAGAGAAATCATTTTTTTATGAGGGTATAAATAAATTGAAAGATGTGAAAAATGTATCCGTCTTGCAGGTGAATATATTGAAAAAGAAAAATAATTTGGTTTTTTATTTCCACCCCTTGTCCCCCATTCCGCGAATATAAAAACGCTCCCTCGTAATATAATGAATACTTCAATAAAGTAACAGATTAATGCACTCCAACGTAACTTCTTAAAAATATTCATCAACTGTCTGATATGCAAAGGATTCAAACACATATCTCGTGTTATTAGGTAAGTTATTAACGGTTATTTTAATTATATAAGTGGATACCCACGCACTCACGCCTAAACGTGTTATTGTGCATTCTTCATTTGCAAACGGCGATTACACTATGCAATATATTTGCACGTAAACGCGATGAATTTATTTTTAATTTGCAGTGTATAATAGAGGCTCATCTAATCTGAGGACACGTTTGAATGTTAATCGGTATTTATGTAAGATGCAGTCAATGATGCAAGCAGACTATTATTGCACTGCATAATTGACATTTCGTTCATTTATCAGTAGGTTTACATAGACGTAGAATTATCTAATATATTGGGTTAAAAATATTTTAAATCACTATATGTCCGTATAATAATAATAATAATAAAGTATTTATTACCCAACAGTATACGAGGATAGTTTGACAAGTAGTGAGAATCACACATAGGTGGCGCTCTAATTGGTAAAGCAAATGCACTGTAATTTAGGTTGCCTATTTGTATGTTTACATTCCGATATTTAGATAAATCGGTTGATTAGTTTATTTTTGACAGCTGATTGAAAAAGAAGCAAGACGTTGTTTTGTTAAAATGGAAAAGCTGAGAATCGTGCGGTGATTAAATACTTCGTAGTTAAGGGTATGAAAGCTAGCGAAATAAAAGATGAGTTGCGGAAAACATTAGGTGAATCTGCTCCATCATCCGCCACAATAAGTAGATGGGTAAATGAATTTAAACGTGGTAGAACAAGCTGTGTTGATAAAGCGCGCTCTGGAGCATCCAAAATCGTGGCTTCTAAGGAAATGATTATAAAAATCCATAATATTATTATGCAAGATCGACGACTCAAAGTGAGAGAGATAGCGGACATGGTAAACATTTCAACAGAACGTGTACGCCACATCTTAACGAAAGAATTGGGCCTTTCCAAGTTTTCGGCATGATGGGTGCCGCGATTGCTTACGTGCCACACAGCAAATGCAACAATAGAATTATTGCGAGAAAAATGGAGATTCGATTATTTCAAGAAATTGTGATATTGAATGGCCTCCAAGAAGTTGTGATTTAACACCATTAGACTATTTCTTGTGGGGTTATTTGAAGTCATTGGTCTATCGAAATAAACCAGACTCTCTTCAAGCTTTACAAGTCAATATTCATATATACAAGTCATGACATACGACTAGATTTAGTGGAAAAAGTGCTCGAAAATTGGATTCATCGAATTCGTTTCTGCAGAAGAAGTCGTGGAGGCCATTTGAATGACGTTTTATTTAGAACTTAATTGTATCGATTGTACTTCACATTAAATAAAAAACTTTTGAATTTTCCTAACAATAAGTGTGTTTTTTTTTAAAGAAATCATATCACTCTTATTGGAAAACCTTGTACTTCATTGGAAAGATAAAGACGTATGTGGTACCATGCGTGTTATCATAGTGCCATATATTCATTCCAACACACTTTTTTGGAATAGACTTCACCTTTCATTGGTGATAATTTGTTCTGGATTCCAGAAAAGTTTATAATGGATGACCGTTGCAGTATTAAGGCTTTCTTTAACATTCTTCTTCGTTCAGAGATACGACACATCAAAGAAGCTCTGGAGGAGAACAGATGTAGCTATAAAGAGATTAAAGAGTCTTAAGGAAGCTTATAAGGAAAACACATCCAACGTTAAGGAACTTACTACATATAACTTTTCTGGAACCGAGGACAAATTACCACCGTCGTGTGTGTGTTTTGCGTGTGGGTTGAGTGTGTGTTTTGTGTGTGTGTTGTGTGTGTGAGTGTGCGTTCTGTTCTGTTGTATTGTATTGTGTTTGTTCTCTGTTGTGTGTTCTGTGTTTTGTATTCTGTGTTTTGTGTTCTATGTTCTGTGTTGTGTGTAGTGTGTTGTGTTGTGTGTTGTTTGTTGTGTGTCGTGTGTTGTGTGTTGTGTGTTGTGTGTTGTGTATTGTGTATTGTGTATTGTGTATTGTGTATTGTGAATTGTGAATTGTGTATTGTGTATGTATTACTACTACCACCATCTGAATGTTGTCTGAAATTATATGAATTCAACTTTTAATTCTCTCAAGACGACATACTATATTTCTATTTGTTGTTGATATATTGTTAAATAGCTTTTTCGAATGCTCTCTTGGATCGAAAATATATCTCAATAATTAGATAAATTTATAAAAAACAATTAATATAAATTAAATTTCTTTATTTTGAACTTACATTTTCATAACTTTATTAGTATTTTGTCGAACGCAACTGGAAAATCCTAAATTTAAGTTCTAACAAAGAAAAAAGTACCCTCTATTCTCTCACGGAGTGTAACAAAGATATAATGATTTTTTTCATTATCACAAAGCTCAGGGAAGTGCTGCAATGAATAACGTATATTTTCGTGAGCTGTTTATCAATGAAGTAAGCATAAGGTCAAAGACATTTCCATTTTAACTTCCTTTTATGTTTATATAACCATATATTGTCATACGTTCAAATATGTATGTACATACGTCCGATGTCAAATTGGCTCTGACCAAAAAATCGTTTGCGCTGCAAGCGTAGTTGTTATTAAATGTCAACGTCACTGTTAAATCTTAATAATAACAAAATATCACTAAAATTATATGAATGGGGAAGTGTTTGTAGAATTACGTTTTAAAATAAAGATTCCAATAAAAAAATTATTAAACATTTTATCTGAACAGATGGATTAAGAAAGCTACAATCCAATTAATATGCAAAATCAAGTTACATGCATCGAAGAAGCTATGAAATACGAATTTGCAAAAATACAAAACAAGCAGCTTCAAAAACATTTCGTAACAATCTTAATTTATTAGTTCTTGGTGTTCTATATAAAGCTCTAAATATTTTATTAGGTGCGCAACTAAGTTCTCGCTGTTTTTCAAGAGATGGCTCCAGTAGTAAGTGCTGGTCGATTGTGACATAACCAAAACGTCATTAACCAAGCTTAGACATATGGTAAACAAACCGCTTTGGCACATTAGTGACTTTGTTTTTACGTCATATACTTTTGGTTGTGTGAAAATGTCTGATTTTGTGTCAAATAATCGTCATTTGCGGGAAGTGTTGCTTTTCTTCTTTCATTCGAAGAAAACGGCAGCTGAAGCGTATCGAGAGCTCCAAAAAGTTTACGGAGATGCTGCTTTAAGTGAAACAACGTGCCGTGATTGGGTCCGTCGCTTCAAAGACGGTAATTTCGATGTTGACGACCGCTCGCGTGAAGGAAGACCAAAAACCTTCGAAGACGCTGAATTGGAGGCATTGCACGATGAGGATCCGTGCCAAACATAAAAAGAGCTTGCTTCAGCATTAGGAGTTACCCGTCAAGCCATTTCCTAGCGATTGCATGCGTTGGGAATGATTCAAAAACAAGGAACTTGGGTTCCTTATGATTTGAAGCCAAAAGACGTTGAGCGTCGTTTTATCGCCTGTGAACAACTGATCCAGCGGCAAAAAAGGAAGGGTTTTCTTCATCGCATCGTTACGGGTGATGAAAAATAGATTCATTACAGCAACCCAAAGAGAACAAAATCATGAGGACTGCTCAATATTCACGCTGCGAAGGTTTTGCTGTGTATTTGGTGGGATCAGGGCGGTGTTATTTATTACGAGCTGTTGAAACCGAACAAAAGCATCACTAGGGAACGGTATCGAACTCAATTGATGCGATTGAGCCAAGCACTGCGCGAAAAGCGGCCACAGTACGAGCAGAGGCACGAAAAAGTGATTCTATAGCATGACAACGCTCGGCCTCACGTTGCCAAACCCGTTAAAACCTACTTAGAAACGCTCAAATGGGAGGTCCTACGCCACCCGCCATATTCCCCAGATATTGCGCCGTCCGATTATTACTTGTTCCGTTCGATGGCACATGGTCTGGCTAATCAGCAGTTCCGCTCTTATGAAAACATCTCAAAATGGCTTGATTCGTGCATAGCCTCAAAGGCGAATACTTCCACCGTGACGGTATTCGAGCTCTGCCAGAAAGATGGGAAAAAGTCGCTAGCGATGGGCAATATTTTGAATGATTCATTTGTAAACATTTTTTCACAATAAAGTTGCATTTTCATAAAAAAAAAACAGCGAGAACTTAGTTGCGCACCTAATAAATGAACTTTTTGTGCTCCCATTCAATCATAAATTTTTTTGAGCAAAAATAAAGTTAAATTGAGGTTTAAATTTTAAGGACGACATAGATTTGATCCGCACTTTGTTTCAGGAGCGAAAATAAGACGAAAAGAAATAAAACAAAATCGATTTTGTTCGAAAAACGTTTCTACTTTGGAAGAGAATAATATTTAATAAATTTGGAAAGGTACACTTGAAGGCTCTTATTGGTTTTGAAATTCTTAGCTCTCTCTGATTTTTGAAAAACCTAGAACATTTATGATAGAACCATATTTTGTAAACTAACAAAAGAAAGACGAAAAATTTTTGGGAAGTGTGGGAAGTGTCACAAATCACATTTGTACAGTCTCTTCCTTTCTTTCAGATATTCTAAAAAAAGTTGAAGGACAGTAAGTCAGGGCATTAGGATGAGTGAATCTTTAATGATGGTTTGAAATCAACTAAACTTGGCATTAAATTTTCACGACTTCTTATGTAATTACGCCACTTTGAAAGTATAGATGGAAAGCTTTGAGATTTAGCATACTCATCTGTTAATATTGTTGTTCTGTCTTTCTTATTGTAAAATACATGTAGCTTTGAGATAGATCGTTTTTTATATTTCTTTGAAAATTTGTCAGGCATTTATGTCCCCTATTTAATCTGTTGAGTTTTTTCTGAATGCTGGAAAATTGCAAGACACTCCTGTTCATAAAACAGGCAATAAAAATCCAATTGAATATTACCGACCAGCTACTATAATTAATCAAAATATGCTAAAATCTTTGAAGAATGTCTATACCGTTGCGTGTATTCGAAATTTAAGCCTATTGCTTCAGTTGATCAGCATGGACTCGTTAGCAAGCGTTCAAGTACAACTAATCTGGCCTTCCTTGCTCAGTATCTTTGTAAACAACTTTACCAAGTTCTTAGATCGTATTCATCATTGAATACTTCTCGATAAATTGAGACTTATTTCTTCTTATTTATCTGACAGGAAGCATTAGGTTTCTTACTTGGGTCATCACTTAAACTACTTTGTTTTTATCGCGGGCGTTCCTCAGGGCACGAACTAAGGACCCTTGCATTTTCTGGTTTTCGTGAACACGAAATAAATGAATTTTACCAAAATAGTAAGCTTTCGTTTTCATTTTAAAAAAGTTCGGTTTTCTCTGCGACTGTGTATAACATACACGTGTTCTGTAATATTCTTTGCCTTGCAAGTAAATATTGTAGAATATAAATCTATTGGGCAGAAAAATTGTTATTATTATTTTTAAAATATTTCGAAAACATTTAATTTTAGGAATAGGGAAACTTTATAAAAGTCCAGTTAAGATTTTACATAGAGTCCAAAATTGCAATAAATTGCAGTGTTCTATTTAAACTAAGGAAGATGACGTCTACTTCCGATATAACCGGAACTGTTACATGAATGCCATTAACTTATTTGAGGAGAGCGTACCCGAATACACTGTCGTCTAAATTTTAAGAATTCAAATCGAAGTAGTCTCTGTAATTTTGTAATGGCAGGTCATCGTGAGACACCCTGTATATATAAATATATATAAGAACAATATTTTTGTGGAAAGTAGAATCGAATGGTAAATTTTATCGAACGTATTAAGGTCATACGATGTGTATTGAAATAAACCAGTTTTGTTACTTATCAGTAGTGCTACATTATATCTTGTCCAAGACTGCCATTTACTCCTTTGCTGCTTACATTGTCCATCTTCAAGGATGACGACTTTTCATTTCTAATGAGCGCCCCGGGCTGGTCGACATATTCCAAGCGAAATAGAAACACTTTTTACCGTTCTGCGATTTCTGATCGATATCTTACTTATACGTACATATATAGTAACCAGTTTTATTTGAAAACTATGTAAATATAACTTTTTATTCTTTCGTTGACAATTATCACTTCCTGCAATTCCAATATTTTTATTTGCATTAGCAAAAACGGATAAAACTGGTTAATTAAGCGTTATGTGATTTATGTGCGCATTATTTTATTTAATTTATTCGCGAACAATATAGCACTTGCAATGCTTTTACGAGCAGATTAGATTTACCAACCTTAACCAATATATCAAGGTAAAAACAAGATTAACCCAGGTACGAGATTTTATATACTTTCACAGCGCCCAAGTTCATCATTAACACGTTGACGAAAATGTAAAAACAAAGGAATTAAAAATGGTCCCTATTCATTGAAGTCTTAAGAACGCACCTCCAAAAAAATTCAGAATTTCAAGTATTTTTTTCGTATTTTTATTTTGCACAAAAGGAAACAAGAAAATTAATAATTCTATAATCAACAATGTAATACTTTATAGCTTATAATTAAGGTCGAAAAATCCTCCAGGCAACCAGCGACAGGAATCGATCGGGTGTTAACGCGTGCAGGCAGGGTCGATAGCTTGCATTATGCCAGTGACGCGAAGATGCCCGCAAAGGTGGATTATCAATTGTGACGTGTGTAAATAAATTTGTAAATCGTTTAACTACCCTACAATTAAATATATTATTTATCGTATTTATATACTAGGAAATCTTGGTTCACCTACTATTTAATACCAACTTTCCACCCCATGAACTTTTCACGTGCTTGAAAAAGGGAACTTAGAGCTAAGAAATTTGAAAAAGGCGATAGGCAATTACGATTATAAAGTCTGGATAATCCACGGGCCTAAAACAAGAAGTATTTACTAAGCTTTGCATACATTTATAGTGCGTAATTGATATTATTGACAGATTGATGAAACAATTAGTAATACTGTTTCAGTTCAACATTTTCAAAACAAAATTCGACCATGTACCTTCTGTGGCTTTTAAAATACGTTATCATCTTCTAATTACACGAAAAACCATTAAAGTTAAGATTTAATTAATAAACGTTCTGTTTATTTGGTTCACCAAAACAAAGGAGTATAGTTCACTATTTAACACCGACTTACCACACTTCGAATTTTTTGCATACTTGAAAGCAGGAATTATGGAAAATAAACTTAAGATGGGCGAGGAAATAATAAAGACTATGCAAACTTTACAAACTTTTCAACATTTATTGGGATAATTAAATACAGACGTTATTTAAAAATACTGGATAATCTAAGCATTCATTGCCCTTTGGCGAAGAGGGTTTAACTCTGTGCGGACGTCAAACACTCGCCAGAACATTGTTGATCGACCGTCAAGAGAGATTGTGTAGTCATAATATATTGGGTCAAAAGTTCGTGGCGTTTTTCCCGATAGATGGCATTGGTTGCCGATAACTAAAGAACAACAAGTCACAGCGACACCACCGACGGCTCGTTTTTTAGATGACCTTCCGAACGTTAGTTTGAGCGTAGAAACATTGTAATCGGTGCAGTGGTTGGAAAGTTATTCGCACTTGAAAATGGAGAAGAATAATGAGAAATTTCGCTATATTCTGCAATATTATTATGATAAGGAGAAGAACGCTGCGCAGGCTTGTGATAAAATTTGTGCTGTGTACGGTGAAGGTACTTTATCGAAATCTGTTGCGCGGAAATGGTTCGCTCGCTTTCGTTCTGGAAATTTCAATGTGAAAGATGAGTCACGCTCCGGTCGTCCAATCACTGAAAAATCTGATGAAATTCTTGAAAAAGTCCAACAAGATAAGCATATCAGCAGTGTCGATATTGGCATGGAGCTAGGCATTGACCACAAAACTGTTTTGAACCATTTACACAAAGCTGGTTACAAAAAAAAGCTTGACGTATGGGTTCCTCATGAGTTGAGCGTGAAAAACATGATGGACCGAATTAACATCTGCGATGCGCTGCTGAAACGGAATGAAATCGAGCCGTTTCTGAAACGTTTAATAACCGGAGATGAAAAATGGATTACGTACGATAATCGGAAGCGTAAAAGATCGTGGATAAAGGATGGTGAGCCGTCACAAGCGTTCGCTAAGCCAACATTGACGCCAAAAAAAGTGATGCTGTGTGTATGGTGGGACTGGAGGGGAATCGTCCACTACGAGCTACTTCCAACTGGTCAGACGATTGATTCTCAACTCTACTGTGCACAACTAGAGAGATTACGCCAGGCGATTGAAAGAAAACGGCCCGAATTGATTAATAGGAAAGGTGTTGTCTTCCATCATGACAACGCCCGACCACACACTTCTTTGATGACCCGTCAAAAATTGAGAGAGTTTGGTTGGGAAGTTTTGATGCACCCACCTTACAGTCCGGATATGGCACCCTCTGACTATCATCTGTTTCGATCTCTGCAGAACTCTCTCAATGGAATTAAGTTGGTTTCAAAAGAAGCCTGTGAAAACTACTTGATTCAGTTTTTCGACCAGAAACCACAGAAGTTTTTCACCGATGGGATCATGGATCTACCAAAAAAATGGCGAAACATTGTCGATAATAATGGAGCATATTCGGTTTAAATGAATTCGTCCACGCGCCATGCGGGGACCAGTTGAATTTTACTGAAAAAACGCCACGAACTTTTCCCAGACCCAATATTTCTCCAGTTCTTCGCAATACCTTTTCCCGATGGGAAATTTTAAATTTACTCTAGTCTCCTCCGAAAAAAGAACTCGTTTCCAATCTTCAGCTGTTCAGATTGTATAATTTCTGGCAAATATCAATCGTCATACTCTGTGTGAATACTTATTAATAACTAATAATTATTAAAATATTCATATTTTAACATAGGTTTATATTGAAAAGCATCGCTATTTTATTCGTAAAGTTCATATATATTTTCGGTAAACAGTTCACCTTGTCTCATAGCACTTTGCTAATGCTTATTACTAATTAATAATTATTAAAAGATTCATATTTTAACATAAGTTTGTATTGAAAGGCATCGCTGTTTTATTAGTAAAGTTCGTGTAGATTTTCAGTCAACAGTTCGCCTTGTCTCATAGCATGTCATGTTCTGGCGAGATATTTGTTTGACCTCCACACAGAGTTAAACCCTTTTCGCCATTGCCCTTTGGCGAATGCTTAAATTATCTAGCATTTTTAGAGTTACAAATAATGTCTGTATTTAATAATCCCAATAAATGGAAAGTTTGTAAAGTTTGCATAGTTTATTAGTAATTAATAATTATTAAAAAATGCATATTTTAACGTAGGTTTTTATTGAAAGGCATCGATATTTTCTTGGTAAAAATCATGTACGTTTTCGGTTAACAGCTTACCTTATCTCATAGCATCTTTGCTAACACTTATCAACAGCCAATAATTATTAAAAAATTTATGCTTTAACATAGGCTTTTATTGAAAAATATTGTTGTTTTCTTGGCCAATTTCATGTACATTTGTGGTTGCTAACTTTCGTTGCCTCATAGCGTACTTCTTAATACTTATTAACAATTCATAATTATTAAAAAATTCATTGATATAGATTTTTATTGAAAGACATTGCTAATATCCTGACAAATTTCACATATATTTTCAATTGATAACTTACCTATCTCGTAGCATCTTTCCTAATATTTATTAACAATTAATAATTGTCAAAAGATGCATTCTTTAACCTAGATTTATATTGAAAAACATTGCTGCTTTATTTGGTACATTTATTATACATTTTTGGTTAATAACTTACCTTGTCTCATAGCATCTTTTCTAATATCTATTAGCAATTAATAATTATTAAAATTTTATTTCTTTAACATAGGTTTTTATTGAAAGACATTGGGATTTTCTTGAAAAATTTCACATACGTTTTCGATTGAAAATTTACACGATCTCATAGAAGAAGAAAGATGATAACTTACTTTATATTGGATACATATAATTCATCTCAATCTTTCAGAACTACGAGGATAGTTTGACAAGTAGTGAGAATGACACATAGGTGGCGCTCTAATTGATAAAACAAATGCACTGTAATTTAGGTTGCCTATTTATATGTTTACATTCCGATATTTAGATATATCGGTTGATTAGTTTATTTTTGACAGCTGATTGAAGAAGAAGCAACACGTCGTTTTGTTAAAATGGAAAAAGCAGAGTATCGTGCAGTGATTAAATATTTCGTAATTAACGGTATGAAAGCTACCGAAATAGAAGATGAGTTACGGGAAACATTAGGTAAATCTGCTCCATCATCCGCCACAATAAGTAGATGGGTAAATTTAAACGTGGTAGAACAAGCTGTGTTGATGAAGCGCTCTCTGGAACACCCAAAATCGTGTCTTCTAAGGAAATGATTATAAAAATCCATAATATTATTACGCGAGATGGACGACTCAAAGTGAAAGAGATAGCAGACATGGTAAACATTTCAACAGAACGCGTACACCACATTTTAACGAAAGAATTGGGCCTTTCCAAGCTTTCGGCAAGATGGGTGCCGCGATTGCTTACCACTGATCAAAAGTTTACTCGTTTGCGCATTTCCAATGAGTGTTTGGACCTTTATAAGCGGAATCCGGTTGATTTTGCTAGGCGATTTGTTACTTGCGATGAAACTTGGATACACTACAGTACACCCGAAACTAAACAACTGTCGAAACAATGGTTAGAACGTGGTTTTGCACCTCCAAAGAAAGCGAAAACCACTTTATCGGCAAACAAGGTGACGGCATCAATTTTTTGGGATTCAAAGGGCATTTTGCTCATTGATTACCTTCAAAAAGGTGCCACAATAAACGGACAATATTATGCAGAACTTCTACAAAAATTAAATGTTGAGATTCGTGCTAAACGGCCAGGAATGACAAAGAAAAAGATTCTGTTTCACCAAGACAACGCTCCCTCGCATACCAGCACAGTTGCGACGTCGTCCAAAATCCACGAGTTGCATTTCCAATTAGTACCGCATGCGCCTTATTCGCCGGATCTAGCCCTTTCCGACTTTCACCTTTTTCCAAAATTGAAAACGGCACTAGGTGGAAAGAAATTTTCGTCTAACGACGAGCTTATCATCTTCGTAAATGAGTATTTTGCAAGCCTTCCGGAATCGCATTTTAGAGACGGCATAAGGGCATTGGAGCACCGTTGGAATAAATGTATTGTTCTTTTAGGAGAATATATTGAAAAATAAAAATTATTTTGTATTTAAAAAATTCGTTTTTCTTTTCCATTCTCACTACTTGTCAAACTACCCTCGTATTTTTACCATTAATGGCATTTTAAATAGATTTTTAAGTGCAGAAATTAAAAGTATCATCACCGTTTGATTCTCATTATTTGAGGTCATCGTTTATTATCATTTACCGTCTCCATATCTGTAATTCATTGCATTGATCGGCGTAAAATTGTTACTTTAAATAATATCCTTGAATAAACATTATTCATGCCGAAAGAATACGGAAACTGTTAAATGAGTTCTTTAAATGCAAATTTAAATTTTCATCTTTGATTCACCAAACAGATCCTGTTTGATTTCGATATGCTTTATTTAAAAAAAAAAAGTAAATTTAGTCGAACTTGTATAGAATATTTAAATAAATTGAAATGTAGAAACGATTATAAAAAAATTATAAAGAATTTTGATGACGCATTGTAGGAACGTGGATTCTTGTAACACACAGACCTATGTACTGGTTCTAAATTATTACATGTCGTATGTTTGTTCTTGTCATTGTGACTTTGATATAAAAAAAAACTATTCAAGAATGAACTGTTGAGTCATTCTGGTTATACAAACGCCTATAACTTACTATAAGAACTTAAATTATTTGTCTTGTCCTTTGTGTTTGCAATGCATGAGTTTGGTAATAGGTATTAGTCATACTATTTTTGTGGGGATTGTTATAGTTAGTAACTCGGAATAAAATGCATTGTTTACAAGATAAAAAGTAGGATCTGCGTACATTTTATACACTGCAACTTCAGATATGAATAACAGAAAAAAGGCTTGCAAAAAATAATTGTATTTTGGTCTACAATACAGAATTTAACAATAAAATTCTATTATGAATACACAACTATTTGTTGTATTGTTAAACACCCACTTTCAAACATAATTTTATATAAATAGTGGATTGTCATGCCAATAATACACTTAGTTGTATGTGTTTAACTAATTCACTGGTAAGTTACAGGTTTAATAAACCGGAAACACGAAACGGAATTTAATTATCCGTCCGTGAAAGTTTTTCGTGATTTCTCTCTTCGTTTAAGTTGAATGTCGACATTTAAAGATCTTAAGTTGCACCACGAGTTCGGTCGTAATAATAAATTGAAGCCTAGGCAATTTCCCTTTGTAACTAGCGTTTAACTGTTGTGGGATATGAAAGTATAGGCTCTTATCTGCTTCTGGTTTCCGGGCTGGAACCGCGTCACTTGTATATCTGCCGACGTTTCGTACCCATTTGTATGGGACATCTTCAGGGCTGAACTACTGCACTGAAAACTGGTTTTCTTCTGGATATCCTCCCCGTAGAGGCTGGTTAATCTGGTACGTAGACTTCCGTGATCGTGCACCATGCTATCCGCTTCTGGGTTTCCGGGTTGGAACCGCGTCACTTGTATATCTGCCCACGTTTCAGTTTTCAGTGCAGTAATTCAGCCCTAAAGATGTCCCATACAAATGGGTACGAAACATCGGCAGATATACGAGTGACGCGGTTCCAGCCCGGAAACCCAGAAGCAGATAGCATGGACCACGACCGCGGAAGTCTACGTACCAGATTATAGGCTCTTAATTAGTAAAAATTATTTTAGTTCTTGCGTATTTTTTTCTTATGCATTATGTATTAAGATTAAATTTTGATAGAGAAAAATAAAGTAATTTTATATATAAATAAGTGTTCGTGAATAATATTACAAAGCAACTAAATTCGACTAATAATTTCTGTGATAACTAATATTTGAACAGGCCTTTGAGTTCGCAGTAACGTAAGTCCTCGTCAGGAAGGTTGGATAGGTGTATTATAAATAAAATAAACAATTTACGTAATTTTTATGTAGGAAAACGATTCAGAAATGTATTTACATCCATCTCCGTTAATAATCCAACTTTGCCAGTCGTCTTCGCGTCACCGATATGTTGTAAGCTATCAGCATCGCCTGCACACATTCGCCACCTATCGTTTGTTGTCGCTGGTTACCCAGAAGGTTGTTCAATTTTAGTGATAACATAATATATGTACCTATTATAAATTAGCAAGAGTGTACCGTTGCAAAAAAATTTATCGTCCTATTAAATAAGTTTTTATTCAGTTGGTAATCGGATATATACCAGTAATGATAATAAAATACTTAAACGAACATTTTTAAATCATTTATTTCTTCGCCTTCTTTGGAGTCTGTTCTCCCTTTTGAGTCCATTGTTTTGATTGTTCTTTTGTCTCGGGTGTGAAGTGATGGACCCGTGTTTCATCCATGGTTACGAAACGGTACAAAAATTCTGTTTTGTTGCTGTGAAACTTCGCTGAACACTCAATTGAAACATCTTCACGACACTGTTTTTGCTCGAGTGTGAGCAAACACGGCATCCATCTTGCATCCACAGCTTTCTCTTGTCCAAATTTTTAGATAATATGCGATGTACCGCACTTTTTGAAATGCCTACTATGTCTGCTAGCTTGCGAACTTTCAGTCGACGATCACCCAGTACCGCTTTGTGGATTTTTTCACCATTTCTGGAGTCGTCACCTCATTTGGCCGACCACTGCGATGCTCGTCTTGGCAGCTCGTACCGCCTCGTTTAAGCTCTGCTACCCAATATTTCACTGTTGTAAGCGAAGGAGCAGGCTCAGAGTAGAATCCAGTTCAGCTTTTACATTAGTTGGGCTGAGGTCTTTCAACTAAAAGTATTGTATTAAGTAACGATGAGCTGTTTTCTCCGTTTTTACAAATTCACTGAAAACGTTCACTATTAATGGCTGCCAAACAAATACTAAACAACGTGGCGTCTTCAAACTTGAAACACATGCTTTGTAGATTGTGTACTTTCTAATACAGTGGTATTTTTCACTACTACTATTACCGCCATCTCTAGGTCAGGCCAGGTACTTATGGAGCCACTCTCGTATATATATATATATATATCTTAGCGACCTTAAGAGACTGTAAATTGAAGACGAAATTGTATAAATTGGTTGAGAGATATGTGTAAGAAGTATAAAGAGAAGTTAAATGTATCTGATAATTTGATATTTCTCCTTCTAACCAATCTCATCTGATCAAATTCATCAACTATTCTTTTTTATTGTAGATGCAAAATATAAGTTAATTAACCCTCAAATTATAACACCCTTACTTACTCGGTTTACCAGATATATTTTCTTTAATGATCCTTAGTTCTAAGTGTTTTGTAGAAAGCTATTTACAAGACACATACAAAATCTCATTATAACATTGCTTAATTTTACTTTTGTACACTCCTGACGATGCCGCAATGAATTTAAAACATATTTTGTGGAACTATACTACGTACTTTAATTTTAATATATTTATTAGCAAAAATATTAAATTATTATATTGTTATTTAATCAAATATTTGTATTTAAGCCTTGCTGTTGTACATAAATGGGTACGAACTCCTGACCTATACGAATGAAAAGTACAAATTGATTTATGAAAATCCTTTTAAATACAACGAAAAATATGTCATTAATTACGATGCATCATTAAACAAAAATTGATATTTAGACCGAAGGTAAATGATGACTTTAGTGACGAAGGCTACGCTCAATTACTGTTAGCCAAATTAAACGATGTTTCGACTTTTGTGACGAAGGCTACGCTCAATTACTGTTAGCCAAATTAAACGATGTTTCGACTTTTGTGACGAAGGCTACGCTCAATTACTGTTATCTACATTACATATGTATTTATGACGACGAATTAAATAAGCGTTATACCACCGATAAACGGTATCTTATTTCGTGACTTATATAATACCTAGTAATAGTCTTCTTTTAGTTTCAAATAAGGACATACGACTTAATGATTCAACTGACGCAGTTGATACCATGCAATTTATTCGATATATGGGAAAACGAATAATCTTTAATACGAATTTTTGAAAGTAACAGTAAATTTTTAACATTTAAGGAAAGTTCATCGTATTGCCGCGTGTATTTTTGGCGGCACAATTATGCAAATATTATTCGACGAACTGTTCGTGTGCTCTGAATATCATACAGACACAGTTTAACCGATGTGACATTTTAAAATGAAATTTTAATTTATTCTTATTGATATTGCAGATTAACCAATATGCTGGGTGTGTATAAATTGATAGAAAGACTACGCGTTGTTAACCCTTGTTAAATTTTGAATCGAAGATCTCAACATTAAAATATTGTACCATCTTGACGAGATTCCCAAAGTTCAGACTTCTGGTTCATTAATAAATGCCATTATTCGATGACTGTTGATAGAGTTAGCTGCAATTTAGAAAGTTTTAAAAACAAACTTTGAAGTCGAAAAACTAAAAAATACTATTACAAATTCTGCTTTTTTTCTAAATTGCAGCTATCTCTATCAACAGATATCGAACAATAGCATTTATTTCTTCATTAATATACTTTCACAATGAATACATTTGGCAACGCTGTAGAACAGAAGTTTGTATTCTAATTCAATAAAAAGTATTACTAGCAACCATCTTCTTCTGGGTTTCCGGGCTGGAACTGCGTCACTGTAATAACTGCCAGGCAGTTATACCAGTGGCGCAGTTCCAGCTCGGAAGAAGATAGTATGGACCACGACCGCGGAAGTCTACGTACCAGATTATTACTATCAAATTTTTACATTTTTTGCATAAAGATCTTCGGCCCAGAACCATACCTTTACTATTATCTATCTTATGAAGAAATTCCTTGGTGCTTCCAAACTTTGTAACAGTATAAACGACGACGAACATCCTGGTGCAAGAAAATCTGTGGTTACGCAAAGTAACATCGAACTTGTCCGTGAATTTATCAGAAATGAACCGAAATCCTCATTGCGATACTTGAGAATGGAATTAAATATGTATTTCCAAAGATTCAATTCATCGCATTTTGAACAGGGACTGGGAAAGATTTGTGCAAGGTTTGAACCACACAACCTAACCGAATTTTACATCGTACAAACTTTATTAAATACTCAAAAAAGGACGAAAACTTTAGGTATTTTATTGTCACTGGCGACGAGACGTGGTGTTTTCAAAATGATCCAAAGACCAAGCGTCGAAGCTTAGAATGGAGGTACCCACGCGAAAGCAGATCGAAGAAAAGCCGTTTGGAGAAGTCAAAAGTGAAGACAAGTTGATTTGTTTTTATGATTCGAAAGGCATAGTGCACAAAGAGTTTCTACCAATTAGTCAAACAGTCAATGCTGTATATTGTCTTGGTGTTATGAAGTGAATAGTGTTTTGGCGCGTATTCGTCGTGTGCGCCCTCAATATTGTGAAAAAGGTAGCTGACGTTTGTTACATAATGCACCGTCACATCGTTCGACGCTTATCACTGATTTTCTAACTACAAATGACATTTTAGCCATCAACCATTCACCGTATTTACCAGATTTGGCCCCCTATGATTTCTATCTATTCTCCAAACATATATTACTTTTTAAACTTAATATCCATTTCTCATTGCTTCTTTTAACGGAATGTCAGAGCAGTTGCACAATGCCTGTTTCTTAAGGCATCAATTTTAATATATTGTTCGCAATTAAAGTAGCTCTTTAACCATTCAATTTTAACTTTTAACGCCACCAACACTTTTCTATCACATTCGTTCGTAATCACTTACGTAAGGCACATAATAACAAATTGTATGCGTAAATTTTTTTATTTACGTAAACCTGTTGCTGCCCGTAAAAAACTATCAAAATTTACATTTAGAAATGTCAAGAAAGAAGTGTACAAACACAGTTATGTATTAATACAACCGCTTAGTTATGTACACATAACAAATATTTCCTTTAGACATTCATACATATGTATTCGTGTTTCAATTACATATGTTACAACAAACATACACATGTATGAACTATCTGTAACATTTGGCTCCAAACCGTTAAGCAGTTCATTAATGTGATCTTTACTATCACTTTCACCAGTTGCGAGAGGTCATACGAACGTGAACGCATCTTCTCTAAAATGAAATGCAGAAACGCTTGTTATATAATACACAGACGTGAAGGCAATGAATGTTGAGGTTGCCGGTTACAATCAATCAACATTTGAAATGGAAATCTCCGCCAAAACAGGCTTCATCGAATGCAAAAGGCAAATTCCACCGCAACATTGCCCGGCCACGAATACTTCATTAGTTTTTTTTTTTGTAGCGATTCAAGTGAATTCTTAACCAAATTATGTATGGTTGAGATAAATCAAATGGACGAAGTTCAAATACAGTGTGTTCAGAGATTTGCAATAGTCTAGAGTGCGTGTGGTTTTGATAGAATCTTTATTGACATATTTGTGAATATACAATTGTGTGCGTTTTGGCTTTCGACGGTACAGATCGTGTACGGAATTTGTTTCGTGCGGGTTTTTTGCCGTAGTTTTCCAGGTGCGACACTGTTTAATTATCTGCTGACTATGACAACTTAGTTGTCGAAATACGTATACAGAATACGAACATTGATGTGGCAAGGGGTTATACTACTGTGGGCAAAAAATTGCAAGACTTTTTAATTTAAATTTCGCGCGAAAACCCATTCGAAAACCCAATTGGTGCTTGAGAATCGACGATTAACAGTCAGAGACCTTACTGGCATCGTTGGAATATCGGAAGGATCAGTGAAAACCATTTTGGAAGATCATTAGAGCCTAAGAAAAGTGAAAACAAGATTTGTTCCAAAATCACACAATTTTTTTCGAAAAACAGCGGCGCGTTGACGTCTGTGAAACAATGCTTTTCGACTATCAAGACAAAATGAAAGGCATCATAACGGGAGATGAGACTTGGATCTACGCTTATGACCCGGAAACAGAAGATTAATCGGCCGAATATCGTATCAAAGGTGAGCCGAAGCCCAAAAAACCACGTCAAAGCAAGTCAAAAATCAAGGTTATGTTGACAGTTTTCTTCGATTATCGAGGTGTGGTGCACGCCGAATTCCTTCCGTTCGGCCAAACTGTCAACAAAGAATACTATTTGAGTGTTATGCGTCGTTTGCACAATGCTATTCGTAAAAAGAGGCCAGAATTATGGACTGACAACTCTTGGTTTTTGCACCACGATAATGCACCGTCGCATACTGTATTAATTCTTCGTGAGTTTTTCGCCAAATTTTCAACCAATATCGTGCCGCAACCACCGTATTCGCCTGATTTAGCTCTGTGTGACTTCTGGCTATTCAGAAAATTCAAACGACCGCTCCGGGGAAACCGTTTTGAATCAATTGAAGACATTAAACATGAATCTCTACGCGCATTGAAAGCTATTCCTGAAATTGACTTTAACAACTGTTTCGAGAATTGGAAGAAACGTTGGTACAAGTGTATTGGGGCCAGGGGGGATTACTTTGAGGGGGACGAAATAGATTTGGAAGAATAAATTAAGAATTTAAAAATTATGAACAAAGTCTTACAATTTTTTGCCCACAGTAGTATATCAACCTTAAGTGATTAAAAAAATATATAATCGTCGAAAAAAATGATAAACTATAAATAGAAATATAATATTCCTTTGTCAGTCAGTATTAAAATGTTAAATATATATATATATATATATATATATATATATATATATATATATATATATATACAATATATCAAAGAGAACATATAGGTACAGACATTTAATATGATAAGTCAATAGGTCAGCTTAAAGATGATCATTTCTCAATGCATCGGCCTCAATTCTTTTTGGAATTAAAAAATAAGAAAAATAATATGTGCGATTAAGAAAGTATAGTTTCAGTTGATTGTTTTGATCTTATTTTATATTAAAAGTTTTTTGTCGCTTATTATCATAATTTAAAGGTGGTGTTATACAAGGTATGCCAATTAAGTACTGAGACTGTGCTTCTTCCATCGCGCAGCCGCATCGGTCGAGGCTGTTATTGGAATGTCACTGACTTTGATACTTCTCAAGCAACAACTCGTAGTTTCGTTTATATGTTTGCTTTAGCTTACTTTCGAGCTTTAATTGTAAAGGACGCTATTACTTAGTAGTGTCGTGATAATGGTTGACACAAAAATCGAGCTGCGAACTAACCTGAAATTCCCTGTTAATAATAATAATAATATTCTACATTGCTCAACAGACAAGCCATTTATAGGACAAAATGCAATACAATAAGTACAGTAAAACAAAAAAAAACAATAAAATAACAAAAACAAAAAAAAAATCTTAATTAGATAAGCAAACTAAACATTCATAAGACTTAATCCATACAAAATTGAATATATAAATACACAATAATGAAAAAAATAGAAGCCGAGGTGGACCACACTCGATTCAAGGGATTATTTCCCAAAAAAGAGATCAGGACACATCCTATTATCGTCCCTGCACATATGAGCTAGCGATGCCGCCAGTAGAACATTAGTCCTAGCTCTCAAACAAACGAGTCGCGCGATCTAGTGGTATAACATGGTACTAGGAAACGTATTAAAAAAATCGCCCGGAAAATGTTTACAAATGTTAAAAGAGGTTGTTTAATGATAATATTATGTCACGTGTGCGAGTTTTTGAATGACACGAACGGTTTCCCGAAGGTTGGGATGAGGTTAACGATGATGAACGTCTTGGTCGATCTGTGACTGCAAGAACTGAAAGGGGAACGTTCAGAAAATTCATGAAATTGCGTTGAAAGACCGACGTTTGAGCATTAGGATGATTGCTGATATGGTAAACATGAACAAAGAGATAGTAAGACACATTTAAAACGTGACAAAAGTTTGTACTCACAATGTTTTCTCTGTGAAGCAGTTTTTAACGGACAAGCGCATTGCAGTGCTTGATCATCCTCCGTATTCGCCAGGTCTCGCACCATGTGACTACTACCTGTTCTCAAAAGCGAAAAGTGCATTAAAGGGAACACATTTTCAGTCTGTTGAACATGTATAAGCAAAAACGGCAGAGTTGTTGAAGATTCATTGTTTTGAACAATGAAAGACATATATACAGCGGTGTATAGATAGGGGAGGAGATTATGTTGCTGGGGATAAAAGTTAAATATAAGTTTATTTGCAATAAATAACATTTCTGACACCAGCCTCGTTATTTAATTGCCACACCCAGATACCAAAATAATATTCGCCATTTATAGTTTAATAGATTCCTCTTCCAAATCTTTTTGTGTCCAGCTACTTGAAATATTGAGATAAGTGATTAGGTATAAAGTTTGATGCCCCAATAGTGCGTATTGGTTTGTGTTGTTAAAATACGATGTTTTGGCATAGACAGATCATTTTTATGTCACGTGTGTTCTTCGCCATTTTTTCTGTATTGTCGCCACTGTATATACTTTAGAGTTGTGTATATTTACATAAAGACATCGAGGTAAGTACATTATGTTGCTTGAAATTTCCCCTGCAAAAATCACGATATCACAGCCCAGATATAGTTTATAGTACCCTTTCTTGCATAGTGAATATGCGTTCCGATGTAGAGTATGTTGTCCAGAAGAGGATGCCATAGGAGAGGTGACGATAACTGAAGGAATGGTAGATAAATATAACTACCTGGTACATAGCCATCATTTTTATTCTTTTAATGCAGAAAATTCCTGTTAGCATCTTTGCTAGTTGATCCACATGGTAGGTCTATGTTAATCATTTATCCATGTGTATACCAAGTAATTTTTCAATCACATCCCTTAGGGAGTTTTGTTGTTAGAGTCACATGTTATTATAGTTAACTAAGATCTTTACTTGATAGCAATCCTCGATGAACCAAATGCGTTGAAATTAAAGGGAGATGTTGAAAAACAATTATTCTCGTAGACCTTTGTCGTTGCTAAGTGTTACGTTTTCAATACCAAATACGCATACATGAGCAAAAGGCCGACGGAATGTCAGTGTTCGTCGCGCCGTTGAAGAATTATTTAAGCCGGGAACATACAAAGACATCCGTTATTTCATAGCGAATATGCACGTTTGATTGAAGATCGACATACACGTTTGTCATTCTTCGCGGTAAACCTAGAGGAAGTCACGATTATTGATATACAACGGCTCCAAATCAATATGTTTAATTTTGTTGGCGTATTATTGTAACACGTCGATCATTTTTAAACATTTTCAAGTTTTACTATAATACGAGAATTTACGTTTTAGTTAACAATTTAATTTATTCGATTTTGTGAACAGAAAATGCCTTCTTCTACCGTCCAAACATGGAATCGTCCGAAAGAACGAAGTTAGTGTTCGTCACGATGTGTATATTGAGACACATCTTTAAGATTTGACATTACGCAATTTGATGAGCGTCTGAAAGAAATCCATATGTAAATAACGCCTTGTTTATAACGCGTTTCGAGTACAGCAACTCTCTTCATTCAAACGGTAGTGTTATTAACTTATTCTGTGTGGATTTATGTATTATTTGTGATCATTAGAAAGATATAGTTCAGGTTAGAAAATGGCATATTATGTCACATGCGCAATTAATCAGTTTTAGTAAAGGTCCCTCTGTTGCTAGGCAACGAATAATGGCGCTCTGATTTATTCACCAATATTCCCAAAGGTATTTCGCCATATTGTTTATACTTTTTTCGTGTTATAGTTTGTTTATTCCGGTGTTTTCTAAGTTATTTGTGTTGTTTCGTTCTGTTCGACTTTCGTCCAAGCTTATATAACAGTAGTATATTTTGTTTGATATTATTATTAATATTTATTGAAATTGCTAAACTAGAAAATCTAATGATATTAAACATTTTGGCTCCGAGGCGACTAAATAAAAAGTGGGTGACAAAAGAGTTGTAATTTACAGTCAGGGTCGGGAAATAATTCATAATGTTTCTAAATTTAAGAAAAACGAGGTCAAAAATAATCTAACAATTCCGTTACAACAGTATAGGTAACTTGATAATGTATTTAGTATATATCTAACCTATAATTAAAATTATATTTGTAGAGCACGACCTTTAGAAGCTGTTAGTGTTTCAAAAAACACATATCAAGCATTTTAAGAGAAAGCGAGCTTGTTGAGACTGGTGCTGCTTCTTTGTTCTGGGATACGAGAATATAAATTATTCTTCTTATGGTTTCCTTACCTTAAAGGGCGACTGCATCAACCTCGTAACTTAGTACTCTTCTTAAGAGTACGCCTTCTTAAGAGGGGTAGTCTAAAGAAGTATCGTCCATATTATTTTGATCTTCGTTCTTTGTCGTATTGCAAAATAAAGTATAATAGTGCATCTGGTACGTAGACGTAGACGCGGTAGTGGTCCATACTATCTTCTTCTGGGCTTCCGGACTGGAACCGCGTCACTGGTATATAACTGCCGACGTTTCATTTTAGCCTCAGTTTCAGTGCAACAAGCAGTAGCAGTAGAGCCCTGAAGATGTCCCATACGAGTGGGTACGAAATGTCTGCAGTTATACCAGTGACGCGGTTCCAGCCCGGAAGCCCAGAAGAAGATAGTATAATAGTGCAATTTATGGCAAGTTATTAGATTCGAATATCAACAATCTCTGTGATCGAGTTATTAAACAACTGTGTGATAAGTATGAGGTCGCGAGTTCGAATCTTACCACACAAGAAAAGAATTTTTTAAAAAATTAGAATTTTTTTAGTTTCACGTCGTAAAAGCGCATAATTATATGTGTTAGTGGTTCTATTACAACCAATAAAGAACAGAAGATTACAAAGGCTTCGACCAATGGATTTTTAATGGAACTGAGGTGAAATCGCTGACTGTAACCTAATGACATGATGTCTTCATTACTTCATCTTTGTTGTGCAACAAATTTATAGATTGTTTATATCTAATGCTAATAAAATGAAATAAAAAAAGGCTAATTGCAGTTTCACCATCAAATTCCAACTCCAAAAAATGCGAAGGCGATTTGCCAAATACAAAAGTAATCAATTAAATATCAAATAATCGTTTTCAGGGATTTTCCTAAATTCAAGTGGATTACATGAAAAATTCTCATTCCAAATATTCAATAGAAATTATTATTCATAAAATTCATTATTTAAATTGCCGTCCCATCATGTACACTCCGCGCAACATGAATAGGACGAACTGCATATATGACATTTGTAGTTGGTATAAACATGGTAGCGCGCTGGAATTGTTATTTTCGAAAATAAGAGGGTTGATAAAAAGATGTATGTAGGTACCAAATATAATTTTTGTAAAAGTCAGTGCAAATGTACGTTACTAATGACAATAAGTAGAGTAATAACGCCACTTGAATACGACCAATCTACAAAATAAAAGATTCGTTTGCAATAACAAAATACTTTATTGTTCAATAATGAGTACTTTTGCCATTATTTCTTATAACCTCAAATAGTCGGGATGGAATGGAATTATACAGGGTTCTCAAGTAGTCAACGGGAAGTTCCGCCCAACTTCGTTTCAGCGCCTGCTCTAGTTCGTCAGCGCAACTGAATTGGGTAGCATTGGAGTACAATTTACGCGACAACCATCCCCAAACATTTTCTATGATGTTCAGGTCGGGGGAGAGCGATGGCCAATCGAGAACCTCCATGCCTTGTTCTTGAAACCAGCGTCGAACAATGCGCGCGGTGTGAATACTGGCATTATCCTGTTGGAAAATAAATGGCCCACCTGCCATAACGTAGGAAAATTTGTCTTTCACCTGTTGCAGCAGCTGGACGTACTTTTTCGAATTCTGTCTGCCTTTCACTATTACTAAATCAACAGGTCCGTTATAGGAAACAGCTCCCCATACCATGACTGAACCAACATCGGCTCGCCTTCGTGACTGAATCACTTCATCTTTACGTAAATCGTGGAAATAATAAGAAAACCCATCCGGGCCATCTAAATTAAACTTCTTCTCGTCACTAAAAATAACAGTTTGCCATTCTCTTGTCCACCCTATTTTTGCTTGAGCAAACTGAAGACGTGCAGTGCGCTGAAATTCCCTTAAAGGAGGCCGTCGTTTAATTTTCAAACGTTTTAAATGCGGACAGGTCTTCAGTAACTTCTGTACAGCTCTTACCGATGCATTCGTTCCAACGTTATTCGCGATTTGTCTTGCCGTTAATGCCGAATTCGATGCTTCGCGTAATATGGCTCGACGTTCTCTCTTAGTTGTAACGGATGTTGTTCGCCCTTTAAAACGTTTTCCATAATTCTCGGGATCCCTAATAAAATTGTTCACAACCTGGTGTGATCGACTTATTTTCTTTGCAGTAGCCCTTGAGGAATACCCTTCTTGATGGAACGCTTTAATTTTTCCAATTTCTTCCATACTTAAGCACTTCTGTCGTCCCATCGTTGCACAATACCCTTAATTACAGATGTTTGTTTATCCGGATACACGTTGTAACTCGACACTCATCCGGTAGCTTACTATTAAATACTGGTCGTATCCAACCGGCGCGGTGCATTTTATATGTATGTGGTACCTACGTCACCCAATGCATAACGTTAGGCACTATTGCGCAATAATGCGTATTATTTGCCATATCATACCATTACAAACTTGCATTGTATTTTTAGTAAATGAATTGTTTTTCAAACCACCGAAAGCTTGCAACAAGTCGGGTGGTCCTATTCATGTTGCGCGGAGTGTATAACACTAAAATATAGCTCATTTATTATGACATTTGTGAAAATTGTAAATTAATACAGTTGAAGAATGTATAATTGCATATTTATAGGTGAGGTGGACATCTCATTCCATCAATATCCATTCAATACCTAATCCGGTTTTTAAATTACATCTTCTTCTCACAAACGAAATTCAATACGAACCCAATGCTAAAAATAAACGCCAGACGAATTATTGAATTGTTTTTGACTCGGTCAGTTCGTACACCTTACAGATTTAAAAAAAAAGACAATATTTTATTGATATGTGTGAATCTCCCATATTTACGATTATTGTTTCTTATCCGATCTGTATGCGAGGATTTTGTTATTTTCTTTTCATTCTGAGAATGTCCAAATTGTGAAATACAAGTCCAAAATTTGATATAAATACGACCGACTTTATTGTAAAAAATAAGATAGGTGTCCTTAGATAATAACAAGATCACGTTCGCGTTTTAAGAATGAGCAATAAATTTTAAAAAAGTCTCCGAGTCTTTCTGTTCTCTACGAAGTATAAAGTAACTTTAAGATGTTACATATTCTAGGAAGTTGTAAAAATAACAAGAGTGGAAAGGTAAGAGAGTGTAGATACCACACTAAGAATGTACGAAGATAACATAAGTGAATTTGAGGTCGATTATTAAATTTAATATTTTTTTTTAGGTTATTTTAGTTGAGTGATTTGAATTTTGCACAGATTTTAAAGTAAAATCGATGTTTTCGAACTTGATTAATATTGTTGTAAATTAATGTTACAATACAAAGCTTTTATTTAAATATAAACATGAAAATAATACCTGAAAAAATTGCCTCTCAAAAACGAGAACGCGTCTCGTTCTTTCCTTCAAATACATTCGTATGTTGTACAAGATGTTTTTTCATAATTTTTTTGTATCGAAAAGATACGATAAAGCTTACAAAGGTATCGTTTGTTAATAACACAAGTTTATCTGATTATGAGTGAATCTCTGAAACATATGGAGTAAACAGGACGTTATTAATATTTGAATAATCCCTTTTAACATTTATCTATTTGGAAAATCGCCGAGATAGCAAGTGTCTGTCTACACACGCTTTGGGAACTTTGTTGGCAACATTCCAGACACGTTCTCGTTCCGTCGTTCAAATACATTCGTGTGTTCTGCAAGAGAGAGGCAATGTTTTTTTGATAATTTTTTGTATCGAAAAGATACGATAAAGCCTACAATGGAATCGTTATTTAATAACACAAGTTTACCTGATGATGAGTGAATCACTGAAACATATGTAGTAAACAAGGTATTTTTAATATTTGAAAGATTCCTTTTAACATTCATGAAAATATCTCTTTATTAAATAGGCTTTTTGTGTTCATTGGTTGTGTAACCAAGGTGCCTGCTGTATATAAAAACTTCTGCAATCGAGAACACGACAACAGGCATCTTGGTTACACAACCAAGCTGCCTGCTGTAGTTGTCACTGGGTAAAAAAGAAGGGTTCTTCTTTTTTCGACAAGCTCTCAGTTCGCCCTTTTCACCGCACCCACGTGACCAAATATTAATGTATAAAAGGGGGACGGAAAATAAGTTTTGGTCAGTATGCCTTTGCTGCCGTATCACAACTATCTGGGACCGGGCAACACACTAGACAATGGGGATCCGGTTGACGAAGATGATCGAATAGCCCAACAACACGATTCCGCATACGAGACTGCCCTGACGATTCCTTTTAACATTCATGAAAATACCTCTTTATTACATAGGCGTTTTGTGTTCATTGGCTCATATTTTCTTTCATCTCTCTCCGTTAGTTATTTTTGATTCAAAGTTGAAATCGAACATAACGTCAGGCCTTAGCGAAAACACATTCCTTTATTTTAGCCTCTGATAAATACAGGAACTTCTCATAAAAATTGCTTAAAACACTGTCATTATCTTTGAGCAAGGTCTTCACAAATTGTTTCATTGTTTAGGTTCATAAGACTTCAATGGATTGCCAATCACAGCAGCTCTATCACGTTGTATTGTTATTGTGGATATTGTGTCCTAAGTTTCTGCATTGCCACATTCATGGGAGTTTAATAATGCTGAAAGCTGAAAACTAGATTGAATAACCTTACATCCCAACTGAGAAATGCAATAAAACAGCTAAAAAATGATACCATTAGCGAATTTCTTTGGGGACTTACTAGTGATTCCAGTACTGAATATTCGCTCTGGAAAACTACGAAGAATTTAAAAACACCTATTATGCAAATACCTCTAATCAAAAATGAGAATGGTAGCTGGGCCAGAAACAACAGGCAAAAAGCTACAAGATTTGCAGACCACCTCGAAAAGATATTTCAACCCAATTCAGTAGACGATAACAAAACACTGCCGCACGTCATCGGTCAAGAAAGAATGAAAATCCCATTTGTCACTTTGCCTGAAATTAAAAAAGAAATAACCCAAAAAAATCGCCTAACTTTGATCTTATTACTGATCAAATCTTAAGAGAACTTCCGAGAAAAGCATTAATTAAAATCACCAACATAATCAATGCTTCATTCAGACTAAAATATGTACCGCAACTGTGGAAAGTGGCTGAAGTGATAATGATTCCTAAACCCACGAAGCAACATCATATCGGCCAATATCACTATTGCCAATTATGTCCAAATTGTTTGAGAAACTGTTACTCAAAAGATTAAAATCAATCATTGAAGAAAAACATCTCATCCCGGATCATCAATTTGGTTTCCGAAAACAACATTCCACGATTGATCAGGTCCACAGAATCACCGATGTCATCGAAAAATCATTAGAAGGAAAAAAAGTATGCTCAGCAGTGTTTTTGGATGTAGCACAGGCTTTTGATAGGGTCTGGTATGGGCTTGAACCACAAGCTCAAGATGCTTCTCCCTGAGCAATATTCAGAAATTTTGAGGTCTTATGTATCCCACCGTTACTTCAGAGTCAAACAAGAAGACACCTATTCTGATCTGAGGAAAATCCTAGCAGGTGTGCCCCAGGGAAGTGTATTGGGGCCAATCCTATATTTGTTATACACTAGTGATTTGTCTACATTTAGCGAAAATATTGTTGCTACATTTGCAGATGACACTGCAATTCTAGCTACTGGAGACAGCAACATTGATTCAACGGCAAAGTTACAAACAGCTATTGTCGAAATACAACACTGGACAGCAAAATGGCGTATTCAAATGAATGAAAACAAATCAGTGCATATCGATTTTACTAACAAACGAATCGAGCATAAGCCAGTATATATTAATCAACATGTAGTCCCGTACGAGAATACAGCTAAATATCTTGGTATGACCCTAGATGCTAAAATCAGGTGGAAGCCAGATGTTAAGAAAAAAATTGTGAAGAGCTCAAGTTGAAGTACAGAAAAATGTACTGGATATTGGGTCGACATTCAGCTCTGACACTATATAATAAGCTTTTGCTTTATCAACAAGTCCTGAAACCAGTGTGGACTTATGGTATCCAGCACTGGGGCTGTACCAGCCAAAGTAATCGAAACATTATACAGAGATTTCAGAATAGCGTACTGCGAGGCATTGTTAATGCTCCGTGGTATATTCGCAATGACAACCTGCATAAGGACTTGGAGATGGAAACTGTTAATGATGTTATCAAAAAGTACGTTCAAAGACATGAACAACGGCTTCATCAGCACATCAATATCGAGGCTCTCCGGCTCCTGGTTGATGATGGCTTAGTCAGAAGATTAAAAAGAGTGAAACCATTTGACCTAGTGCAGTGAAAATAAAAAACCCAGTGCACACTAAAAACAGTGCTAAATGTAAATGTCAGAAACAAAGTGACTATCATAGGATAAGTGCTTTGTAATTTTAAAACTATAGCAAATTAGGTTAAAAACAAATAGCTCATTAGTGTTAATTTACTAGATTGCTATACAATAAATTCACCCAAAGGGGGTGTCTATTTAAAAAAAAAAAATAGGCTGAAACTTAATCTTCAACATAGAATACAATGAAATTGCTTTTTATATCACAGAAAAAATCTGGAATATTTGCAATGTTTTACATTTTTAAATTGTATATGTAAATGTGACCAGGTAGAATTTAGAATGCTAATTCAGAATTTTGTAGTATGAAGGTCATCCGGCGCAATATTTTGTGAAAAAATTATATCTGATGGCTACGCCATTAGCATATTTAAAACGTCCAACTCCCGGTTCTTCGATAAAAACATTCGACCCGGTTACTTTCACAATTTCTAAACTAACCAGTTAATTAATTCAAACGACGATGATATAACCATAAGACACGTAAAATATGTACAAATGGCAATGAAATTATCAATTTTAAATTGGTGTGTTTACATTTGACTAATTATTTCGAATGCCCAATTCGAAAGTACACCGTCCGTACCATCGCTGATAGGAATGCAGACTTGTTTGAAATGAACTAGTTTCAGCGTTATGAAATAATTCGAAGGGATTATTTCAGGTTTTTTTTTTATTTAGAAACATTTTTTATTTTATTTTTTATATATCTGCAATCGCATCTACATAAATTCTTGTCAGCATCTTATCTGTGATCTTTTAATATTAGAATTTGTTATTGCTTTCTATAATTTTAATTAGTGTCTACGTCAGATCTTTAGCAGCAGACGTTGATTCGAAGTTTTAACGAAAGGAATTGCATAATTGATATCTCAGGCCTTTATTGAGTTTTCTTTATGAAATTATATAACAAATATAACAAAAGAGGATCATAATGGTATTATGGAAGGGTTATTTTAAGAAAACGAAGGATTAGTATGCTTCTTAATCCTCCAATGAACTTACAAGGGCCACATGTTGCCCTACGAATTGCTTGGAATGATCTTCCACATGAGTCCACGGCTAACCTTATTAGACGCATGCCTGAATAGCAGAACGTGTTCGTTTACGTGGAGTGACAACTCATTATTAAAGTTTCTGTATCTATTTATCTATAATCGCATCAAAATTCATGTTAGCATCTTCTTTGGGATCTTTTGAAATGCTCTTCCATAGGAGCTCACAAATAATACTGCGAAACATAAATTGGTTGACCTAGATCTGAATCTTGTCTTTGACTAACGTCTGGCATCTGAATCCAAAAGTGCCCCTAGTTTTTGTCTGCCGCGTCAACTTTTTAAGCTAAAGGATACCCTCTCTTTGTTCAAAAAGTCACACAAAATGTGCATACAAAGGAAAATAATGGAGAAATTTATCAAGTATGCTGTTCGCAAAGAATAATTTTAGAAAAAGGTTCTGTAATTATTGCTTTTCATCAAGAAGGCTAGTGATATCATTCGGCGAAATCAATGCACGGATAGTTTAAGAGATTCGGCATGTTCAGGTGTCCTAAACGAATAACATCTCACGCCGACGGTAAACGTATAAAATTGCTGAGTAAACGAAATGAGAGACTAACAGCACTCGAAATCGCCGCAGAAATGAATCGCGACCATGCAAGAAAAATTTCTGTTATTACGGGGGTACAGGCAAAAACGACAACAATGGGCAGAAACGCAGAGATTGGACACTGGATGACTGGAAAAGGGTTTTGTGGACTGATGAATCAAAGTTTGAAGTGTTTTGACAATCAAGGCGTGTTTTTGTAAGAAGAGAGAGTGTTCAAAGAATGCTGCGGGATTGTATAGAGCCAACTATCAAACAAGAAATAAGTTCTGTGCTTGTTTAGGATTATTTTTGCTACGCCAGCACAGGGGACTTGAATCGAGTGTATTTTGCGAAAGGAGGTTTATTTAGAAACATTGCAAGAAAAGGCAATACCATCATGACTACATTTATTCGGCGAAAATTTTATGTTTACCCAGGACGACGACCCCAAACACTCAGCAGTAATATATAAGAATTTCTTAAATACCAAACAAAACAATAATACCTTACAAATAATGACATGACCACCGCAAAGCCACGACCTAAACCCTATAGAATTGTTATGAAATGAATTGGACAGGAGGGTCCGAGAAGTGTATCCTACCTCAACAAATCACTTGTGGGACATATTGCAAGAAAAATGGAATAGTGTACCTAATACAGCTCTTGAAAAACTTGTAAAATGGATACTTCGAATACGGGCTGTTTTTCGCGCAAAAGGGAGTTTCTTCGATGAGCGGAATATCTAAGATATCTTTGTTCATTTAACGTTAGAATTACTTTAATTTTTATTATTATACTTTATAAACACCTATAAACAATAATACAATAAAAATTTTAAGTTTCGACTTAAATTAGTGTAATTGTTTTTCCTTTTTTTATATTTATTTGGGTATCCGAACTAATATGGACGGTAATGTACATCCCATCTATCCTCAAATCTTGGTGGAAACGTTCATTCTGCTTACAGAGTAGTCACATTAATATTAAAGCTAACTACAGTTTTGAAATCATATTTAACTTTAAAACAGCTGAAAAGTCGTATTCAACAGAAATTGTGTTAAAAATTGTTCTCCACTGTAATCTTATTAGAAGTATGCCCGAATAGCAGAATATTTTCGTTTACGTGAAGTCGCAACTCATTATTAAATGTTCACTGTAAAGGTTAAGAATTTTTTTAAAGAAAATTTAATCGTTTCCTATTCTCAAATGCTTACTGTACATTTGTGCAAAATTTCGTTTTAAAATTCTATACTTTTACGGAGCGACGTGTTTTCTTTTATCACCCAGTATACTATTTTTACGCCGACAACTTCTAATAGACTTTAAGAATAAATTTTATTATCTCAAAATGTATTTTAATCTATTTATTGCTCCAAGGCCATATTAATTTGGGTGAACTTGAAAGCTAAGAGATACGAAGGTAGGTACGTAATAAATGATGCAAGTAATAGGTACGCCAGTTACAAGTTTGTTTTAACAAGGATATTGTTAATATTTTTTAAAAAATAAAAGCGATGTAATTATGTTTTTTTTCTCGTACATTGATGTTGTAAAATCGATTCGGATCTTTAAGAATTAGATCATCGTGTATAAACTTTACATGAGTCATCGATCGAGAAAATTTTAATTAGTGAATTCATATTATGTATATAATTTATATTAAATGCTTTACTTAATTATAATCCGGGCAATAAGTGGCTTTTTTTGTTGTCATTGGAATCAAAATGAAAACGTAGTCATATTTGTTCAACACTAATTGAAGGTTGGCTCTTTTAATCGTTTCGAAAGTTCTGGTATCTGTCAGAATCATCGAGTACTTCACATTATACGAGGCAAGCTAGAAAAGAATCTAGCCATAGAAACAACTAATTCTGCGTTACCCATTGACGTTCAATAAAGGCAACATGTTTCTACTTGTGAATCAAATTCGATTTCTTATTAAGTTCTTTACCATGGGAAATTAACGACTGATTATACTGCTTGGTGTTCTCTAAATTGGAAATGGTATCTAAAAGAATTGATTTTCGGAAATTTGCTCCATTTGAATATGGATTTCGGTACCTGAAACCAGTCGCTGACTTACTGAAATTGCTCGAGCATCTTGCGGATTTAAATTTAAGATACAAGGTTATAAATGTGTACAAATTTCTCATAATATAAAACCGTTTTAAGCCACGTTCCCCATCACGTCAATACCAGCTGCGGTGGCTGAGGAATGTCCGCCTGTTTAAACACACGAATGCGTTTTGGAGATTTAATAAAAACTTTTTGGTAGAAACTATAAATTGGTCTACTTTTGGATCACTGTTTTTAATAAATTCGCCTACAAGATGACATGCATGGAGCAAACAGGTTACACGAAGCAATTGAGGATGAGATTGTTTTAGTAACTTTCCAGCTTTAACCATATTCAAACCCCGTTTTGGAACCAACATTACAAGTTGGGTTGCCGATATGTTGAACTTCCTAAAGATATGTTTTATAGTTTCCACTATCCTTTCTGCATTTGTCTTCTGTAATATTCTACTACGTAAAAGAAAAGCTAAGGAAATCTCACCGCTTTTTAAAGCACATTTAAAATACTATTCTTTCTTGCATCCGTAGTTTCATCTACCGTCAGATATATTTTTTGATTTTCTTACTTTGCTTTTATTTGATCCGTAATCGTGTTCTTCACACGAGGAAAATTACACTGTAATTGACCTCTTGGCAATCTCCATATCGGAACGTATTTCACCCAAAAGTTTCGAAATTCTTCATTGTTTACAATATTTTGTGGAATGTTGCACACAAGATAAAAATAAAGTCATATAGAAATTTATAATATGGTACATCACGTTGCGCATTTAATGTCAAAAATAAAATGTTGTTTGCTCCTAACATGTCTTTTACACACAAAAATACTGTACGGTAAAATGTTGATATTACAAACAATACATTTAATAATAGTGCCAGTGCATTCTAACACTCGTCGAACATAACAAAGAAACCCGTCGATTCGCCATCATCAATCTAATCCGGCATTCATACACATACCATACGCATATGTGTAACAGAACAGAAGTGTAATAGAAGTGTAACAGAATTGAGTTTATTACACCTTATTAATCTCCAAGTATTTCAAGAAATTTAGTTTCATACTTTTGCTGTATATGTGAAGGATTTCCGGTCTAAAATCTTCATGTATATTATGGTTTGTTTCTATTAGATGTTTGCTAAACTTGGAATCTTTTGTTTGCTATTTTAGGCTTCGTATATGATCTTCTGTTCTAAATTTTGAATGTTATCCCTGATTGGCCAATATACACACTATTACAGTCTAGGCATTGAAGTTAATTGACACCCCATTTCTTCATAGGATGAGTTTTATCTTTTGGGTTAAATAATATTTTGCCTAAATTAATATCTGTTTGAAAAACTATATTGCTACTCAGGTTTTTATTAAGGGACACTGCTACTTTTTCAGTTGGAGTCCCAAAAAAAGGTATAATAATATTTTGAAGGAAAAACATTACGCAAATATTCAATTCATTTTGAATTAATTTATTAATTAAGTACGACCAGAAAATTAGTCGTACCAACTTAGAAACCTTCGTGAGCTCATGCACAACAACTTTGCTGAAGATCATCACATGATCAAATGCATAGTTCACGATTCTATAAAGGACATACAAACAAACATTCATTTTTATATATTGGGTTGGCAACTAAGTACTTTCGGTTTTTACTGATAGAGAGCGTTGCTTTATTTTTTGTATAACGTATGTTAGTGCTGTACTTTACCGTTTGTCGCGTGATACTAGTCACATTGACGTAACTTCAGAAGCAAGTAGTGCGTGATTTTTATTAAAGCTATTACTTGTGGGTTAATTTTAAATGGAGTGCAGAAACGAACATTTTCGACATATTTTACTATTTTATTTCCGTAAAGGAAAGAAAGCTGCTGCGGCTCACAAAAAGATATGTGAAGTTTATGGTGCTAATTGCTTAACAGAGCGCACGTGTTAGAATTGGTATAAAAAATTCCGTTCTGGAGATTTTCCCCTCAAAGATGAGCAACGTTCTGGTCGGCCTACTGAAGTTGATGATGACCAAATCAAAGTCATAATTGAAGAGGATCTTCATATAACTATTCGAGAGGTTGCGGAGAGGCTACATGTATCACACACAACAATTGAAAAACATTTAAAATGTCTTGGGCTAGTTAAGAAGCTTGATATTTGGGTACCTCACGAATTGAAAGAAATTCATTTAATACAAAGAATCAACTTTTGTGATATGCACCTTATACGAAATGAAACCGACCCTTTCTTAAAAAGAATCATCACTGGTGATGAAAAATGGGTCCTGTACAGTAACATAGTTCGAAAACGATCATGGAGCAAACACGATAAACCAGCTCAAACCACATCGAAAGCTGAATTGCATTCAAAAAGATCATACTGTCAGTTTGGTGGGATTACAAAGGTGTCGTGTTTTTTAGCTGCTTCCAAGGAACCAAACGATCAATTCTGATGTTTACTGTTAACAATTAATAAAACTGGATGAAGCAATCAAAGAAAAACGGCCAGAATTGTCAAATCGGAAAGGTGTAGTTTTCCCCCAAGATAATGCAAGACCTCACACATCTTTGGCAACTCGTGGGAAACTATTGGAGCTTGGCTGGGACGTGATGCCACATCCCCATACAGCCCTGATCTAACACCATCTGATTACCATTTATTTCGAAGTTTGCAGAATTCTTTGAATGGCAAAACTTTCACAAATGACGATGACCTTAACTCGCACCTGGTTCAGTTTTTTGCTGATAAAGACCAGAAATTTTATGAGCGCGGAATAATGCAGCTGAAAGGAAGATGGCAAAAGGTCATTGAGCAAAATGGAAAATATATAATTGATTAAAAACTATTCTTTGTTTAAAAAAAAGTGTTTTATTTTATACTACAAAACCGAAAGTACTTAATTGCCAACCCAATATATGGATGTGCGGATAAATTAGATTAAGATTATATTTACATTCTTTTCTTATTGATTCGACTATTAATTAATTTTTCTGGGAAATTACTGTTCGCTATAATACGATATTTATTCCGTTTATCTGTCTCCTTTCTGAGATGGTGGATGATACGAATTCTTGAGTATAGTCGAATCTGTATGTTACAACTTTTCGAATTCCGCACATTCTTCAATCAAGTTTACCACAGAACTAGAAATTGAAAAAACTAACTTTCTATACCTTACTATAACGCGAAGCAGTAATAATTTTATTTTTAAAATATACTGGAAACCCACTTACTATATATAGATTACTTATTATTTGTTTATTTTACACATATTTGCCATTAAATAATTTATAACTGTGTATCAATACAAGAAATAGTTACTAAATTTAGATATGAAATCGAGTTAAACAATTATGTTTTTGAGGCGTGTCTATAATACACTTAAGTCGTAACTTGCAAACAATTAATCCTTGATCGTGTCTGACTTCAATTGTTGAAAATAAATTTAGAGTTACTAATACAATGTATAGAATATAAAAGAAATCATAAAATTATGATTATTGCTTGAAGAAATCTCTGAAATTCATATCATTACTAACTGTGTGCGTCAAAAGATGTATTTAATAAATATTTGCAAATATAGTGACATCATTTCGAAATGGTTTAAAAATCACATTACTTAGAATACTTCATTTGGTTAATATTTTTATTTTAAAACATATTTTATATTAAATTTTAATGTAAATGGTATAAAAGAATAAGTCTGTGAAAGATCATTCACAACACGGTTAATCAAGGTGTTCTTGTCATTAATAATCAATTTTTATATTAAATCGATCACATCGTGAAATTTTACCATGACACATTTGTTGCAAATACAATATTCTTGAGCAAGTACAATTCCATCATTATTACACCTATATATTTAGTACAGCTGATGCAATCTTAAAAAGAAAGTTATGTGAGTAGTAAGGCTGCAGAAACGAGTGCTTTCGCAGTGGCATACGGCTCAGTTACTATCAATATTAAAAATAATAAATGTAATTACTATTTTAGTTTTCTTTTGTGTTGTTGATGAGTGACGCAAAAATTCGCTGTTGTATTGTGTCGTTAGTATGCCTTCCAGTGCTGACTCAGTCATACTCCTACGGCGAGGTGGAAATATGTTGGTGTATTTGGAATAGGAGCGTTCTGCGTCTAATGATGTGATGTTCGCGAATTTAAAAAGGACGTTCGCATCATATTCGCACTCTTGGTTTTCAGTTAGACTCTTGTCTATACCCACTATAGCTTGAAAATTGAAATTCTTATTTATAACCCCACACAATTTATCGGTTGTTAATCTTCCTATACTATCTATTAGATTTCCTAACGAGGCTTTGATGTAATATACTATATTTAGCGCTCCGTGTGATGATAGCTTGGTGTTCTCTAATTTGGTAAAGCATCTAGAAGAATTGAATAATTTTCGGAAATTTGCTCTATTCGAGTATGGTTTTCGGTATCTGAAACCAGCCGTTGACTTACTAGAATTGCTTGAGCAAATTGCTGATTTAATTTTAAGATACAAAGTTTAGTAATGAGTAAAAATTTCTCGTAATATAAAACAGTTTTAAGCCACGTTCCCCATCTTGTCAATACCAGTTGTGGTGGCTGAGGAATATCCGCTGACAAGGCGTTTTGGGGATTTAATAAAAACTTTTTTGGTAGAAACTATAAATTGGTCTACTTTTGAATAACTGTTTCTAATACATTCAGCTACAAGATGACATTCATGGAGCAAACAGGTTACATGAAGCAATTGAGGATACGATTGTTTTAGTAACTTTCCAGCTTTAACCATATTCAAACTCCCATCTGGAACTAACATTACAAGTTGGGTTGCTGATATATTGAACTTCTTAAGGTACGTTTTATAGTCTCTGCTATCCTTTCCGCGTTTGTCTTCTATAATATTCTACTACGTAAAAGAAAAGCCAAAGAAATCTCACCGCTTTTTAAAGTGCGCATTTATACATTTAAAGTACTATTCTTCTTGCATCTATTGTTTGACCTACCGTCAGCTATATTTTTTGATCTTTTGACTCTGCTTTTAATAGATCCGTAATCGTGTTTTTTACCCGAGGAAGGTAATTGACCTATTGTTGCCAATCTCCATTCCGGAACGTACTTCCTCCAAAAGTTTCGAAATTCTTCATTGTCTACAATATTTTGTGGAATATTGCACACACTGGACATGAAAATAAAGTCACATAGAAATTTATAATATGATCGAATCCTGTCATTGCGTATATGGTTCAAAAATAAGGGACGGTTAAGGATAGATATTTTTCCTAAATGATTCCATGACTTTCTACTTAACGTTAAAAGGAAAATGAAGAATTTGAAGTTGCTTCCAAAAGCCTATATTGAATAATACCCTTGGACATCTCGATGAAATGTTCAGAATGTATATACTGAAGACAAAAGCATTTAAACAATGTTTCTATCATTAAATCGTACCCACCTTATTCAAACAATGGACTAACATGCAATATTAGTCAGGATGTTTTTTTGGGCTTCAGTTTTTGGATTTCATAACAGCCCCTTTAAGGTTCGCTATCAGATTGCTACTCTTGTTTCGCTGTCCCTTGACAAACGCCCGTGTGTTAACTTTTTCGAAGATCCCAAAAATAATTTCGATATCAAAATCCAGTCTTTAGGCTTAACCATGAGACAATTAAAAACTTTAAAAATCATGTCAAAATCGATTATCTCTAAGATTTGAATGATTTTGATGTAAAAAGTGAGTTTGTATTCTGCTAATTCAGAATTATTATTTTTCGTACAACGAAAAACAAGATTTAATTCGAAATCAGTACGTAGACTTCCGTGGTCCACACTATCTTCTTCTGGGCTTCCGGGCTGGAACCGGGTCACTGGTATAACTGCCGTCAGTTTCAGTGCATCAAACAGTAGCAGCAGTCGAGCTCTGAAGATGTCTCATACGAGTGGGTACGAAACGTCGGCAGTTATACCAGTGACGCGGTTCCAGCCCGGAAGCCCAGAAGAAGATACTTAATTCGAAACTTTTTATTTTGATGTAAATCTCAATTTTTACAGACGGAATTTGCAAAATTGACATTTTTCAAAAGTTATTGCAAATTAATTGTTTGCTCAAAAGCGATTTTATTATCAAAATTCATCTAAACCTTTAGGCTTAATCCTGAGACAATAAAATTTTCGAGAAAACATGTCGAAATTTTTGGGTAATTATTATATATACCTTCGAGTCAATTTCCACAGTAACATTTTGAAGATTTCTTTAAATATTTTGAAATATTTCTCTTTAATACAACTATCATTGTACACAATATATACGAACGTAATTTTGTGTGCGTTCTTTTCTAACACAACGGCAAAAAAGTGTGGCACTGTCATCTGTCGTAACAATTTCCTAGTGGCTGTAAAGGATAGCACGACATTGGCTGTCGCACCGCACCCAAGTCCACCAAGACCACCTTGATCCAATTCCTTCACAGCATCTGCATTCCTCGGTCACAGCCCGACCTACCAATTTCAATAGATATGCGTGCAATATATGTATAAATACAATTACACATATCTGGAATAAACGGCAAAATGCGTTTTACAAAGTAAAGAAATCCGTTCCGTTATTCCGCGCTATTAACCTGTTGCACACGTTACTCTCTACAAGACTATATATAATTGAAATTAAATTTTATATTTCCGCGTTATATATAGCAGTAATAGTAGTAGTTTTACATATTTGATATAGTTTAATTGTTAGTATTACCCTACATTAAGTAGTGTAGTTCATATTTTATTTTTTTCACGCAAATCATCGTAGTTTCAAGTATCCCTCAAGGCCGATTTTTGGTTCCTGATTCTTTGTAATTCTTAATTAATGCTTTTTACTATTAAATCTCAATAATTCTGTACTTTTATCATTGTGAATAATTTAAATTATTAATGTACATTGAATATAATAATATTTACATATTAATATTTATTATGTTATGTTATGTACAAATATAATGTTATAATTAAGAGTTTATTCATAGATCTTTCATAACGATATTTTTATCATGTACTCTATAGTCCTCCTGCATTGCAATAACAGACCGATACTGCCAGATATCGCTGAAAGAATTCATTGAGAGTTTTTTCAGAATTGATTTTACAACCTCAACAGTGCGAGTTCTATTTGAAAAGAAATTATAATTTTTCTTTGGATTTTTCGGCCATTAGAGACAATAAAGCACATAGTTCATATTAACGACGTTTCGGTGTGCTTTTTCGTTACAATTTAAGTTATTTATTTAATTGTTTGTCTTTTTTTTCTTTTAAAAAACAATATATCGATGTTAATAATTATATATAAACATGTAATTAAGTTCTTTTACAATGGGAATTAATGAAAAATTAGTATTTTCTGCTATTCCATCGTTAATTAAATTTACAGAAATCAATTAAAAATTTCTGCGCTGGAGAAGGACTCGAACATCTACCTGCTGTTTTCTAGACGGCTGCTCTACCAACTAAGCCACCAGGCAGGCTTAATTGGTAGAGCAGACATTTCTATTTGAAAAGAAATTTTAATTTGTCTTTGGATTTGGATTTTTCGGCCGTTAGACATAATAAAGCACATAGTTCATATTAACGACGTTTCGGTGGACTTTTTCATTACTGTTTAAGTTATTTATTTAATTGTTTGTCTTTTTTTCCTTTTAACATACAATACATCGATTTTATATACGTTTTTACTTTGCGGATTTATATTTTTTTGAAATATACTAATATTTATAAATATGTTACGTAGAGCAGGTGTCATAAAAAGATTTACGATGTACCCAAAATATATCTGCTGGATTCATGTATGATCGTTTTTATAATTATGTAAACAAAACGTCGACATTCGGAGCATGTCTGTTTCATAACATAGTAGTACAAAAACACATTATTTTTCGAAAGCTGAGGATTTGTATTCGTTCAGATATAGTAATCCGCATAATATACAAATAATTCTTTTCTTTGATTGTATTTATTCCTTATATATATATATATATATATATATATATATATATATATATTAAATTTTATTTGGGATATTTTTGAAGATGAAGAAGTTGCCATGGTGTTGACGTGTGACTTGACTAGGGCCTGCGGAAGTTGGAATGTTATGGCATTCGTGGTCAGGTGTCGAGGTTGTTACGTTCCTATTTTGAAGGGCGAGGGCAGGTCGTTCACTTTAACGGCGTAACGAGTGAACTAAAGACCACCAGATATGGAGTGGCTCAAGGATCTCTTTTGGGTCCTCTTCTGTTTTGCCTGTACGTCAATGACCTTCCGCAACATGTCACGCAAATGGTTGTGCAATACGCTGATGACACAACGTTTTTATGTAGAGGGAAGAGCGATCAGCAACTTGGAGAAGAGGCTCACGAAACGCTGTCGGAGGCCATGGCATGGTTTTCGGCAAACAAGCTGGTCCTGAATGAAGCCAAAATTGTCAAACTGGCATTCACTTCCAAAAGGAAAGAAACTCCCGCGAATGCAGGGTCAATGAAAATATTGGGAATAAATTTAGATACCAGACTAACCTGGAAGGATGAAGTGGACGCCCTCTCGAAAAAACTCTCTTGTGCAATATATGCTGTGCGGAGAATCAGAGACATTACAAATAAGGAAACTGCAAAAACAGCTTATCACGCACTTTTTCACTCGCGGATGGCATACAGTGTCCAACTATGGGGCGATTCAGTGCATGCAAATGACATTTTTAATTTACAAAAGAAGGCATTACGAATAATAGAACAAGTTAATATAACGGCACATTGTAGACCTATATTCATAAAAAATAAAATAATGACGTTGGCCTCCACATACATATACAAGCAATTGCTGCGCGCTAAACGAGAGCTACCAACCCAGAAAAGGAAAGGAGAGGGAAGAGCAATACAACTGAGATCCAGACAACAAGTACTTCTTCCCAACCATAGGCTACGTACTACTGCTGCCCAACACAAACATTTGGATATGTTTAACAGGTTGCCATTATCGTGGACTGAAAAACCGATTTTGAAATTCAGAAATGACGTAAAAACATTTCTTTTACAAAACGGATTCTACACAGTAACGGAGTTCCAAGAGGAGATTAAATCAATCAAATATTAAACTGTATGTTCTGCTTTGTGCACACATATGTTTACACCACACTTACACACAGTACATATACACGTACATACACACACAGACGATCATAGACAATGACGTTACCTCTTTATTTGTATTATAATCGATGGTAAAATAAAGCTTATTATTATATATATATATATATATATATATATATATATATATATATATATATATATATATGTGTGTGTGTGTGTGTGTATAATATTCTGTAACAATTACATACATTAATAATAATTAAACAGTATTTAGAATTAATTTATAAGATAACTATTCTGATAATACTATTTTATGAATAATGAATGAATATACGTTTTTTATAAATGTAGTGATCTAATGCCAAGTTGACGAAAGTATGAAGCAAGAATTTTCCCAGCAGATTTTTGGAACGCGGAACTTCGTAGACCTTAGGCAATCAGAGTGTCCTTGCTCCATCAACTACTGCTTTATTTTTATAGAAATATACTCGGGTTTCATTTTTGGAAACATCACGACTTAATAACTCGGCACATTTTTCGATGCTTCCACATTTACTCGCTTCTAATCAACATTCGGGCATTTGTAATCCATTTTATTGGAAATTTTTTATGTCCAAATTGATATGAAGCATACAATCCAATTTTTCATAATGGAATACGGAGAAAAATCGGCAAGGGTATAAGGCACATCTTCATAAATCTGTTTACCTTTCAATACCTTCAAAGAAAAGTATTCAATGTTGGTCCGATACTACAATGTTTCAATTTTAAAAATTACCGTCAACATTCTTTTTTTTAAATTATATACTGCATAAGTATAATCACATAAGGTTAAAATATAGGATGTACAGAATTTGTTTCGTGTGGGTTTCTGCCGTAGTTTCCAGGTGCGACATTGTTTAATTACTTGCTGATGATGACAACTTAGTTGTCTAAAGACGTATACAAAATACGAAAATTAATGTGGAAAGAGGTTATATGTCAACCTTTAGTGATTAAGTTAATCAAACACAAGCTCCATCACATTTACCTGCATAATTATGCTTCGACTTTTTGGCGTGAAATCTTACAATGACATTTTTAATAGAATATTGGTCGTCGCTATGGTATACTTTGTTTATCCAAGAAACTGTTCAAGATATCAATGCACTAAAGACTAACATAGATAGTTGTGGTCATTGACAGAGAAAGACTTCGATGGTGTGAAGCGAGGTTTAAAGATCAAATTCGAATACCGATACGGTTAGACACCTACTATATAAGATAGGTAGGAATTTGAAATAGAAATATGTTGAGAAATCGAACTAGAAGATGTAGGATTAAATTGTTAATTACGGTGCGTCGGATATCTCACTTGAAATATTTATTATTGAATCAGATTTTAGTGATTTTGTTTTAAGTACTCTGGATACTGAATTAAGTTTAGACATGGAAAAGATTCTTTGGAATAGGGAGTTTATGACACTCGTCGTATTTATCGGTACGTGCAGGTTTGTGATAAACGGTATATCCTAATGAACCATCTATATGGCGGTTCACCAAAACATCTATGAAGGAAATCTCCGGCTGAACTTTCAGAGTGAAGTGTATGAAATTATGTTTGAGAATTTAAGAATGTAAAATTAAGAAATCGTCATCAACGTCATCAATAAGCACTGTAGTTTGTTCCAGTCTTACGGAAAAGCCCTCGTACATCATGCATATGACGTCGTAATGAATTTTCACTTCTTTTTTATTCACATCTTCAAATATACATCGAAATATTGAAATAGATTTTTTAAGACGTCACGCAGTGACTTAAATTTATTTACATAAATACGAAAAAAATGCTTTTCTTATTTAATAAAGTAACAGATATTTAATTAAATTACTTTAGCATTAAATTCACTCTGTGACATTTAATAAAGATTAAGTTTTAATGCTTAAAAATAGCAAGAAGACGTATATAATGTAATTTTTAGTGTAAGATTTTATGTAAAAATACTTTCTGTTTCTTCGAGTGCAATGACCTATATAAATATTTTTTTAAATCAATTATGAAGGAGATCTACATATAAATTATTTGCTTCAAGAGATTTAACACAGAATGTCAAGGTAGTAATTTTTTCCAACAAACACGCAATAACAAAATCAACCTAATTGATCGTCGATGTGCATTGTAAAAAGTAGGTCTATAATTGGAGTATATTTAAATTAGGAATGCTTATTTTATAGAAACGAGATGTGAAAAAAAGTGCTGCGTATATAATATACGAGGATAGTTTGGAAAGTTGCAAGCCTCAACATGCAGATGGCGTTACTCGTCAAAGATATTTACAGAATAATTGCGCGTGCGTTGAAAGATACGACAATTTCAAGCATGTTGGACGTTTACTTGCTGACACCAAACAATGGTTTGTGTCGGTCGATGATAAAAAGTTTCTATAAAAAGGAAAAAATTGATCGTTAATTCTTGTATTTGAAAGGTAAAACGTCTGCGCAAATTAAAGCCGAGATGGATGCTATTTACAGGGTCTATGCTATCATTTGCCGCAGCGAAGTTTTCGACAGCTGAATTTTGCCGTGGTCGTACCTGTTTAATTGACGAGAAACGTTTGGGACGGTCAAAAAATGCAACCACTATGATAATATCAGAAAAATTTACCAAGTGATCCTAAACGACCGTCGAATTAACACTGGAGAGATAACAGAAATTGTGAGCATATAAAAAGGACGCGTTTATCATATATTGAGTGAAGATTTGTGCATAGAAAAGTTAAGCGAACGTCGAGTGTCGTGTTTGCTCACTCGGAACCGAAAACACTTTCAAATGAATATTTCTGTTGAAGCAGTTTAAGCGAAATAAGAATGGCGTCGATAACTGTAGATTAAATTTGGATACACCACTAGACTCCTGAACCCAAGACACAAACGAAACAGTGAACTGCAAGGAGTGACTTAGTTTGAGAAAAGCGAAGACTATTCCATCGGTCAAGAAAATGATGGCGATTTTTTTTGGGATAGTCATGAAGTTGTATTACTCCTGAAACATAATTTGCATAGACGTCAATAAATTATTGTTAGGAGAAAAGTAAATCTTTTTGCAGAATAAAGAACCGGAACATTCAACTGAGATTCCCATTCCTGTAGAATCTTCCGGATCTCGAAAAAAAATCAGAAACCAGTAGTAGTAAAATTTTTGCACCGTTTCATAACCATGGATGAAATATGGATCCATCACTTCACACCCGAGGCAAAAGAACAATCAAAACAATGGACTCAAAAGGGAGAACCGACTCCAAAAAGGCGAAGACCGTCTCGTCTGCAGACAAGGTCAGGCCATCGGTTTTTTGGGATGCGCGTGGAGTAAATTTCATTGACTATCTCGAAAAAGGAAAACTATCAACGACGAGTATTATGCGAACTCATTGCAATGTTTGAGCGAAGAAATCAAGCAAAAACGGCCGCATGCTGCTAAGAAGTAAGTGCTGTTTCATCAAGACAATCCACCAGCTCACAAATCCGTTATTGCAATGGTCAAAATTAATGAATTAAAGTTTGAATTCCTACCTGGTGCACCCTATTCCCCAGATTTACCCCCTCGGATTATTTTCTGTTCCCAAACTTGAAAAAATGGCTCAGTGGTCAAAGATTTTCCAACAATGATGAAGTAGTGTCGGCAGTTAATGGCTATTTTGAGGAGCAAGACAGTTCTTATTATAAAAAGGGTGTCGAACTTATTCAACATCGCTGGGAAAAGTGTATAGAGCTGAAAGGAGATTATTTCGAAAAATAAATATATTTCTTTCCAAAATTTTTGTGTTTTGTTTGTTGGGTTGGGTACTTCTGGGATCACTCTCCTATCTACCAATATTTCTTATACATAGCTTTAGAGTTTTTTAACTAAATAAAAATAAATACGTTCACATTTAATGATTTCCAACATTCGTGGGTTGTACAAAAACTTTCGTGACTGATTGTACATCTTCAGCTTGTTTAACGGTCAATTTATACCTTTACAACAGAGTTTTATCGGTGTACAAAAAAAGTAGCATTTCTTTGTTAAAAATCAAAAATAAAAATGTCATTTTGACCTTCGCCAAGTAAACGTATTTGTTTACGCGGTGTCTTTTTTGGTAGTTCGTTGAAGATAAATGATACACCCAACAGATTATAACCGCAAATAACATGTTAAACGAGGAATATTGTTCCTAATATACCGTAACTCCTCAGATTTCCACTTTTAAACTATCGCATTACAATAACAAAAACCGTAAATTGTAGATTTTTGTCAATGGTAAGTATGACCACGAAATAAGTGGGTGTAACTCAGGCAAAAGTGTTGTTATTCATCGCTTAAAATATACAATTTAAGTCCTATTATATTTAAAAATAAATTTAAGCTTATTTAGGGACTTCGTATATCTTTTCTTTTATATATAGTAATTCCCTAAAGTAATGTGACACCTTCTTTGTGTACAAACAACATAAATTGCAAATTTCTTCAATGGTAACATTTCTCAATTCACCGTCTACGATTTTCTAGAACAATCAGTTTGTTCTTTCATATTAAATGAACGCTTCATGATAACACAATATTAAGAATGATTCTATAACTGTACCTTTAGATATCTTTATTCACGCACGTAATTATTTTTTGAACCTCATACCCAGCCAACCCGATTCTAAAACCTCTTCATGGATCTTGAAATGATTTTGCGATAGCCGGAAAGTTACTAAACTCCTTCGGGCTTAGCCGAATCTAGAAACTCCTCATTAATTTTGACATTGAAATGAACTTAACCTTAAAATGATCTTAAGACTGAATCCTCCTCGGCCTCAGCCGATTCTAGAATCTCTTCATTTACCTTGATCGTTCCGACATGCATTGCGGTCAAGTTTAATGAGGAGGTTCGAGAATTGGCTGAGCCCCTTAACTCCAGTCAAACGCTTTTTCCAGGTCAATTCCGCGGATATTTAGTTTCTTGTTCGTTTCTATATTTTTTAGTCAGCTGTCTCATTACGAGTGTCCTATCTTGTGTTGTTGTGGATATGTCAAGTCTAAAATCTGCTTGTAAAGTGTTCCGTAGTGTCGCTTCCAATTTTGTCTTTAAATAATATTATAATGTTTTTTCGTATGCTTTGTAGGCCGCACTTGGTAACGATAATCTTCTGTAGTTATTATAATTCTTGTGATTCCCCAGCTAGATACTTCTTTTCTTTTTCTAAAGGGTTTTCCAATAAGGACTTGACAACTTTTTTTCAAAATAAAATGCAGACCATTTAAGATATTTCAAAAACTTTATTATCGGGTTGAAGTACAATCAAAACATTTATGAATGGAACTCGACTTCGTTCATATGGCCACCGCGGGCACGTTTGCAGCGGTCGATTCGTTGGACCCAATTTTCGATGACTCGGCCACACAATTCGGCCCAAAACGGCTGCTATTTCGCGTTCAATGTTATCTCTGAGCTCTTCCAACTTTGTCGGCTTGTTGGCATAGACCAATGACTTGACATAACCCCAAAGAAAAAAGTGTAGAGGCGATAATTCGCACGAACGAGGCGGCCAACAGACTGGTCCATTTCTTGAGATAACACGCTCATCAAACTTACTCTTCAATAAATCGATTGTAACGTGTGCTGCGTGGTTTGTGGCACCGTCCTGCTGAAACCACATGTTGTCCAAGTCCATATCTTCCAATTCGGAACAAAAATAATCGGTAATCATGGCGCGATAACGATTACCATTCACATTAACGTGACGATCATTATCGTCGACGAAAAAATATGGCCCTATGACGCCGCCGGCATGCAAACCGCACCAAACAGTTATTTTTTGTGGATGAAGTGGTGTTTCATGAAGCACATGTGGATTTTCACCCGACCAATAACGCATATTTTGCTTATTGACGAACCCATTAAGCCAAAAATGAGTTTCGTCACTGAAATTGATTTTGCGATGAAATTGATCATCTTGGCGCATCTTTTCCAGAGCCCAATCGGAGAACGTACGTCGCTTCAAATGGTCCATCGGCTTCATTTCTTGAGTCAGCTTGATCTTGTATGGGTGTAAACCAAGATCCTTACGCAAAATTCGCCATAAAGTGGTCTGGCGATGCCCAACTCTTGAGAACCCCGTGGAATTGACTGATTTGGATCATTTGTTACGGACGTTTCAACGGCAGCGATACTTTCGACACTTCAACCAACCCGTTGTCTCACTGGCACGGCAGCATCACACAACGAATATGTAGACTCAAATTTTTGCACTAAACTTGTTATTGCCTGTCTACTAGGGCGAGAATTACGACCGAAAATCGGAGTTAACGCTCTTAAAGTAGCGGTCACCGACTCCAAATTTCTGTAGTAGATTTTTATAATTTGCAGACGTTGTTCGTTCGTGTACTTTACCATGATGAAAATGTTAAGTTTACTGAATAAATTGACACTTACAGTTCGATGATTAGTGAAAGGGTGCGTTCATAAATTAAATTAAAAGTTGTCAAGTCCCTATCGGAAAACCCTTTATTATTTTGTTTCAGTTGTCTGTTTGTCTTTGGATTCAGAATACTACCTTGTGGTACTCCTTTGTTGCACCTCAATGTCTTCATTTTCCCATCTATTCTTAAACTATTGTACATTGTTCGTTGCTTGGTAATGGCTTCTGATAGCATTCACTGTTGTTTCTTATCCTGTTATTGAATCTGCCTGTTAGAAATAAAGATTATTATTCCATGTATTTGTTTCGTAATTTCTTTATCAAAATAAAAATTCCAAATTAATAGACTTACGAAATGTGACTGAATAGACAAAAGCAGTAAATATGTTGTAACAAAATTTATTTTAATTATGTCAGACGAACTAAAGCCGTTATAAGGAGGCTATAAGGAAGGATTGAGGTTCACTTCAGGCAATAAGTAATAAGATATAAACAAGCAAGTACACTTATTACATATAATTAATGATAATACGTAATACTAAATTACTAAAATATTTTAATAGTTTTTTAATGTTTTAATAATGAAGACATTAACATATCTATTTGAATTAGGAAAATGTGTTGATATATTCAAAAGCTATTACAAATATAAATAGAACTTAAAATTGAAATATTCTATTACTCTTAACTTTATATATTTATTATAATAAACTCTGGAAATTTCTCCTCTCCTCTTCGTTAGAAGAAAATTTACGCCCATTCAAACATTTTTTTAGTTAAAGGAAGATGTGAACAGAAGAAGAAAGATGAAGTGAGTAAGGGTAATGTTCAGTAACTCGAACTTTGACGTACGATTTTTATGGAGAAGCATTGTCCTGCAAAAACAAAACACCTTTAGACGACAACTTTCTACGTATTTTTCCCTCAATTTGTTTCTACTAAAGTAGTCAGTAATATCGAATAATATTTCCCGGTAGTTGTTTTACCCTTGTTCAGATAATAAATCATAATTACGCCTTATCAATCACAAAAAAACTGAAACAAGAATCTGGCTCGTAGACTTCCGCGATCGTTATCTATACTTTCCTCAACTTGGTTTCCAGACTGGACCCCCATAATTCTGCTACCGACGTTTCATTAACACTTGTATCATCTTCAGTTCTTAACTGTTGCTACTGCTTTCGTTTTTACACTGGAACTGGTATAAGTCTGTGGTGGATGCGTTTACATAGAGATATTGGTCATGGATCAACGGAGCGTTACGGTTACAGTTGAGTAGTTTGAGGTACAAGATTGTTGTGATGATGATTACTTCCTACACAACGTCTGGAAATCTCGTATCTTCAAACTACTCAATCGTAACCGTATCTCTATAGACTCGTGACCAATATACCTATATAAATCCATCCACCACAAACTTATACCAGTGTCAGTGCGACAATTGATTTATTAGTAGCAATTAAGCCCTGAAGATATCCCACAGAAATGATGACGAAACGTTGGTACCAGAATTATTGAAGACGAGGTTACAGCCCGGATTAAGATGAAGAAAGTATGGACAACAACCACGGAAGTCTACGAGCCAGACTTCTTATTTTGGTGTTTCTCCTTCCCCTATTAACAACTCGCTCAACCTCTACATCTAACTTCGATGTTCCACAAGGTTCGAATCTTAGGACTATTATTCTTATTTTTTATAAATGACTTGCTCACAACTTCGTACTTTCCTCAACTTAGTTTTGCAAATCTTTTTCTTTCTGTAACGAAGGAATTGATAGCCTCATGATCTGTAACGATGAAGCTTCTTATGGGAAGATGTTCGTTGGAAGTAATCCATTGGGATAGTAAACGGAAATACCTTATGACTAACTTTCACACGATTTCTTAAGGAACTAACTTTTAAAAACTGTATCAGCTTTACTGAGCTTTTTTGGACACCCACTTTTTGGCCTATCACTTACACTGCCGGTTTCAGTCATTTTTTTATTGTTTGTTGCACGACATACCTGGAACATTTCACTATTTTTTATATTTTCACTTGACTATAACCCTCTTGGTGTAAAACAATAATTTTATTTCTGTCTAGTAATGATATTCCAGGCATTTTCTATATACTATAATAATTTACAGCTCAGAATTTTTTCTTAAAATGAAAACTTCACTCGTAGACGCATTTTTTAAGAATCTAAATAAATACTATTGTGGAACCGCTCTGTATCGTTTCTACCACTGAATTAAAAACAAAGTCTTATAGATAAATAACTCTCCCTTGAAATTTTATAGTAGAGCATTGTGGTGCAATAAAATTTATTACTTTAATCCTCTTATCAGGCAGTCGGCCGATCTCACTCCTGCGCGGAAGTATGATGTTATAAACTTGGAAATTTCCAGTGATTATATTTCTACCAATAAGTGAATCGTTCTTGGAAAGATGTATTAAGTATTATAAACTAAATTAATCCAAAAATTATTGGCGAAAATGTTTAAGTAAATAAGTTTTGGAAAATATTGTTAGATGCTTCTTTCTTTTGCACAGTACTGTATGTACTACTGTATCTATGATAAACACTACGAGCGTACGAGCGCGGTAAAAAAGTAAATCCAATCGATGTTCCGTAAAATAGAAATCCACCAACCCTGAAAATCGAAATCCATCAAAATTCATCGCGCGGCTGTTCGTGTCTTCAATGCATTTTCTTCTCTGAATAAATCAACGTGAAACTGCAAGATAGCATATGCTAAACGCGTACAGTAAGCGCGATCATCTAGCGAGAGCTTTCGTTTCGTACCGTGCTCAGGCAGTTTAGAAGTAAAGACGTAAAGCCCTCACCGCCGCTAGAGTACATTCTTACGTACGTACAGTATCGGACCAAGAAAGAGTCCAGCAGGAAAAAGAAGTCAGAGAGGGGGTTACCTGATACCGTAGGTATAAATCAAGGAGGCCGTCTAAAACCATCAGTGACACGTATTCTAGTGAACCAATATTATGGAGAACGTATTGTGTGTTGTTGTGCTCAGTGCACTCTGCTTAACTGGTACGTACCATCACAAAAATTAAAAAAAAAATTACAAGTCATAGTTCACATCGATCGCCCTCCGAAATAAATTTGTAAAATAAATACCACGTGTTGAGGATTACAATTGGATATTTTTTTAAAATTATTTGTTTTAGTGTAATTCGTAAAATTACAGTGTAGTATATTCAACGCCCCCCCTCAGAAATTGGATTACAAAGAAGTGCTTTACTTATGGCATAATTTGTAAGAAAAAACGAATTGCAGAATTTAATAAATTTAATTAAAAGATGGGGAAAGTGTTAGCACAGATTAAAATAGAAAATCAAAACGAAAAGCAAAATTATTTTTTTTTTACAGAGAATATTCCGGTTTACCGTTTGTTTTCTATTTTTTAACTTTCTGCAATAATATCTAGGTTGTAATGACATACTGCAGATGCGTGTGTTCTTGCAGATGTGGGTCTGTAAATCTCGGTCTCGTAAGAAAGTGTTTGTATGTAGCATTTATAAAATTCCATTGTGTACATTGTTAAGTTAACGTTACGAAACCCTAATTGGCATACATTTACAGTATAAATACATTTTTAATTATTTTAAATTAGTTTTCTTTTAGGGGGACGGGGGATGTGGCAAAAAAAATCTTTTCAAAATAAAATTACGTAATTTACATGCATTTTATTTTTTTGAACTCTAAATTGAGGGCCTTTATCAATTCTGCTTGTTCAAAATATTTTATTTAATTTTTATCAACCCAAAAATGTACGGAAATATTTAATTTAATCGATTTTTAGTATATTGGGATATTTAGAAAGTCATAAATTAATTTTTTTATGGAAAAAGAAGGGGGTTGATGTGTTTTTTAATAATATGAATGATTTTTTAAATACGAAACATAAATTTTTTTTATATTTTTTCAAGAAAAATGTAGTAACTTCTGTATTTTGCAATTATATACTAAGTACCGTCTTAATTATTTTAAATTTAATTTATTTTTAGGACGGCGGACACGACAAAAAAATCTTTTGAAAATAATATTACTTAATTTACATGCATATTTTTTTGTAATTTGAATTTTGTGTCCTTATCAAGTTTTCGTGTCCAAAGTATTCGGTTAATTTTTACAAACCAAAAAGGATACAAAAATATTTAACTATTTTTAATTTAATAATTAATTTTAATATATAAATTATAAACTTAATTTTTTAATAGAGGGGAGTCGATGTGATTTTAAATAATATAATAATAAATAATTTCTATATGTAATTATATATAAGTCCTTGCTTAATTAATTTAAATTTTATTTGGGGGGGGGAGGGGGTCCACAAAAAATTGTTTTTATATATAATATTTTAAAATAGTAAAATACAACTAAGTTACATAAATTTTTTATATTTACAATATTTATTTCTTTTTACATTCTTTCAAATAAAATGCCATAATTGTAGTAGCTTGTATTACACAAATTATTTCATAAAAATCTAATTATAGGTACATACTTTAATTTTTAATTTTAATTTTAAGGACGGAAGGGACTTCGGTGGATTTAATTAAAATTGTTTAAAAAGGGACACAAAAATTATGCAAAATATTTATTATTCTTTTATTTATATTATATTTTTATATAATACATATATTAAATTATTATTATATAATATTTAATTTCTTTGCCGACGCTGTCATATCGATTTTTTTAGAATTTTTCTGAAAGTCACTAATTTAATTTTTTATTGTAACAGGAGGGGACCGATGTGTCTTTAAATAATATCAATTAATATTTAAAAATTGTATCGAATATATCACTAAATTAATCATATTAATTATTGATTTTCCATTTTGGAAATATACAAGGTTTTCCAATAAGAGTGATATGATTTCTTTAAAAAAAAACGCACTTATTGTTAAGAAAATTCAAAAGTTTTTTATTTAATGTGAAGTACAATCGATACAATTAAGTCCTAAAGAAAACGTCATTCAAATGACCTCCACGACTTCTTCTGCAGGAACGAATTCGATGAACCCAATTTTCGAGCACTTTTTCCACTATATCTAGTCGTATGTCATGAATGGCACGTTCAATATTGACTTGTAAAGCTTCAAGAGAGTCTGGTTTATTTCGATAGACCAATGACTTCAGAAACCCCACAAGAAATAGTCTAATGGGGTTAAATCACAACTTCTTGGAGGCCATTCAATATTACAATTTCTTGAAATAATCGAATCTACAAACTTTTCTCGCAATAATTCTATTGCTGCATTTGCTGTGTGGCACGTAGCCCCGTCTTGTTGAAACCAAATGTTGTCAAAATCAACTTCTTCCAATGTCGGCCATAAAAAATTGGTTATCACGGTCGGTTAAACGAAAGTGAAAAATTATCACCTCCTTTTAAATTTACGTAAAACGAATAGTTCGCAACACTCAATAGCTCTCACTATCAGTGTTTTATACAAGGTTTTCCAATAAGAGTGATATGATTTCTTTAAAAAAAAACGCACTTATTGTTAAGAAAATTCAAAAGTTTTTTATTTAATGTGAAGTACAGTCGATACAATTAAGTCCTAAATAAAACGTCATTCAAATGGCCTCCACGACTTCTTCTGCAGGAATGCATTCGATGAACCCAATTTTCGAGCACTTTTTCCACTATATCTAGTCGTATGTCATGAACGTTCACTATTGACTTGTGAAGCTTAAAGAGAGTCTGGTTTATTTCGATAGACCAATGACTTTAAATAACCCCACAAGAAATAGTCTAATGGTGTTAAATCACAACTTCTTGGAGGCCATTCAATATTACAATTTCTTGAAATAATCGAATCTCCAAACTTTTCTCGCAATAATTCCATTGCTGCATTTGCTGTGTGGCACGTAGCCCCGTCTTGTTGAAACCAAATGTTGTCAAGATCAACTTCTTCCAATGTCGGTCATAAAAAGTTGGTTATCATCAATCTATACCGCTCTCCATTGACAGTAACGGTGTTACCAGCTTCATTTTCAAAGTAGTACGGACCGATGATTCCACCATACCGAGAACTACACCAAACTGTCAATTTAGGTGAATGTAATGGTTTTTCATAAATAATTTGTGGATTTTCTTCGCACCAGAATCGACAGTTTTGTTTATTTACCACACCATTCAGATGAAAGTGAGCCTCATCAGAGAAGATGATTTTCTTAAAAAAATCGTTATCGTTTTCAAGTTGTTCCAAGGCAAAATCAGCAAATTCACGACGTTTGCGGTGGTCCAATGGCTTCAGTTCTTGAGTGAGAACAATTTTATAGGGATGCAAACCAAAATCCTTTCTCAAAACCCGCTAGGTTGTGGTTTGAGACAGTCGCAATTGTTGAGAACGTCTTGGAATCGACAAATTACGGTCTTCAGTAACACTTGCCTGAACGGCAGCAATATTTGCATTACTTCGAGCGGTTCTTCGTCTTATTGGCACTTGAAAATTATGTAAAGAAAATGTAACCTCAAAATTTTTAACAATTCGACGAATAGCGAGCACACTTGGACGATTATTACGACCATAAAATGGCAAAAGCGCACGAAAAGTTGCAATTGAAGATCGATTATTTTGAAAATAAAACTGAATAATTTGTAAACGTTGTTCTTGCGTATATCTCTCCATGATGAAATTGTAAATACTACTGAATACAATGAAAAACAAATGACAGATCATGACATATTACAAATGGCCGAAATGTCACTTCAAAATCATATCATCCCTATTGGAAAACCTTATATATGTTTTGTAAATAAAAAAAATTACAATTTCTTTACGTGATTACATTATTTACGTCACAAAATTATAATTATTATTATATTTTTATACTAGTATCATAATTAATACAATGCATACATGTTTTTTTATTCTTTTTAAGAATGAATTTCGATTTAAAAATTTACTTTAATATCAATGTTCGTTGTTTTTACGGCTATGTTCAAAATATTTATGTCTTATTTCCGCTTTTTTTTCCAATTTAAAAATATATGAATTATTAGATAATTTTTTCAATTCATTCATATTAAGTTGTATTTTTTTGTGTACTTTTCTAAAAAAGAAACGTTAGATTTTATAAAAGAACAAAGTGGGCGGTCGATATGTTTTTAATGGTAACTGTTAAAATACATTTCAAAATATCACCTAATTTATTATAATAATTGTTATCATAATTACTTTTTATATATACTGCAATGAGCTGAATAAAAATTGAACTTAACATATCCGTTGGAAAAGTAAAATTGTTTTCAAATCTGCCGCAACATAGCGTTCTCCAATACGTTGCAACTTCGTTCGTTAGGTGGCCCAATATTTTCTAATGTCCCTAACCCATAGGTTCCTAAACTTTTTAAAGCCATGGTGTCCTTAACGTTCAAATTATTTCCGGCGTCGCCCTTCATATGAAGCAAAAACTGGAGACTTGATAATTTGAAGTCTACAATCTTATATTTTCCAATTTCTTTCCGTTTTGGCGTGGCTGTCGCGGCGCCACTGGAGACTCTTTGCGACGCATACTTTGGGAATCCCCGCCCTAACCCAAGAGACCTAATCCATCCCCCGACGTGAACAGAGAATCCACCACTATCTATTGTATTATACATAAATTCTTCATCAATTCCTTCTACATCTACAGGCTTTTAAAGTCCTACTGATGTAGTTTCTTTGTATAATTTTGAGCACGACATCTTCCTCTGTTTCTTTTCTTCACAGTAATATTTTTATCCTGTCACATTTAATTGTTCTTTAGGAGAAAAAGGTGATGCCGAAAACTGTGCTTCTTCTGAAACTTTAGTCACATTTTTGAAAGGATGTTTGGTAATATATATAATACTACTAGAACAATGTCTTCTTCCATAGTCAAAATTTTCCTTTCCACTGATTTTGCTTTAATTTTCTCTTCAAATGAATAGACCTTTTTCTACAGTAAATGTTGGCTACATCGTGTATAATCGAGTTTTATTGTAATCTTGCGATTTTAGACTGATTTTGATTAATACATGATACATTATACTTTAAACGAATAGGTGGCGATGGTAGGTGGTGGTGAGCATAAATCTATATCAAAGTAAACAGAATAAAGCTATTTTTACACAATCGAAAAGTTCCGGCTTAAAATTTTCTGGTATCTAAAAGTATTTTTGATTTCATTTCAAATCAATTTTGTATATTTTAGTAAATAGGTTTTTGAACAAAAGTAATTACTATATAGGATGAACATATATACGGAGTGATCCATGTCAAGTGAAGAAGGTTGGTATGATAAAAATTAGTTTGGAATCATTGTACAGTTGGTAGAAGATATAATTCGCAAACTTGAAAGCATATTTAAAGGTTATGTCGTTAAGTAAACATAATCAACAAATAACAGAACTGTCAAATTAACTTCAATAGCCATGGTCAGTATCTGACAAAAGTAAAAATGCTTTAATCTAGGGAATTTTTCGGTACCACTTCATTTGAGGCACATCTGTATAAACGGTTTTCTGTGTACATTTTTTCGAAACTGTTCGGATACGAAATGTCGTTTAAATACAAGGCAAGCGTGATTTCATTCCGTACATGATCTTAATTAAATTTCGTCAGAAAAAATATTAAAATTAAATTCGGAAAATCGATTTTACTCTTTCCTTTCTCGCTCCCATAATTATTTCGACTTATTTTTAGAATTTTAAAACGTAACTCCCACCCATGCATTCCCAACAATCACCTTTCTACAATTAATTATCGCGGAACCAATTTATTTTGTAAAACGTGTCTCTAGAATTGGGCGCTTTACGTGCATTTTCTGGTTAATTTCGATTCATGGAAAATCAGCCTTGCAAGTGGAGAATTATCCGCGACTGAACGGTGTTTCATTGAAAATTGCGCAACAAGTTGTCGTTTTGGAAACACTTTGACATTTAAGCCATAAAATCGTGATTCTATCTATATATACAGTGCGATTAATGTTAGTGAGGTAATGACGTTATTTATGCTCGGCTCTATGTATTGCGAATATTTAACTAAACGTACATACAACGTGTTATTTAAAGATATCTCTATATGTACATTGAATATAATTAATAACCGTTTACATTCCTTTGAATAAATGTTTAAGAATCAAGGTTAACTGTTGGTTTTGCGTTACCGTTACCTACCTTAAAAATGAACGCCATAGCAATTACATTGCAAGTCGTCACTTATGAACTTTCCTTTGACATTCAATGTATTATTTTTTCGTCGAATTCTATATTGAAGAATTTGCAAATAGTGCCTTGTAATAATAATCAAAGCTATAAAAAATATCCACAAATATGTTGACTGTTTATTAAAAAAGAAATACTTTATTGTACAAAGGTTAATTGAAAGGTCAATACAATGAAAATAAAGTAAATTTCGCGGTTTCAATTCTTGTTTATTTCTCGACATAAGTCCCAAACATCTTGATAGATTTGATCTAGCAATGATGATTCTATGTCGTGATAAAATTCAGAACTCTCAAGTTGAAAAAACAGCAGTTGTAACACCGTTGTTTGTCGAAAATTTCTGATTTGCGAAGTATATTTTTAAGCGTGGAAAAATGTGGTAATTCATCGGCGATAAATCCGACTAACGAGGTGGTTTCAGCAATAAATTAAGATGTTATTCGTTAATTTTTGTCACAGAAATAATGCCGTGTGGGATCTTTGTATTGTTTTGATGAAAAAGGATCTTTTTTTTGGCTAAACTTGGACGTTTTTCATTAATTTTCTGCTTTAATTTGATTAAATGATTCGCATAATATACGCTTGTGATTTGGTCTTTTGGAAGATAGTCAACATGAAGAATATCTTTACCATCCCAAAAAATAGAAGCCGTTACCTTTTTTGCAGATGGACTAGCTCCATTTAAAAAGAAGGCTTTCATGTAAAAGGTGAAGACCATTTTGATCTGGTAGATAGGTTATGGAAGTAGAGATCTGATCTGAGTTCGATTAAGTCACTAGGTTATAGATTTGTATCTATAGCATAGAACTTCAATGATGTTTTCCCCACTTCGTCTTCTAAACGAAAAAGAAAGGGTAATAATAATAATAATAACAACAATAATAATTTATTGATGTATATGTACATGCACACGTCGTTACATAATATAAATAAATAAAAACACAAAAAGGAAAACCTTTGTGGCACACAGTTAATACGCCACCAAACACGTTAAAACCCACAAGATTTATACAAAACACCAGAGTAACAATGAAAACATAAAAACACAAATATGGCAATGTCAAAATTTATATTTCAGAAAGTCATTTACTGAATAGAAATAGTTCTCCACCAGCATTGTTTTTATTAATCTTTTGAGACTACTCCATGGTAGGCTCTTAAACCTATAAGGCAAAGCATTGTATATCTTCACAGCCATGTAATTTGAACTTAGCTGACTTTTCCCAATGCGATGACACGGTATGACCAAACTACTCTGGTTTCGTGTTTCATATTCGTGAAAATCACCATTTTTGAGAAGTTATCTCGCACTTTGAAAACTCCGGGCAAGCAAGTATATACAAGGTTGGGAGGGTCAAGACTAATTTGTCGTGGAACTCAAATATTAATATCTTGATTTATTATAAATTTAGAACAATGTTCTCAATATTCTTAAGTAAAATTGAGTAGAAAGCTTGATAAACCAAGGTAAGCGCCAACAAACGACAATCTCTGGTCCAAATATTTCCGGAAAACATTGAGAAAGTAACAACTCAAAGCTCGGATTTGAAAACAATTATATACATAACACTTCACAAATTGTCGAATTCGTTACACTTAAATTTTTGTATTGAATTAGTAAAAATAATATTCCACGAATCAGTAAAAATGCAATAATTACTCTCTGGATGTAATGAAAGTTCTGCTTACACTCTTTACAATCAGAACTTCACAATGCAAAAAAATCGCTTAATTTTTTTCTTAATTTCGGATATTTTGTTTAGAAATGATCATTAGTTTATGTAATCCGTAGGATCGCTCCGAATGGTCCGTTATTAATTTTATTTAAAAAAACTGTGTCAAATCAATTAAAAATGTATTATTTAATTTGACGATGTTGGTTAAAGTAAAAGTCATACTTTAAATTATAGATTATTACTTGCTGGATTAGAACTTTTCTGATGATATTATGTATATATGTAGTTATATTCCTGAGAATTGTTTGTGTTACGTTTCAATGACATTCAATAAGATTAAAAACAAAAATTCATAATTATAGTTTAACCATTTACACAAAGCTGGTTACAATTCATTCATTAAAATGTCTATCTTTGAGTAAGGGTTATAGTCATGTTAATCATTTACATGCTATTACTCTATATATATATATATACACTACCGAATTTTATAAAATTATCTGAACGCATGCGCTGCTTGAAACGGAATGAAATCAGAAACGCCGTTTCTGTAAACGTTTAATAACCGGAGATAAACCAAAAATGGATTACGTACGATAATCGGAAGCGTAAAAGATCGTGGATAAAGGATGGTGAGCCGTCACAAGCGTTTCATGTTATATTTTTGAAATTGCCAACATTACGTTTCTGTATTCAAAAAAATGATGCTGTGTGTATGGTTGTTAAGATCGTTAAATATGATAAAAAGAAAAGAGATGGACATTGAAACGCGTTCTCATATTGCGCACCATCCAACTGGTCAAAAGCAACGATTGATTAAAATTAACTCTACTTCACGTAGACTAGAGAGATTACGCCAGGCAGTGTTCTCAAAAAACGGCCCGAATTGATTGCAATAGTGACAAGGTGTTGTCTTCCATCATGACAACGGCGTCGCTTGTACAAAGCAGGTTTGTACACACACGTTATTCTTTGATGAACACCAACGTCAAAAATTGAGTAGAGTTGTGGATTGGGAATTTTCGGGTCCAGAAGACCTTACAGTCTACGTGAGCGTATAGCATGTATTGTGCCTACGGTTAAACATCGGTGGTTCCGTGATCTCTGGGGAACTCTCTCAATGGAATGTGAAATTGGTTACTAAGGAAAGAGCAGTATCGAAACATTTTGAAAACTATTGCTTGATTAAGACAGAATTTTGTATTCCAGCAGGATAATGACCCAAAGCAACATCCACAGCAAAGTTTTGCAACTCTTGGAAGCGGATCATGGATCTACCAAAAAAATGGCTCAAACATTAAATCCGATAATATTATGGAGCAATTCGGGAGGTGAAAGCAGTACCAACATCGCGCCATATGGAGGACCAGGAAGCTTTTCCGCATAAAAACGCAAAACTAATTGCAAAAATGCCGCGATTATGCGCTGCCAATATAAAAAATAAAAACACATAGATGAATCGAAAATTTAAATATAATATGTAATTCTACAGTGTAATTAGTTATATATGTACATGTAATAAATATATTTTCATTTTTTCACTAGTGATTTAATCATTTCTTCTAAATTTACCCAAATACTTAAGAACGGTAGTGTAAATATATATATATTGTATATATATATATATATATATATATATATATATATATATATATATATCAGAAGAGTCATTTACTGATGTTGGACAAAAGTTGTCGAAAGAATCGTCGTCTCAACGTTTCGATGACTTCTCAATCATTCAGGAGTTGTTTTAGTGAAGCGTAACCTGAAACTGTTTTTTAGGAGAATCTAATATTACTCATACTTATGGAGAACATTCTTCGAACATATACATACATATATATATATATATATATATATATATATATATGTATATATACGTGTATACATAAACTTTACTTTTCAATGTAGCAAGTATTGAAAACAATATTTTCAGTTATACTGTCATCGTTTTTGAAATTATTATTGTCGATAAAACAATTGTTGACTTTCTAAACTACTCTCATATATTTTCTTCATAATTCTTCCACATCGTCGAATAAAATTAACATTTTTAACAGTATATAAGCATTACCCACCACTAATATTTAGAAATAGGTGGTTACTAATTATTAGAAAAGATAACGGATCTAGCATAGTGCCTTGAGGTACTCCATATTTAAATAATTATAGTTTTAATCTCAACAAACACTGCTTTAATGCTGATATGACAATTGACTTGCTGAACTACTATCATAGATTTTCTTATTAATTCTTCCATGTTGTTCGTGGTTAAAATGGATATTTCACCAGCATATAGATATACACCATCACTAATATTTAGAAATAAGTGATTGTTGATTATTAGGAAAGATAACGGATCCAGCAAAGGGCCTCATGGTACTCTTTGTTTGAATAATTTTAATCGCAACGAATTCCGAACTTTCAATATATTGTATATAAGAGAATAGTTGAATGTCTGAACTATTTTCATAGATTTTCTCTTCAATTCTTCCACGTTGTCCTTGACTAAAATAGATGTCAAATAGTAGATTTCATCAGCATATAAACACACACCCCACTACAAATATTTACAAATAGGTGGTTGATGGTTATTAGAAAAAATAACGGGTCCAGCACAAGGCCTTGAGGTACTCTATATGTGAATAATTATAATTTTAATCTCAACTAATACATCTTCAATCCTTAGAATTACGACACAATGTTAACAAAATTTATAAAATATAAATATTCTATAGAAAACAGTGCGCAAAATGCAATGTGAAAGTTCTCTAATTCTTCGCTATTTCGAGGAATGAAGTGAATATATACATTTTTTTAATAGTGCTCAAATGGCGAGACAGAGAATGCAGTTTTTTGTTATCAGGTCGAGAACGTAAACAAACTCGTGCGTTATTTGTATTACTCCCACAACGCACACTATCGTGCGTTTCTTTTTTAATGAAACATAGAAAAGCTCTTTTTCTAGTTTCATATCGTTACGCCTCGACTTAAAAATACAGAGCAAAAATTGTGGTTTAGATCATGGTATTTTTATATAATCAATTGTTGTAATATTCTAGAATTCATATGAACAGGATGCGGAATCTTGAAACATAACAAAAACTGGTTATAACTTTCCGATGTGCTGATAAACAGGACTGTGGAATCAGAACCTTGTCTTTAAAATCGAAAACAATATCAAAATTTGCTTTTGACAAAAATTAAATACTGTCCACAACTATCGAACTTCCAAATTATTTACATTCTTAATTAGTTGATATTCCAATGTTATATTATTGTTTGTATCTAAAACATGTCGTGTAACATTTTTCCAATTTTATTGCAGAAGACGAAATTTCAGATTTTAGTTGCGTATTGTCAACTTATACAAAATTTCTAACATAAAAAACAAATCTCTATTTCAAAAATTATTTTTAGAACCGTTGCAATTTAGGTAATAGTTTAAAAAATAGATCGAATAATGCGTCATTTTTGAAAAAAATACAAAACAAATGATAATCAAAGATAATTTCAAAGAAGTAGTATTTCTTTCGAAGATTATACCTTTATTCATTCTTAACAGCCTCATGGTTATAATATTTTGCTAAATAATTAATAATTTTATGTTCGTACTTATTTTTAGTTACATAATAAGTTTATGCTATCTTACTTTTCATTTCTGCTTCTTGATAATTGTAATGGGTGTCCCAAAATTAAGGCGAGATTTGAATTTGTCGCCATTTGTGCAGTAAAGTGTTGGCAACCCTAAAAAAAAACAATTCGACAGCTGACAGTTTAGGGTTAGTAAAAATGGAGCGTTACACGATAGAACAACGTGTCTTCATTATTGAACAATATTTCAAAAATAATGAAAACTTGGCGGCCGCAGTTCGAAAATTTCATACAAAATATGGTCGGAATAGTGTTTTAACTTCGTCAACTCTGAAAAGATTAATTGAAAAATTCAGGGAGACTTGATCCGTTGGAGACTCCAAACACACTGGTCGTCCAAAAACAAGCCGTTCAAATGACAATATCGAAGCAGTGCGTGAGAGTGTCGGTGACAATCCAGGAACCTCAATTCGGCGTCGTGGACAAGAATTGCAAATTTCAAGAAGCTCTCTACAGCGTATACTCACTAAAGATCTGTGTCTCCATGCTTACAAAATTCAATTAACACAACAACTGAAGCTTAATGACCATGCACAGCGAAGAGAGTTCGTTGAATGGATTATTGAACATCAACAAATGGATGCTGATTTTTCGAGCAAAATCATCCTAAGCGATGAAGCACATTTTCACCTTGATGGCTTTGTTAATCGCCAAAATTGCCGCTTTTGGGTTCTGAGAACCCACATGTGATTGTCGAAAAACAAATGCATCGACAACGTGTCACTGTTTGGTGTGAATTTTGGGCTGGAGGCATAATTAGAACATACTTTTCTGAAAATGGGACTGGTCAAGGAATGACTGTTACTGGTGCTCGATATCGCGAAATGATAACACAGTTCTTTCTGCCGAAATTGGATGATATTGATGTGGCCAATATGTGGTTTCAACAAGACGGTGCCACATGCCATACAGCCCGTGAAAAAATTCAATTACTGCATGAGACATTTCCAGGTCGTGTACTTTCTCGTTTCGGTGTTTAGAATTGGCCCCCTAGATCGTGTGATTTAACACCATTAGATTTCTTTTTATGGGGTTATTTGAAATCACAGGTCTATGTTAACAAGCCCACAACCACCCTTGCATTAAAGGAGGAGATTCAACGCTGCATTAACGAAATTCACATTTATGCAAAATGGTCATGGAAAATTGCGACAAACGAATGCGTATGTGCATGCAAAGGCGTGAAGGACATTTGCCCGATGTGTTATTCCATAAATAACCCTATCCTATGTACTTTATGATTCAATAAAAAAATAACAATCAAACGACTAAAAACTGTGTTTTCTATTTAATTCATCTTGCGTTAATTTTGGGACACCTTTATATACATCTCTAGGATTGAGGAATTTGCAATAACATAAGTTGCGATGATTTATCACTCTTGCATCGCCAAAACAGTAATAATTAATATGCTCTTGACTTGTCCTTCTGAAAAATCTAAACTTGAAATAAAAATCGTCGTTTTCTGTTAAGTTTTATGTTTCCCCCTATTTTTTGTCATCTTAAACTTAAGCAATTTTTTAAACAACACAGCTCGTATAAATATTTAATTTTAAAATGTATTTTTGCGAAAGCAACTGCAATAAATAGATACCAGTTTAAAGCATAATAATATTATTACACGCAGCAAAATATCGGTTGTAAGAAAGTTGGTCAGATTATATAATCAAAATCTATACACTTTAACATGCTTAAAAAGCATAATATACCAGCTATTTAATGTTAAAACTGCTCTCTCTCTCTCTTCTAGATTCTTTTTTTTTCCCAGCTTTTAATATAGTTATGATTTTTTGAGAATGTATTTTAGAACACGACGTATGTACGTTCATGTATGTATGTATATAGGAGTTTATGAGGCGGTTCTTTTTTTTTTCAATCTAATGAAATTCCATTCACCACGATGTATAGGCATGTTGATTGTTTTTGTCCCCTGTTGGATTGTTACCGGTTTGTACCAAGCTCGTTGGGAAAGTAACAACAAAGTGTTTCACTCAAGGATATTGAGCGTTTAATAATTAACTTAAGGTATTTGTTATATGGCACATATAATATACCATGACGTAACTATGTATTATCAGGGTTCCAGCATTGATTGATGTATGTATGTTGTGTTGCAGTGAAATTATAGTTTCCGCAGTTACTCTCGAAAGTCTGTATACGAGGAGTATACTGAAAATTTTTAACAGCAGGCCTATAGATTCTAGAAAAAACAAAAATATTTACCTCAATTGACACGGTATCTTTTTTCATAGCTGCTAAACACAGTTTTGTTTGATTGAAAGGGAAAACAAATAAAGCTACACATATTTTCATTGTTGAAAGCAGAGTAGGAAAAAATTCTGCTCGCGAGCACAATTTTATTTAATTCGTGCGTTTTAAAATTTGTGCTCGCGTGTTTTATTATTTAACTCGCGAGCACAAACTCAACTCGTAAGAATAGTTCTTTTTAATATAGAAAATATAACTCGAATTGAATTCGAGCACTCGCCGTACCCTGGTATTTTGTATTTAAAAAGTCCCATGTTGTTTGAATATATAACTTGATATAATACATTTTATTTACTCCTTTTTTTTTAAATTACATATGTAACATATCGATTTTGCACGAATTACAATAAAGTTTGTCCTGCAACCAAAATCGTAAAGATTTATAATAGTAACAGTTTTTGCAGACACTAGTTCTTCATTAACACCAGTTAATTACTGGTTTCGTGAAAGTTTTGCATTAGAAGATGAACCAAGACTTGAACGATCTACAATAGCTGTTTCTGTTCGTAAAATTGCTGCAAGAAAGTTGATTAAGAAAGAATGGAAGATCACCCGTAGAGATATTCAAGAAATTTACACATCACTCTGTAGTAGATATCATTTTATACAAACATCTGCGTATAAGGAAGCTAGCAAGTCGATAGATTCCATATTTGTTAATGAAAATTATTAGTTTTGTGAAAGGTTTGCATTAGAAGATGAATAAAGACGAGTATGATCTGTTGAAAAAATTTCCCACAAAAAAATTGAATAAGAAGAAACCAAAAATCACCCGTAAAGATATTCAAGAAGAATTACGCATTGGACCATCTGCAGTAGATACCATTTTACACAAAGACTTGTGTAGAAGGGACCTAGAAAGTCGATGAATTACGTATTTGCTTAAAAAATTATTAGTTTTGTGAAAGGTTTGCAATCGAAGATAAGTCAAGACCTGGATGACTTAAGATAGCTGTTTTTGATGGAAAAATTACCACAAAAAAATTGATTAAGAAAAAAGCAAAGATCACCCGTAGAGCTATTCAAGAAGAATTACACATTGGATCATTTGCAGTAGATACCATTTTACACAAAAGTTTGCGTGGGAGGGACCTAGAAAGTCTATGAATTACGCATTTGTTTAAAATCTTACTAGTTTTGTGAAAGGTTTGCAATTGAAGATAAATGAAGACCTGGATGGCTTAAAGTAGCAGTTCTTGTTAAAAAAATTGCCACAAAAGAATTGATTAAGAAAAAACCAAAAATCACACGTAAAGATAATCAAAAATAATTACACATTGGACCATCTGCAGTAGATACCATTTGACACAAGGATTTGCGTGGGAGGGACCTAGAAAGTCGATGAATTACGCATTTGTTTAAAAAATTACTAGTTTTTAAAAGGTTTGTAATCGAAGATAAGTCAAGACCTGGATGACTTAAGATAGCTGTTTTTGATGGAAAAATTACCACAAAATTTGATCAAGAATAAATGGAAAATCACTCCAGTAGATATTCAAGGAGAATTAGATTTTGTATCATTTGTAGTAGGTACCATTTTGCACAAAGATCTGCATAGCAAGTCGGTGGATTCCACGTTTCTCCACCAAAAAACAAAAGTGAGTTTTAGCTGACTGGAAGAGCTGATCATTAATCCGTCATACAATCAAGATCTTGTCCTGATGATTTCCATGTTATCGTTCGTTAAAAATATGAGGCGTGGTAATAAATTTCACGTCGATGCAAGAGACATTGATGACGTGCCAAAAGAAGAATTTTCTGATTGTTTCGACAAGTGATTCCAAGTGTATTTTAGCCATAGACAAACTGGTGAAGAGAATTCGAAATATTAACCATAAAAAGGTTCGAAGTGAATTAGAAGTCATTCTGCACAAACATCTGCGAGGAAAGAAGTTGGAAAATCGACGGATTCAGTATTTATTTACTAACAAAAAAGTACAAATACACTAGTCTAGGTTTATATAATCAATTCTAGATGATATGCCACACGCTTGATTAAATTTATGAAATGATTTTAATAATCAAAAAAAAGAAGGATTATATTGCATCATACTAACTATCGCAATAGTCGACCATTTAAACAAACAAAACATTAAAATAATAGATCGCACACCATATAGTCTTGGCACAACATCCATCATTCGCATTCTCATACATATTTCGCAAGGAAATTATTAATGATTTGAAAAAAAAAGAAGTGTTTTGAAAATTATTTTTGGTCTAATGCAAAGTGTGTTGAGTGTGACAGAAAGTAATTTGAGAAACTTGAGCAAAATATGCAAAATGAAATTTGGTATTTTACTGCACTAGGTCCGATACTAAAAAACCATACTTCGCTGTATTAAAACTAATACGAGGGTGGTCTGAAAAGTTTCCGACCTAACAAAGATACAAGACATTTTTTCTTAAAATTTATATTTATTTTTCTATATACGTAGTCTCCTTATAACTCTACGCACTTCTCCCAGCGATCTTCAACCCATCCAAATAGTACCCGGCGTTTTTCTCTGCAAAATAATTGTTCACGAAGATGATTGCCTCCTCATTTGACGAAAATCTCTGTCCTCCGAGCGCAATTTTTAGACGAGTGAAAAAAAAAGAAGTCGCTTGGGGCTAGATTTGGTGAGGAAGGCGAATGATCAAGCAATTCAAGCCGTAATTCGTGAATTTTCGCTGTGATGTGAGACGACGCGTTGTCTTGGTGAAACAAGATTTTCTTTTTCTGCAAATGCGTCCGTTTTTCCACAATTTCTGCCTTCAGCTTGTCAAGTAATATGCGTAGTATGCCCTTGTAATAGTTTTCAGTTACAATAGAATTTTGAGCGTATCTTCATTAGACACTTCTAACTTGAAATTGTTAATAATAACACATCCTTAAGCTGTGGTAATTATATCATGAGACATGGCTGCCACGAGATATTTATGCAATAGCTCGGCAACACTTTCTGCGACTTGTAGAATGAAATTAGTAACGCTGGAAAATATAGTCACGTACCATTCTCGTTGCATATTTAAGAGACATTGCAAAATCACGTGTACGTATTTCCGGATGCCTTTACATGGCATACTAACGGACATTTTTTCCAATTACAAGTTTTAAATGTCGATAAATTGATAGCCAGATTAGTTTTAATTATTATTATTAAACTATTATCAAATGTATATGAATATATGCGCTTGGAAATTTGACCTTCGAATTTGTAAGAAAATTATTGCAAATACAGTTATTGCTGTTGCAAAAATTTTACCTTGAAATGATATTTTAGCTTTATCTTATTATTCGCGACCTTCGTTTCATTTTTAATGCATTTCTTAGTAAGTAAAAATGTTGAAAATAACTATATTCATGCATATTTATTAACGTAGTATAGTTAGAATTTTTATGTAATATAGTTTAGTGAATATATTAACTTAGTTGAAATCATTTAACATAATTAATAATTACAAAAACGCGTTTTAAAATTTTTATTGTAAGTCATAACAATTGTGTCGTCATACAATGGCTTCATCAGGTGGATGAAAACTTTTCATCCACTTAATGAAGCAATTGTACTTATTTATTATATTAAATAATGAAACTTGAAAAATTCCAATCAACAGATCACGACTTAAAATCGTTTACTTGTCGTTGTTGAATTTTATGAACTTTAACTTCATTGTAATTCGTATTTTGACTAAATCGGAATTCTTCTGTGACATCACAAAATTGTAACAAAATATGATGACGGGATATGATGTACTTCCCAAGCTTTATTCCTTTGCGATCATCAAATATATATTTTAAACTAATCATAAAAACTCAACGTTTCTTAATTTCTTCGATCACTAGATTGGTGCCAGTTAAAAAAAATTATGGGTCAAACGATCACAATTACGAAACTATTTTGTGCAATTTTACCAAACTTCTAGGAAAATTTGGCAACGTACAATCGTAACCAAATCATCGATAGCTCTTCAATAATTTTGATTTTTATCTGGCAGATCGGCCATCACAAATTTGGTTAAAATTACGCAATTATTAAAATATTTGGTAATTATTCATTAGAAATTGATGTAATCTATATATCTGTTCTACAATTTTACCAAAGTTTTCGATTTAATCTGAAACTGTTTATTATATACTAAATTAATCGATTTAGGTTAACCCTTTCCACAAAAATAAATGTGTGCTAGGCTTTAAATGGTGTAAATCTGGTACTTTGTCTTTGTGCGGCTTTTGCCGTGGTTCCAGGTGCTAAATTAAATGATTTAGGTTAACCCCTTACCACAGTAATAAGTGTGTGCTTGGCTTTCGCAGGTGGAAGTCTACTACGGACTTTGTCTCTGTGTGGGTTTTGCCGTGGTTCCAGGTGCGACACTATCATCACTTATGTGCTGATGACGCCAACGTAGTTGTCGAAATACGTACACAGAATACGAAAACTATTTTGGAAAGGATGAATTTATTCAACCATAGTCTCTATAAAAATTTGCCTCACCACTAGCTAAATTGAAAATATTTTCTCTCCTAAGGCTTTTCCGAATAATCTCTTCGTTCTAAATATACACGTTCCAACGGTTTTCTTTCTAGATGGTTCAATTCTTTTTCTCGGCTTCCTCAGGGGTGTAACATGGATTCTCTGTTATTTAATATCTTTATTAATGAATAGTCCAATTCTTTAGACTGTTCCTGCTTATATGGATGATCTAAAAATTAACATTTCTAATGATTTCGAAGCGTTTTCAGTTTTCTTATTCTTATTCAGAATCCCCATAAATACAATTTTTGTGATGGCGAATATCTCGGGAATAGAAAGAGATAGAAAGTTCCGGTCGGAACGAGCGTAACAATCACGTCATGATACTTAAGTAGACACCAAAAGAACAACCATTTTTGAAAGTAAGTTTCGCATTTACTAACCAAAAACTTGCAATTTCGTCCAAGCGATTGCCAACATCTCGGGAATGTAAAGGGACAACTTTTCCAAACAATTGCGAATATCTCGCGAACGAAAAGAGATAGAATATTCCAGTTTGAAGAAGCGTAACAATCATGTCATGATACATAAGTAGACACCAAAAAAACAATCACTTTTGAAAGTAAGTTTTGGAGTTACAGACCAAAAAAGGCATTTTTAAATGGCAATATCTTGGGAAAGAAAAGAGATAGAATGTTCCGGTTTGAACCAGCGTAACAATCATGTCATGATAATCACAGAAGATTGATATATAACCCATTGCCACATTAATTTTCGAATTCTGTACACGTATTTCGACAACTAAGTTGTCATCATCAGCAGATAATTAAAAGTGTCGCACTTGGTAAATTACGGTGAAAAACATCCACGTACGAAAACAAACTCCGTACGCGATCCGTGCCGTTGAGAACCAAAATGTACACTGTATATTCGTTTCACAAGATTTTTAAAAATTGTTTTACTTAACCTAGGATGACATTAAAAAAGGAACACGGACATGACCGATAAGTACCTACATGTGATTTATTACCCTATCCCTTTTCTGTCAATTTAGTAGACCGAGAAGGGGTGACTTGTTCGGACCCCTGTCGGTGTTTAACACATGGTCTTTATTCTTCAAAATGTGCATACCTTCATACGTATCTAATTCGCGATAATTATACACGTTCTTAATCAAATGTCATGATACATAAATACATTATATTGGACAAAGTTAAATGTATTATCCAAATATGAAGAGAGAAAAGCAAGCAATTATCATGAAATTCGAAATAGTAAAACTTTCCATACAATACGCGGTGATTAACAGCTTATACCTGTTTGACCTAGTCGAGTATACTCGTAGAACTAATATTTTGTTATAATTTTAAGGCAGCTAAGTAACGAATAGATATTTTTCAAAAATAGAAACATTTTATAAGCTTTATAGCTTTGTAAAAGAATGAAATAAATTTAAATTTTTGTAGACACAAACGTATTTGTATATTCCAAAAATAGTACACTTAATTGGTCACAGCCCGACTTTTTTATTTATACTCCAATTACTTCTTTACTTAACCACATTATTAACCTTGACCTTCATCATTTAACAAAAAAATCGTATGTTCTTATGAGACGAGTAATAATTAGTATTGCATAATTTAACAATTTAAATTATTACTTAATAAAATTTAAAATTACATCAAGATTAAGATCGGCATTATGAATTTGACCCCACGTTGAGTGCGAAGTTTGTAGTACTTAAACAAAAGGTTAACAAGTCCTGCTCATAATGTGATAAAACCACGAATTAAAACAAATTAAAATTATAAAAAGTGTTTAAATCGCAATTTATATTAAATACAACATTCGAGAGGGATGCAAAGTTGACGATATTGAAAAACAAAAGGTTAACGAGTCCTGCTCATTACGTAATAAAGTCATGAACAACTTAAAATAAATTAAAATTGTAAAAAGTGTTTAAATCGCAATTTATATTTAACACAGCATTCAAAACTAAATATCGATTTAACGTGCCTGTTTACTTCGATAAAAGCGATATTAAAACCATGTGAAAGAGGAAAAATGTGCGGCGATGACATATACACAAACAACTCTATTCTCGTTGGTTTTTTACATACTACTATACGTGAGTATTGTTTTAAAAAATTAACTCACGTTCGATCAACGGTAGGAAAGTTGTCTGGCGTTGCTGGAAGATAGAATACAAATTACCCATTAATGAAGTTGTGAGAAATTCATTTCATTGACTCAACACAACTTACAATTGATCAAATTTTTCGTGCATGTTATTGGTTGGATAACAATAGTTTGTAATTTTGAATACGAGAATCTCTAGATTGTATTCGAAGTAGGTGTCGCAAAAAGTATCTGTTCTCAAATATTAATACAACAACAATAATAATAATAAACAATAGATTATATAATAGGAGAGTGTGAACTGCTTGCTGAGAAAAACTACACAGAAGAACGATTATACACCAGGAACTTGCAGCTCTTAAAAACTAATATGAACACTCTCCAAAAAGAATATTTAAAAATAATGATTATAAGTTGTACAGGGACAAAACGATACAAACGAATTGGTCCTCATGCAATTTATAATTATTACTTTTAACTATTTTTTGGAGAGTGTACACTCTGGTATAGGGATGGGCAACCTTTGACATGTTGTGAGCCAAACTTTAATATGCAAATACGTTCGCGGGCCGCGTTCATAATTTTTAGCGATAGATATCATACATGAAATAATACGACAATGTCTTGCGGGCCGGATCAAATCTTACAACGGGCCGGTGGTTGCCCACATATGCTCTAGTAAGTAGCAAATAATAGTCAGGTCTTACTGATATGAAACAAAAGTAAATTAACAGAATAGACATGCTGATGCAAAATAATACAAATATTACATAGAATAGCAAAAATGCATAAGCACCACTTGCATTTGAATTTAAAAATAGGTTTAGAAACACGAAACAGTAGCGATAGTACAGATTCTCATGTCTGTGACAGGAATTACATCGAAACATCTTATGAAGCACAAAAAAAGAAGTTCACATATACACACGAATACCTACAAAGGAGTCATCACGAAAGCACAGTTAAAACATTTTTCAATCCGTAGTGGAAAATCATTTGACCTGGTGAATGTCTATCATTTGATCACCACAATCAAAATTGAGAGAACGATCTGTAATAATAGACATCATATGAACACAACTCCAATTTATTCTGGGTTACTGCGTGAGGCTCCGGGGGTTGCCCGGCCCGCTACTGTATACCAACATCACTATTTATCAAAAAAGATAAAACTTCTTTGCATAATAATGTTCATATTCTGTATACATGTTTCGACATCTAAATTGTCATCATCAGCAGATAATCGCCAAAAAAAACACATTGTAATGAATAATATCGTCGTAATATCAGCTGCGTAAAACCGAGCTAATACGTGTAGTTATATGAGTTGAATAAAATGCTTAAGCATAATAATAATAATACTCTTTGTTACACAATAAAAATTTATGATTTTAAGACAAATGTTTTATGATATTTTACAAGAAAAACCTACAGGAAAAATTATAAAAATTGATGCATTACGAAAAGAAATAAGGTTACATGAAGTCATAGATTACATTCGTCAATCGTATCAAAATAATTATTTATATTGCCTAGATATTTATATTATGCACAACATTAAATAAACCAAGAACTGCGTTTTATTATTTTTGACAGAATATTGGTCTTTACCTAGTTCAATTCAGTTAACCAGGCACCAATTATTTACAATTATATTCTTAAGACAAACAACTTCGAAAGCCTCAGAAATTATTTATAAATCATCCGCATAAGTAAGAATGGTTTAAACAATTTAACAAAGAATGTTAGAAGGAATCATTATAATATTAACAACACCTTGTCTACTACATATGTTTCACAGATACCACTGATCATCAGGTGGACTTGTGTTATTATTAACAAACAATAATATAGATATTAAATAACAGAGGCCACCTATATTATAACCCTGGTGAAGACTAGAGAAGGAATTAAACTGGCGTTGTAACATACATAATTATTACGTTTCTTTAAATAAGTTTACATTACCCGAAGAAAGCTTATGACAAGAGATATCTAATTCTAATTATACCTCTATCGATAGCCATATATTAGTTTCAAATACTTTGGATTTCATGGCACTACACGATTTTCTCTCTTTATATTTGCATAATAGAATTAACTTTGTCCAATATAATAGATTTCTATCATTTGCACTTATTGCTAAACTAAAAATGTTTGCGAGGATTCTTATAAAACAGGTCCACAATCCTTAAGGAGAAAACTTAAATGATCATCATATGATCAAAATATCGGCCATACCAATGAGTAGGGTTGAACAACCCTCAAAGTAACCAACATCAGGATGCGAAGAGCGAACACATGCAGATATTTCCGACAGTTTACATCATGTCAGTTACGCGAAGATGCTTCGCAAAGGTGGATTGTTAACTGCAACGTGTGTAAATAAATTTCTAAATCGTTTCCATACATTAAAATTACCTACATTTATTGTATTTATAATCGTACCTATCCAATCGGATACTGAGGGCGAACTCGAGGGTTTATTCAACATTAATAAGATATCGATGATTATTTATTAATCAAAAATAACGTAAATTAAAATGTAGAACTAGAAATTTTATTAAATTATTTTAAACAAAGTTTGGTCGATAACAACATTGATTCAAATAAAATTATATAAAATTCACATCTAGTACGTGGTAATAAAATCGACAGTTCACTTGTTTCATTACATAACCTCACTATCAATTACAAAATTTTTGCGAGAGCGAATGAAAAAAATAGTACGTCATCGTGTTAACGAATGAATTAAATAACAATTTTAAAAAAAATACTGCTTTCACATTACACGGGACTATTTTTATAATCTCTTGCTTAGTTTTATTACACAAACACTGATGCAAGCACAGATATGGTAAATCTGATAGGTTTTAAAAAAGGGGCCGATTTTTATTGAATAAATACGGATATTTGTAGCAGGAGATCAGTGGTAACAGCTACTGTTTAATTATAGAAGCGAATTAGTCGTACAAAGCGAAAATGAATCTGTTTGGTGAAATGTGCGTACTAACTTTCACTTTCTTGTTAAAGCAAATGTGTATGGAAACGTTCAAATTATTATTTTGACTAAAGTACAAAAATCGAATTGCTTCTGTTACTTTATAATAAAATTGTATACCATTTCCTTCCTGAAATGAAAGCATAACAATCTATTAAATGGAAGGAACCTAAATTCTGTTTTTTAAACTAAAAATGTACATAAATTATGAATGTATTATATTGGTTCAAATAAAATCACGTTAGAGTTGGCCATGAAATTTTTAAGTATGCCCTAACTTAATGCATTTTTCTTAATTATCAAATGTAAATGTTATTAGTGCCATTTAATATCGAGTTGTTCGGAGAATCTCCGCCCATTTTTAAGGTGGTTTATAAATAAAAACTTCTATAATAACAATTCGGTTTATTAAATAATGTGTTATGAAAAAACACCTCCTTCTTTCATTCTTGTCGTCTCGCTAAAATTGATAACAAATTTATCATCGCGTATATAGCCAAACGCTTTAAAATCAGGTTTCAGGGAATCTACCTCTCATCAGGTAAACTTATGTTATCAACGAACGATTTTATATATCGTGACTTGTTCCATATTGCAGTAGCCGACATTATATTTTTTGATACGTTTCTCTATATCTTTAATTGTTTCATCCAGGACTACTAAGAGCGGGCTTCTGTAGTTTCAAATATCTGTGACGTCTCGTATTTGGTCCTTACATAATTTTTAGTTTCTTCATCAATCTCTGTTCCATTTCTTTTTTTTTCTAGAATTCCCCATATACATATCTCTTCTTTTCTGCCTTATCGAAAACTTTTTCAAGATTTTCAAATGAAAGGTGAATTTCCCTTCCTTCTCTGATGCACATGGCATCTTGGACTCCTGTATTCGGTCTATAGTCAGATTGGGACTTTTCTATCGCGTTTTCTATCTTTTTCCTCAATTTTTTCTCCAGTATTCTGGACTCCTGTGTTCGGTCTAAAGTCAAATTGGGACTTTTCTATCGCGTTTTCTATTTTTTTCTTCAATTTTTTCTCCAGTATTCTGGACTTCTGTGTTCGGTCTAAAGTCAAATTGGGACTTTTCTATCGCGTTTTCTATTTTTTTCTTCAATTTTTTCTCCAGTATTCTGGACTTCTGTGTTCGGTCTAAAGTCAAATTGGGACTTTTCTATCGCGTTTTCTATTTTTTTCTTCAATTTTTTCTCCAGTATTCTGGACTTCTGTGTTCGGTCTAAAGTCAAATTGGGACTTTTCTATCGCGTTTTCTATCTTTGTCCTCAATTTTTTCTCCAGTATTCTGGACTCCTGTGTTCGGTCTAAAGTAAAATTGGGACTTTTCTATCTCGTTTTCTATCTTTTTCCTCAATTTTTTCTACAGTATTCTGGACTCCTGTGTTCGGTCTAAAGTCAAATTGGGACTTTTCTATCGCGTTTTCTATTTTTTTCCTCAATTTTTTCTCCAGTATTCTGGTCTATACTTTGCAACCGTTTTAAGGAGAGTGATGCCTCTGCAATTGCCGGATTCTCTTGATTCTCCTTTCTTGTAATTCGATATTACGACAGATTAATATTGGAAATGAAATATTACTCGTAAAATTGCTTATTTCTTTGGCAAAAAGTGAATGATAGGAACGGATGTTACCGCATCTCCCGAAAAAGTGGTAAAGAGATATATACTCCACAAGAGATAATACGGCATCGTCGAATTGTTTTTGACTCACATTATTTATTATTTATGTACGCGTGGAACTAGAAAATAGATCTACGTAGCTATGACAGAAACAACTAATTGTACGTTATCTAGCAACGTTCAATTATTACAACATTTTTCTAGTTACATATGTGTGAAATTTGACTTCAATTCGTCCATAAAGTGCTTCATAAAGTGTCTCGCAACAGAAAAATTAGTTTTATGGAATTGGAACATCGCAGAGTGTCATCAAATTTTTGACGAAGGAGTGGAATCATGCTAAAACTTTTCACGAACAATATTGGGAGAGTAAATACACCAGAAGACTGGAAGAAAATAACAAAGAGAGATGTAGAATAAATGTAGAGTACACCGAATATAACAAAACGTGTAAAAGGCCGAAGATTAAAGTGGCTATTGTAGAGAAAATGATCAGAGGTATGGTCTGATACGTAGACTTCCGCGATCGTGGTCCATGCTATCTGCTTCTGCCGAAACGTCGGCAGATATACAAGTGACGCGGTTCCAGCCCGGAAGCCTAGAAGCAGATAGAGGTGTGATGTTGTCCAGAGACCAATAGGGAAAAAGAAAAGAGAATGACTAAGAATAAATGGTATTAAATCACACAAGAAGACTTAAAGAGCATACAATTCATAGATTAGAGGACAATAGTGATGAATAGGAGAAAGAATTATCAGACGTTTCGTGGATTCTTTGTGAACTGTGTATTGCTTTTGTTTTGTACATGTAATGGTATATGCCTTAGGCTTTCAAGCACTTAAATAAATTCACGAACGATTGATTGCAGTGTATGAGGACTAAGTTTCACCATATTTTAAAATTAAATGTTGGTCAAAACCGTTTCGGTGAGTTCGTGTATCCAATGAAGACCATTTACTGTCTTTTGGGACCAAGTAGGAGTTATTCTTATTGAATACATAAAAGGATACTGATGAGTTTTTATACATCGAAACATATACAGTTGCGCAAGATTCGCCATAATTGCGAATTTTAGGAACAGCCAATTCGACTAACTGAATGAATATTAAATATTTTTAATTAATTTCAAAAACGTTGCAATTTATGTAAAAATAGTTTTAGAATAAAGTAAAGAAACCAGAAATAAATTTCGAGTTTTCTATTCAATCAAAGCTTTTATAAACAATAACTTAAATCTTCACAGAACACGTAATTTAATTTTTATAGATAATTCAACATATGTACGCTAACATATGTCAGTATATTAATTCTACATTAGTGAATAAATATTTTAGTGATCGTTAAAGACCTTTATATCGTGTGAAAGTGTGAAATTCATATACAATCGATTTTCCAACGAAAAGAAAGTTAATTGATTCGGCGTTTTTCATTTAACGGTTGATATTTTACTCTTTTATCTAACGTCGATAATTTTATCTGTACATTAAATGTCCGGGATACGTTACGGACACGATTACATGTAACTTATAATATGAAACGCAAATTTAGGTCGACAAATTGTGTTTCTGTTCCACTTAGCGTGGAGAATGCGACGAAGAAATAAAAAAAATAAAGAGATGTTATAAATGGTGCGTTTTCTTCTGTGACGAGTAATATTTTCTCACGCATTCTTAAAAAGCAGTATAGTGGACGATACTTAAAACATATAAGAGTATAATAAAGCATGGTATGTTTCCAATCTGACGCTCTGTAATGACTTGCAAGTAACAGTAATTAACTAAATCATAAGACTATCCTACAATCAACTACTACAAGGACATGATAACAGTGAAGAAACACGAAACTTTCACAACATATATGGTACGTAGATTGAAGAGACAGTGACTGTCTGATCTCTTAAATATCTGAAATTATGTTAGGTAGTAATTTTAAAACATCCACTGGTATTTAAAAGCATCGACGTTGGTTGATTTTCTACACAAATCATTGTATATTATTAGATAAATTATTTTCTTCAAGAGCCGAATTAACTATGTCTACAATGGACCCAGCTCAACGATATTTGTTTCGTCATCTGGTGTTCTTCGGGGTTCAAACTTAGGTCCACTATTATTCCTGTTTTTCATAAATGATTTGTTACTTAATTTACCTTCTCTTATCTTATGTTATGCTAAGGATGTACAAATTTTTACTGACGTTCACTTGCCAAAGATATCAATAAGCTATAAGAGATCTTATTTTAGCTTCATTTAAATCTAATCGCCTTTATTTCGATATTGAAAAATGTTTTATTATGTCATTTACTCCCATCAACTCTTTTCCATTCCTAATATTCTATGCATGGACATATTCTTATGAAAGTCGACTCTATCAAGAGCTTCAGTATATTGTTGTATTTATATTTCGTTCTGTTATTAAGAGCGCTGGCTTTGTAATGAAGACTATACAGAATATCAGTGATATTGGTTTAATAAAAGGATTTTTCATTGCGTTGATCGTTAGAAAGTTGGAATATGGGTTCACTGTTTGGTGTCCCTTTTACGGTTCGCAAATAAATGCTTTCGAACGCATTCAACATCGATTTTTGAAGTTCCTAATTTTCAAATCTAGCATGTATCCCGAGTGTGGTATCGGTTACAATCTTTTGTTAGAGGATAATAATGTTAAAGCACTAGAAAAACGGAGATCATTGCATAGCACTTGTTTTCTTTATATGTAAATTGGTGAGTATTGTTGTTGCTTTTCGATTACAAAAGCTTTTAGCTCGATTCCAAGTGATGTATATATTTTACTATTTTCTCCTATTCTTTTTGTGTAATGTTTATATCATTTGGTATCGCAATCTCTATTATGAACGTTTTTCTTTTGTTTTTTTGTCAATAAGTGTAATGTCTGGCCTGTTAGTAGTAATTTGTTTGGTTGTGTGTATTGTCCTGTCCCAGTATAGTTTGTAATAATTATTTCCAAGGACGCTTTCTGGGGTGTATTTGTAATATACCTTCCTTTTTACGAGTTTATGTTTATAGTGCAAGTTCCTGGTGTATAATTTTGCCGGAATATTGTATCTCTGTGTGTAACCATTACTAGCAAATAGTTAATTCGTACTTTGGTAGACAAGCAACAGATTTTTTTTAACCGAAATTGTACGAATCGGTGGACTGGAAGAGGTTCGGCAATTTCTTGGCAGCAAAGGTCACCAGACTTAAATTATCTAGATTATTTTTAATGGGAAAAGCGGAAAATTTTGGTTAATTCGGTACAACTTGAGAACAGATAACAACTTGTTGCTAAAATTATGAATGCCGCAGAAAATATTGTTGGTGATCCTAAGACTGTTAGCAGAGCTAACTTTTCAATTCTAAGAAGAACTAACTATGTATATAGCAACTGGGTGGACATCCTGAGCAACTAATTCAATAAAGCGACTTCTTTTTCAATGATTTTTATTGAGACTTTTTTGATGTAGCACATAATACCTGCATTAGTAGGACTATCTTAAAGTACAAACGATTGTAGGTCAATTACGATAGAATTTTGTGCATATATTAGACAGTGGTTAACTTAAAATTGCTTCTGTAACATGTCCTTAAACTGCGGCAGTCATGTCATGGGAGATCTGGTATATACTGTAGTTTCTTGGAATTGATAACATTGTTTACAATTGTTATTGTATAAGGGTTTTTTAATTATGTGTTTTCTGTCATTCTTTTGGAGATTACATCGTCTTCTATTGCTAATATAAACCCTTTTGTTCCTGGAAACAATTGTCCTTTTTAGCCATTGGTATGATTATTTTTTATCTGTATTTTTCTTTATTTTGTTGTGTGGTTATTATTTAAATTTTATTATTGTCTCATTTTACTTTATAACTAATTTATTTATTGCTCGTTATTGTAGAGAATAGATTGTAAGTTTGAAGACAATATAAACAAAAATTTCAACATATTTTTCTCTAAACGTACTTGGACCAACCATACTGAAGCACCATTGTACTATTTTTTATTACCATCTTTCTCAAGGTCGTCAAAATACTGCTTTTTCGCTTCATTTTTCGTCCAACCATAACTTTTTTCCAGCTAGGAAAGCTTTAAACTTGTAAAAGAAGTAAAAGTCGCTTCGGCTCAAATTTAAGATTACGCAAAGTGACCATTCTTATAGATTCTTCAAGATTGCCTTTTAAAAAGTTACTTCTTTAGATATGCCGAGTACGGCAGCATAATATAGTCCACCAACGGTTTGACCTATACAAAAATAGTCTATGAAAATTATTCCTTTCGAAGCCCAAAAAAATTGCAATCATTACTTTATTAGCTGTTGAAAATGTGGCTTTCTTTTAGGAAAGATTACAATGGTAATATTACCATTTGGATTCGTGAACATAGTGAAAGTAGTTTTTATCAACCATAGAAAATTTTTGCAAAAATTCACCTTGATTCATGCTCAACTATTTGAAATTATTATTCGACAAACGCATTCATTGCAATTCTAGATTCACAGCACACATCTTACTAACAGCTTGGACAAGTCCAACTCTACTTGCAGGTGATACCATATATTTACGATGCTTCGATTCTTTGATCGTCTAAAATAAGATCGTAATTTGCAGTGGCGGCTCGTGAGTATTTGACATGGTGAGGCAGATAGAATAATAAATATTCAAAATTGTTTACAATTGATTAATAAACTCTATATACCTACTACATATAAAAACAGTTTATATATATTTATATATATATATATATATATAGGGCTTCCAGTACAAACAGGGCTGCCAGACGTGAACTGAGCCCTATATCGCGCCCCATTCGATTTTTAAGGGAAAACGAAGTTTCAAAGCAAACCCTTGTGAAACGAAAATAAATATTCTAAAAAATCAAACAAATTCTAAAAACATTAATCGAAAATAAGAACTTCATCTTCTAGGATTTAAAAATAAAAAGTAAATACATTCCTATTATAATATAAAATTTAATAATATAACAAATATATACATATATATGTATATATATATAAATCAACAACAATCCAATAACAAAATTTCAAAATTACATGCAAAATGAAAATATTTTAAAATACAGAGAATTTCCTTTATTGGCATTGCACGTAGAATTACATTTAATAGATTTTACTTCTTGTATAGCAAAGGTATCCTCCGGTTTTTTGTGTTAGCAAAATAATCAATTACATCATTATAAAATCGTTCATCCCTCGTCATCGTTTTAACCAATTCCTTTTCGATTGCAATTAGTGCACAGTTACTAAGTCTTTGTTGTCCAATTGTATTTCTAACATACGATTTTATACGTTTCAATGTGGAAAAACTTCGCTCAACGGACGCGGAAGTTACCGATATGGTAACTACTATACTTAGCAATTTAAAAAGTTCTGGCATACAGATGGCTAACTTTTGTTCGTGCATAAATCTTAACATTTCACATGGTGTTTTAGAATTACCAAGGAGTTGCATGTCACTATAAATAACAGCTAATTCATTTTTTAATTGAATTTGATCAAAAAATGTATATTGTTCAAACAAATTATTTAAGAGCCTCTGAGGAAATGCCTTCGAATATTCTTCAAATTTACTTTCTGTTAATAAATCAAAAAAAGCAAGTTTTTCTAAATCAATAAATCTAATTTCAATTTGACTAATAAACGTATCTAGAATTTCGAAAAATAATTTTCTATAATTTTGTTTAGTATCTGGAACGTCATCAATTCTACGCCTTTTATGTGCAACAGATTCGTCAGACATCGAATTTTCGTATACAGTACTGAAATATGTATCACACTCCCGAAATTCTCTAAACTTATCAAGCAAAAAACGTAATTATTATTATTTCTGTTAGACTTACCGTGTATTGTAAGAGATTTTGATAAACCAGGGTTTGGTCTTGGAAGGTTTTTGGCATATAATTGATCTTCTACCGATAGAACAACGAACGTATTTCTTATTAAAAAATCTACAATGTCTTGTGTATTTCTTACATTTTCTAAATCCATATTCACAATTTTTAAATCACTGAAAATATCACTAAACAAATATTAAAATATTTAACCTAACTTTGTTATTCCCCCAAGTTTAACTTGGGGGAATTTGCGATTCGGGCCGAGAATGTCAGCCTCGAGTATATTCGGTAGTTCGGCGATTGTGATTCGATGAGAGGCTCTGTTTAAATTGGCTTCAGACTAAATAATACATACATACATACATACATTGATATCTAAATAATATCTACTTGAAACAATAAAAATACTCCTGTTAAAACTTAAAACATATTATTTGCGTGGAGGAAATATTGAGAAACTGTACAAGAAGAATGTAAACCTTTAGACATCTTTATATCATTAAATAAATACTTAATTTATCCTATTAATAATGCTTTCTATATTATTAAAAAATTCAAAAATCTCACAATAAAGTTAGAAAAATCTATTAACTTTTTGAATATTTTTTCTTCTTTGTTATCTTAAATATGTAGCTAATACTTTACTGTAATTTCCATAGAAATTGAGAATTTTTTTGACTGCTGTAGTGCGTTATAAATTTTCAATGAGAGGCAATGAGTGGCCGGGCCTCAAATATTCGTGTTTAGTAGGGATATACATAGATCAAGCATGAAGTTGGTCGGGGCAAGTATACGCGCTCGTACATTCGCACGGAATTAAAATGAAATGATAAATTTGTACTTTGCTTGTAATGCCGGTTTATTTAAAACTATTTTCTTATTGTTTATAAGATAAATTCTGAATAAAAGATGATAATTAATTTATAAAGAATTTTAAAAGTATACATATTATTCTTGTTATAATTCCAAGATTTAGATGGTGAGGCACTGCCTCACCTGCCTCACCTGACCAGCCGCCACTGGTAATTTGTTATTGTAGCTTTTAATAATCGTAGATCGCACGTAATTATCAATACTCACATTACCAGATTGAAATTACATAACCCAGTGACGAATTGTGCCTTTCGAAATACTTTTAAACTTTACACGTTTAAGTACAACTTTTCTTATGTGTCGCACATTATGTAATCATAATTTATTCAGACACGTATACTTAATAATTACAATAACCAAAGGAATTTAACGATTCCAATGATATTTAATGCCAACCCATTGACATTTCACGTCATAAATGCTAGTCTTCAGGTGAGACTTCATTTAACTCTGGCATATACAAGTCGGCGTATATGTGTGTGTGTGTGTGTGTAATAAGAGAAGAGAAAAAATGGAAAGTGGAATTTCGTCGGATGAAAACACGCGTAAAAGCGAGCATTCACAGTGGGTCATTGGGATTTCGTTCACCGCCAGACTCCGTCGGACTGTGTTTTCGTTATTCGGCCACGCCGACTTTGAATAAAAGCGAATTCGAAAAGTGTCTTGCCCCAGTTCGAGGTCTTTCAACCCATAAGAAAACAACCGCACCCAAATAACGTTTCTACTCGAATTAACGTCGGAATGAATTCTATATTTTGTATTGGAAATGAGAAATTAGTGTTTTGTTATTAAATAAATTCAGATGTACAGGTTCTGTAATGAGTATCTGGGTTATTTCCTATTTATTACAGACAAATAAATTTGTTGGTTCATTTTGTAACAACAAAGGCTGTAGTGTCTTGTAATATTACTTTTAAAGTTCTCTTATATACGTTAAACTCTCAATATGTTGAGGAGCTGGACTGATGAGCTGAATAAAAGCGAAACAATTATTTGCCGAGTATGTAGATTCTGTCTAGAGGAAAATGGCAAGTTCTGGAACAGTTAGAAAACTTAAAATTCGTCATTAAGCATATGATTTGGATTCTTCTCAATGCATTACACTAGATCTGGTTAGTCTTAAGACGCCACATTGAAATACGCCAAAATTATGGAGCTTTTAGTCAAAATATGGATGAAGAAGACCGGCTGGAACCATGTCTTGGATACTACTGCTTTACTTCATGATGTCTCGTCCTCTTTCGCAAGGAATATGTTATTCCCTATTTATTACAAACAAATAAATTTGTTGGTACAACTTGTAACAACAAAAGCTGTAGTGTCTTGTATTATTACTTAGTGTTGAAAAAATTTTAAAATTAAAATTGTCTTATATACGTTAAACTCTCAATATGTTGAGGAGCTGGACTGATGAGCTGAATAAAAGCGAAACAATTATTTGCCGAGTATGTAGATTCTGTCTAGAGGAAAATAGCAAGTTCTGGAACAGTTAGAAAACTTAAAATTCGTCATTGAGCATATGATTAGGATTCTTCTCCATGCATTACACTAGATCTGGTTAGTCTTAAGACGCCACATTGAAATACGCCAAAATTATGGAGCTTTTAGTCAAAATATGGATGAAGAAGACAGGCTGGAACCATGTCTTGGATACTACTGCTTTACTTCATGATGTCTCGTCCTCTTTCGCAAGGAATATGTTATTCCCTATTTATTACAAACAAATAAATTTGTTGGTACAACTTGTAACAACAAAAGCTGTAGTGTCTTGTATTATTACTTAGTGTTGAAAAAATTTTAAAATTAAAATTGTCTTATATACGTTAAACTCTCAATATGTTGAGGAGCTGGACTGATGAGCTGAATAAAAGCGAAACAATTATTTGCCGAGTATGTAGATTCTGTCTAGAGGAAAATGGCAAGTTCTGGAACAGTTAGAAAACTTAAAATTCGTCATTAAGCATATGATTTGGATTCTTCTCAATACATTACATTAGATCTGGTTAGTCTTAAGACGCCACATTGAAATACGCCAAAATTATGGAGCTTTTAGTCAAAATATGGATGAAGAAGACAGGCTGGAACCATGTCTTGAATATTACTGCTTTACTTCATGATGTCTCGTCCTCTTTCGCAAGGAATATGTTATTCCCTATTTATTACAAACAAATAAATTTGTTGGTACAACTTGTAACAACAAAAGCTGTAGTGTCTTGTAATATTACTTAGTGTTGAAAAAATTTTAAAATTAAAATTGTCTTATATACGTTAAACTCTCAATATGTTGAGGAGCTGGACTGATGAGCTGAATAAAAGCGAAACAATTATTTGCCGAGTATGTAGATTCTGTCTAGAGGAAAATAGCAAGTTCTGGAACAGTTAGAAAACTTAAAATTCGTCATTGAGCATATGATTTGGATTCTTCTCAATACATTACATTAGATCTGGTTAGTCTTAAGACGCCACAGTGAAATACGCCAAAATTATGGAGCTTTTAGTCAAAATATGGATGAAGAAGACCAGTTGGAACCATGTCTTGGATACTACTGCTTTACTTCATGATGTCTCGTCCTCTTTCGCAAGGAATATGTTATTCCCTATTTATTACAAACAAATAAATTTGTTGGTACAACTTGTAACAACAAAAGCTGTAGTGTCTTGTATTATTACTTAGTGTTGAAAAAATTTTAAAATTAAAATTGTCTTATATACGTTAAACTCTCAATATGTTGAGGAGCTGGACTGATGAGCTGAATAAAAGCGAAACAATTATTTGCCGAGTATGTAGATTCTGTCTAGAGGAAAATAGCAAGTTCTGGAACAGTTAGAAAACTTAAAATTCGTCATTGAGCATATGATTAGGATTCTTCTCCATGCATTACACTAGATCTGGTTAGTCTTAAGACGCCACATTGAAATACGCCAAAATTATGGAGCTTTTAGTCAAAATATGGATGAAGAAGACAGGCTGGAACCATGTCTTGAATATTACTGCTTTACTTAAAGATGTGTCATCCTCTTTCGCAAGGAATATGTTTAGAGTTTAGGATCTGTTGGATTATTCGTTTGGTATCAAGTATAGGTAACATCATTATTAAACAGTTTAATGGTTCTAAATTTTCTCTACGATACTTTGGTACGTAGACTTCCGCGGTCGTGGTCCATGCTATCTGCTTCTGAGTTTCCAGGCTGGAACCGCGTCACTTCCAGCCCGGAAACTCAGAAGCAGATTCTCTACGATACTTTTGAGCAGTTAATGTTGCTATTAAAAAAATAAATTACAGAATATAATGAAAATAATTCCTTTTGCTAAAACATCACTTTAAAAAAATATGGGCGCAATTATTCGTGTTTGACTTAACACTATCCAAACACCATGTAGTGGTACTTCAAAAATTGCGTGTCTAGTATCATGCTCAAAATATTTACACTTTATATTTATATACCTCAATTCCAAGCAACAAAAATCAAAAAGCAGCATTAAATTCTTACTGAACTAGAAGTTATATAAGGTTGTACATATATACATATATTGTAGATGAAAAGGGGTGTTCCGCAGGGTTTCGTTTTTGGTCCATTATTGTGTATAATATATACTAATAACTTTTCCTACGTTTTGCAACGTAAAGTAGAAATGTTTGTAGATATCATGATCGTAATAATTCATGTAGACGATCATGAAGAACTTAAAAATAAAATAGTAATGAGCTGTCAGCTGGCTTTAGAAGAATGGTATCGAAGAAATGATCAAAAACTAAATGCAAAAGAAACAAAATTAATGAATCTTCAATTACGAAAGGAAGAACAGATGCAATCGAACCAACATTTACAAATTAAGATACATTTTTAGAGATTGTATTGGGTTCAAAAATCGAATGAAAAAAGCACGTAAACGATCTTTTGTTTATGTAATACGCGCTATGTTTTTTTTTAACAAAATGTCAAAGTAAAATGGACGAAATTTTCAATTCAGCACGTGATATAATTATTGTAATTTTTTGTTATTTTCTGAAGCCATTCTAAAAACTGCACGGAAGTGTTCTCGATTTGAAAACGCCTACGTAAATCCCCTGAAATGAATTTTTTTTTATTATCACCCAATCGAAACTGTATCTGTTTTAATTTACGTAAATGTAGACATAGTTTTTTCATGACTGCGAAATGAGATTATGTTTATATGATATACACACAAATTGATATGTTATGTAATACATTTAGATACATAGGCATACGAAACGAAGCAAAACATTTTATGTATGCCCAGTATCATATAACTTGGAGGAAAGTATGAAGTCCTTATAATGTAATTCTCTCTAATAAATGCAATCGTTGACCTTTTCTAAACGATACACACTTTTAACAATTACGTTGTTATTATACAACAGAGTTTCTATAAATAGGATTTCTTCCCATCTACTATTGTCATAATAAACGTTTTTATTTAATTACTGTGCAAGGTATTAAGTCATCAAAGTATTTATTTAATAGAAAGGTCTCACGTTATATAATGCATATAATAACATATTTTATTTATTACTTAGCTACGATTTTTTTATTATCAAAGTCGATTTGCTAATTCATTTATCTTTGTGCCGTAATATATATACGAGGTCTTGGCGAAAAGTAATTTTACTCGTATTAGATTTAATTTTAAAGTCCATATTTTGTATACAATAGATTTGGTTAAAAATTCCGTTCGCTTCCTTGAATACTGTGAAATTCTTTCTAAAGGGAGTTTCGAATTTTGCGTTTTTTTTAAAGAATAAATAAAACACATAATTTGCATTCGCTTTTAAAAACTTTTTATTGGTAATTGAAGTATCAGTTATGACATTTATATGTGGAAAATAATATCTACCAAATGGCCTCCTCTTGCAGCTCCGCAAACGTTCACCCTTTAGTTAAAATTTTCAATGACATTTTGACATAATTGAGGCTCTACCTCACCAACGACACGAATAATTTCATCTTTCAAAGCAGGAATTGATTGTGAATTGTTTTTATAAACTTGACTTTTCACATAACCCCAAAGAAAATAGTCTAACAGTGTCAAATCACATGATCTTGGTGACCAATTAACATCACCGTTTCTTGAGATTACACGTCTAGGAAATTTTTTTCTCAATAAATCAATTGATCCGTGTGCAAAGTGAGGTGTAGCGCCATCCTGTTGAAACCACATATCCTCTAGATCAATATTCATTAATTCAAGCCACAAAAATTCGGTTATCATCCAGCGACATCGAATCACCATTGACAGTTGCAGCTACACCAGCAGCATTTTCAAAGAAGGAAGGTCCAATTACAACACCTGACCATAATGCACACGGAATAGTAACTCGTTTAGGATGCATAGGTTTCTCAAAATGTGCCTCATCGGAAAACATTATTTTTTGAGAAAAATCAGCTGGTTATTCATTGATGAAATTGACAAATGAACGACGTTTTAAATGATCTAATGGCTTTAGTTCCTGTGTTATTTGAAACTTATATGCCTTCAGAGCTAAATCCTTGTGTAAAATACGCCATGTTGTTGATCCACTAAGTCCAAGTTGATGTGAACGTCGTCTAATGGACATTTCAGGATCTTCAGAAACACTTTCACGAACCAAACTAATATTTTCTTGTGAACGATCACAACGACTCTATTTTTCACTTTTTTGTTCTTCCACGGATTTCAGATGGACGATTATGTAAACCATAAAATTCAAGTAATTTTCTAAAAACTCTTTTCCCAGAACACTGATTTTCATAAAATTATTCAACAATTTGAACGCGTCGTTGTACCGTGTATGAAGCCATTTTTATAAATGTCATACATTTTATTTATTCTTAAAAAAAACCGCGCAATTTGAAACACCCTTTATATACGAGGTCTTGGCAAAAAGTACTACTCGTATAAGATTTAATTTTAAAGTCCATATTTTATATACAATATATTTGGTTAAAAATTTCGTTCCTCTCTTGAATACTGTAAAAATTCTTTGTATATTCTTGTTGGTCGTATGGTGGCGCCAATCCAAACCGTCTTGATTATTGAAAATGAAATGTACTAGAAGACATAACTGGTGAAAAAGTCATACAAATTTGTGTTTGAAGGAAGTCATTCTTGAAATATACTTTCAATGGTGTGTGAGTTAAATATTCAGGTCGGAACCAAGAACATTTTTGCACAACATTGTTGTAAACAATCCACCTCTCATTCTGCCGTAACATCATTTATCAATCGCTTTGAAAAGGATGACTGTCATCACATTTAACGAGCACATCACAGATGCTAACATACGCCACATAATCAAATGAACTTCTTTGAATTCATAAGGAATCAAAACATCGATGTATGGTACTTTTTGTATTTCAATTATTTACTTTTTACATGCATTTTTTAAGTTATAGAAATTTCTATTTCTGTGTGAAAATTCTGTTAATCAATGTTAAGAGTCCATTTTTATATTTTATGGCATGGATGTACTTTTCCCAAAATTTCTCCACTCTTCAATCTGTATATTTTATAAAATTTTTAGAGTCAATCAGATTAAAGCAAAATATGCACGTTAAAATTTTATTTAAGCTGCTTTGAAATTTAAATATTAAATTTTTGAATAAATATGGATCAAAGCTTTAAATATATAAAAAAACGAAATGCATCACAAACATTCACTAATTTTGTTCTACTTTTTTTTACAGTTTTTGCTCAAGATAACTTCAAATGCCCAGACGACTTCGGTTTCTATCCACATCCCATATCCTGTGATAAATATTGGAAATGCGACAATAACGTTGCAGAGCTGAAAACGTGCGGTAATGGTTTGGCTTTCGATGCTAGTGATTCTAAATATCTGACGGAGAACTGCGACTATATTCACAACGTGGACTGTGGTGAAAGAACACAGCTTGGTATGTAATTTTACTTATTCAAAATGTATAGTTTTTTGCTACTTAAGTCTAGAAGTTGATACGTCCAATATTTCAATTTTAAATGCTTCAAAATTATCGTCTGATGTTGAGAATTATTGACCATGCAAAATGCAAAAGTTCTTTGATTCTTGGATATGTAAAAAAAATGGATTTAAATCGAAGTTATATGGAGGATGACATATTAATTACGCATTTTGAACGATAGTGTAATTCATTATTTGTTTTGACGGACGTCACATTTTCTTGTTCAAGAAGAATTTGACCATCTATTTCCTCATTGATTTTCAGAGAATCTTCTGGTGAACATATGCTTGTAGGTTTTCCAAGAGGGACGTAACAATTTTGTATTTTAATACTAACGCACCCTTGACCTTTTTCATGATCCGTCAACGTCAAAACGTCAATCAATGTTAACATTTTTATCATGGTGAAGTTCACAGACAGGCTATGTGTACTATAGTCGATAAATATGAATCAAAATATTCGTTATTGGCTGTGCCTGTGCCAGTGAGACAACGTACCTGTCGGAGTACTAGAAATATCGCAACCGTAAGTGTTTCCCTTCAAAATGAGTCAAATTAGTCGATTCCACGCCGTTCACAGGAATTGGGAATCTCACAAATCATATTGTGACGAATTTTGCGTAAAGGTCAAATGAACTCATACACTGAAGCCTCTTGAGCATTTGAAGCGCCGAAACTTTTCCGATTGGGCTCTGCTAAAGTGCGAAGAAAATCCTAAAATTCATTGAAAAATCATCTTCTGCGATGAAGTTCATTTTTGGCTTATTGGCTTTGTTAATAAGCAAAATATGCGCTATTGGACAACAACAAACCCACATGTGCTTCAAGAGTGAAAAGAGTAGATTTCATGTCGAAGGTGCGGTTGGACCATATGAAAATGGTCACCATGTTACGGTCAATAGAGTTCACTATTGTACCATGTTGGAAGACTATTCTTGGCCAGATTTGGATGAACATGACATTAGTGATATGTGGTTCCAACAAGATGGTGCCACATGCCACACAGCTGGTCAAACAATTGATCTATTGAAGGGAAGTTCGGTAACCATTCAATCTCTAGAAATGGTCTGAGTGGCCATCTCGTTCATGCGATTAAACGCCGTTGGATTTCTTTTTGTGAGGTTACGTGAAGTCGTTGGTTTATTCCAACAAGCTGACAACGTTAGAGGAGCTCATGGCCAATATCGAACACGAAATTGCCAACGTTGCGGCCGATATGTGTGAAAGGGTGGTGGAAAATTTACTCCAGAGAATCGGTCGTTGCAAACGTGCTCGCGGTGCTCATATGAACGACATCGATTTCCATAGTTAAACGTAATATGTGTTCTGCACCTGGAATAAATTTCAACCCAATATCTTAATTATTCTGTGTTTTATTTAAATACAAAATTGTTACGTCCTTGTTGAAAAACCCGATGTATTGGTCATCGTACACAATTCTACGATTTTCTAAAGAAATAGTAATCACATTTCTAGTTTTCGACATCAAGCACTAATTCGTTTGAAACATTGCGATATGTAATTTTTACTGGCTTTGTTATTCCTTGAAACACCTAAACAGCCAATTTTTGCTTAGTCCCAAGTTTACAATTCAATTTTCCATCACCACTAACGATGTCATATACAAGATTCAATGTATCTGAGTTCAATTATATAAGTGGTTTTTGCAATACTTGACACGAGTTTCTTTTTAACCGTCGTGGAATCTAAAGTTAACATTTAAATTTAGTTTATTTACTGCATGATGATGTCAATCTGCTATTATTACCGCCTTAACGGTGCATTGTCAATGCAAAGTCCAAAGCTAAAGTTAATGAAGAAATATCCGAGTATTACTCAATTGCTCTAGGAGTACAGCAGGAAAGAATTATCGGTCCAATACTTTATGTCTATGTACCAATATTATCAAATACAAAAACAAGAACCTTTGGCAAAGACAGCTGCACTGTTAACTCATCGAAACTGTCAAATTAACGTCGATAAAGACGCAAAGCTCTTTAAATCAGCAATGGTTACACAAATGCGTAATCAAAATGAATGAAAATAACCAAACACGTGTAACATTCGCACTTCGTAAAGGATCTTGACCGCTGATTAAATTGAACAATATAGAAATACCACAAACAAGCAATGCCAAATAATTAATACAATATTTACGTAATAAACAACAGCATCAACATCAACATGCACCAGTTGTTAATGATATTCAATTAATTCGTGATGACGCAATAGAAACCAGTGTTTACGTTGGAAAATATTTTCAAATCGCCGACGTACGCAATTAGGAATAAAAGATCATTTAAATAAATAACAAACATCAGAGGACCCAAATTCGATCCCTAAGGAACACCCGAGAGTCTATAAAAGAATTTAAGTTAATTATATTTACTCTAGCGGTCAGAAGACAATTCAAAGGAAGGCATTTTTACTGAAGTGGGAATGATCCAGACCATCTAAAGCTTTAATAAAGTCAGTATGAATGAGATTAACTAGTTCATGTAGATCAATATGTGCACTAATAAATCGCGTTATGTATTTCTCTCAGGTCAGTAATAGTCGACCGACCAACCGTGAAACTACAATATATTGTTGAATCGAAATGTAAGGCTTGATACAATTATAAATTCTACAATAATGAAGATATTTTTGCACAATTAGAAACGATACTTATTTAAGAATAGTTTCGAATATCTAAATAATCACTTTTCTTATAGACAAGAGTAATCCCTATTTTTCCAAAGAGTAAAGAAGGTGAACGTCTGAAGTGGAAGATTGAATATGGATCATATAAAGGTTTACATAAAACAGTGGCACAGTAGAGTATACAAAAATTAGAAATACCACCAATGACCGGAGTTAGAATCAGACTGTAGTTGTTTTATAACCATTAAAACTTCATTAGAAGTATAATCGCATATATAAAAAATATTACAAGTTACATCATTGACAAAAGAATGTGGAGTGTCAAGTATTGCGAACAGAGACGCGAAAGTACTTGGGAAAAGGTGTCGCCAAAATTACAGTAGGATTAGAGATCTCTTCCATATCAAAATTCATGGATTCTGAAATTCTGAATGTACCACATCTATGATTAATGTAGTTCCAAAATCTCCTTGGATTCTCGCAAATATTTCGTTCAACAGAAAACAAATAGCAATTGTAAGAACTCACCACGTCAATTTTCACCTACTTATAGACTCTCACCATTAGGGTACCATATCAAGAAGTGTGACGATTTTTGGATTCTTTGTAAGAGTGCTCTATAAGTTTTATTAATTTTTGAGGTTTCGCGAAAACTAGTGGGGAAGCTTGCGGACAAAAGAAGATATTTTGGGAATATGCCTATATAGTTTTGTATGAAATTGGGGTACAGAGAATATATAATACCTGCACATCAATCTAATATACCGATTCATCCTCAAAGTAAGAAATTTAAAGCGGGTACAAGGCAAAGAGTGTTTCACGCCACACGAATGCTGCACTGAATGCCTAGGAATTATGAATGCAGTACTCGTTAGAGCTGGAAAAGCATGTCTGTCTGGCAAGAGCGGGTAAACCGATTCGATAGCATATCGATTGTCGCTACTAGCTTTAACGAGTACTGCATTCTGTAGAAGTCCATTGCAGCATTGGAGGGGCGTATAATCCTCTTCACCTCATCTCCACTTTAAATTTCTTAGTTCAAAAATGAATCGGTTGACAAACCAACACTAATTCTTTCCTCGTAGACTCGAAGATAGTTGGTTTTATGAAAGTTGTATCTAAGATTGATATTCAAGTTTAAGTAAGCGAATTCGATAAACCAGGAACTGGATGATAGTTATCCTCTTTCACAAGAAGATATACATCATGAATAACAGACAGAGAGCAAGATATTTTACCAAATATTAAGTCCAAAATATTGTTATTGCTATTGGTGGTATAATTATATCGATATCAGTGCAAAATACTGATAAAATTATGAACCAATGTTTTCTGATCTCTTGTCTTAACGTAAGTGTTAAAACTTGGACAATTGAAATCACCAGCAATGCATAGAATGAGTACTTAAGAACAATTCATTTCCATTACTAGACCCAATATGAGATACAAGAGAAAACATCGTTAGATATTAACCTCATCATGACTTTATATTGGGACAATTGAAATCACCAGCAGTTGCAAGCGTTTTAACAATGAAATACATAAAAAACTTATCAAAGAACAATTCATTATCATTGGACCTAATATAAGGCAGTAGAAAATACTTCGTTAGATGTTAACCTCATTGTAACTGTTAGTATACCTATTGCTGGAGAATAGGTTAACTTATAAAATTAACATGTTCTGATTGCTAATGAAAATATTAATAAAAATAAAAGAAAAAGTTTTAACATAACATTTATAAAGCAACATAACCTAAAACTATTATTTGTCAGCCTGTAATATTACCCACAATGACATTACTTATCAACTTTGTGACAAAACACAAATTTATTTAATTCAACAATCTAATTTGGAACATAATTTGTTATTCAATTCCTGCTCTGTCCAAATCATTACTCATTGTTTTGATAAGGATAATTTATATTTATTTAATGTTTCTTTTTTTCGTAATTCATAATATAAAATCCAAATTTTGCCCATAGAACCAGCAATATCAACGCCGCATTGTGAACGTCTATACGGCATTTTCGCCGATGACAACAAATGCGACGTCTTCTGGAACTGTTGGAACGGCGAAGCATCCAAGTACCAATGTTCTCCTGGACTCGCATACGACCGTGAAGCCAGAGTTTGCATGTGGGCCGATCAAGTACCAGAATGTAAAAACGATGGTGGGTATGAAGGATGTATATGTGTGTGTGTGTTTGTCATAACATTTCATAAGAAGTGCAATATAATTGCCATTCAAGTAGGCATACTTCTATCGCTTTAAAACAATGAAAAAAAAATGAAATGATTGACGCAACGCATTGTGTATGTGAAAGTCATTTAGTGGTTCGAAGGAATTTGCGAAAGATTTAATTAGATTTTTTTTCGGTCAAATTGTGTATAGAATGTAAATTTGGTATTTTTTCTTCTGTGTAAATACGATGCAAAATAGTTATTTTGACGTGTACCGGATTTGTAGGTGTTTTGAAATTATTACACGGCGTTTGCCTACTATTAAAAATAATAGAAATATTTCTAACAGCTTCCTAGGTTTTGATTTATGACTATTGATTGATAATATACCAAACATTATAGGCGTATGAGTAATTTTCGTTATGAAACTAATTATATATGCCAAAGGTCATTAACCATAAGTGACTACAAAGGACACTACTTCAAAATATTTTTAAAAACTCAATTTGTTTCAATTAAAGGTATGCTACATCAACAAAAGAAATATATCTACAATACAAATGCTATCCCAGACTTACCTAAAAACGAACTATCAAACAATGCAATAAAATTTCTTACTGTTTCTCGCCGCATCTGTGATTACTTGCAGGTATTATTTAGCAGAATTTAAATACTAAATCCCAGTTGTTTTAATTTATTATCTGGAAAATGTAATGTAAAGTTTAAACACTTTACATTACTTCTTCTTCATTTTTTTTGTCTTTTTAATCATTAGGATTGATATATAACCCCTTTCCACATTAATTTTCATATTATATATACGTATTTTGACAACTAAGTTAATCAGAAGATAATTAAACGGTGTTGCACCTGGAAAACTACGGCAAAAACCCGCTCGGAACAAATTCCGTACACGGTCTGTACCGTCAAAAGCCAAAACGCACACTGAGTGTTTAATTATCTGCTGATGATGATAACTTAGTTGTCGAAATACATATACAGAATACGAAAATTGATGTTGAAAGGAGTTATATATCAACTTTAAGTGATTAAGTTAATCAACCACAGGCTCCATCAAAATTACCTGTGGAACTATGGAAATAAAATACATGTCGAGTTGTGAATTTTCTGATTTTCGATTTGCAAGAAAGTTTTGCATCACTTAGAGCTGTCCAAGAATTCGGTATCTTTCGTAAGATGTCTAATTGGGGGAATATTAACAATATCTGTTTCGATCTTCTCCACAGTTAGCAAAGGAAATGTCTCCCAAAATTTAGAAAAAAGCTAGTTTTAATTTTAAACAAGACATTTAACAAACTCTTTCCTGATTCCAAATTTTATATACAATAGCAGTCGGATAATTTTGCCACGAGCTGCCAATGGAATGCATATTTTGCTAACGCGTAAAATTACGATCTTCATTCACAAGGCAAATTTTAATGGATAATTGAATTAATCAGAAAAAGTAAGTAAAACCAAATATAACCAAGTATAACCAAGTTGTCATCTAGACTTTGACTGTTAAAAGCCACAACTCACACTGTAGTGCGTGTTTGGCTTTTGACAGTTCGAGTTAGGTACGGACTTGTTTCTGTGCGAGTTTTACCGCTGAGCCAGGTACGATAGTGTGATTAATTATCTGCTGATGATGACAACAACTTAGTTATCGAAACGCGTACACAGAATACGAACATTATCGTGGAAAGGGGTTTTATTTACTCTTCTTGGTTAATCTTCATCCATTTTCACTTCGTAGCTTCAAACAAAATAACAGCAACTTTTGCACAATAGAGACATAACAATTTCAAAACAAAACTAATTCCTTTTCTAACACCTTCTCGTTTTCAGAAGTAGCTGGAGGTTTTTCTTGCCCGCCTCCAGGTGAGGTCAGTAACTCAGGTTCTTTCTCGCGTCATGCTCACCCAGATGACTGCCGCAAATACTACATTTGCTTAGAAGGCGTCGCCAGAGAATATGGCTGCCCGATCGGCACAGTATTCAAAATCGGAGACGCTGAAGGTACGGGTAACTGTGAAGATCCAGAAGACGTACCTGGATGGTAAGTTGAAACAGTTTTTTTTAAATTTTATATCATAGTTTTACGATAAAACGTATGGAGCAATTTAACATTGATTTCAACAATAAAAATTGTCAGTTGCTTTTAGAAAGTCATGTAGCTTTTCATACGTAACGTCTCAAATGTAAAAGCTTACAAATTGTAGAGTTTTATAGTATTCTAGTTACTTAAATTACAGTGTTTTTCGTGATGTGAAATTATAATATTTTACTACTAATGGATTATATAATAACAGGTTTTCCAATAAGAGTGATATGATTTCTTTAAAAAAAAACACACTTATTGTTAAGAAAATTCAAAAGTTTTTTATTTAATGTGAAGTACAATCGATACAAATAAGTTCTAAATAAAATGTCATTCAAATGGCCTCCACAACTTCTTCTGCAGGAACGAATTTGATGAACCCAATTTTCGAGCACTTTTTCCACTAAATCTAGTCGTATGCTTGAAGAGAGTTTGGTTTATTTCGATAGACCAATGACTTCAAATAACCCCAGAAGAAATAGTCTAATGGTGTTAAATCACAACTTCTTGGAGGCCATTCAATATCACAATTTCTTGAAATAATCGAATCTCCAAACTTTTCTCCCAATAATTCTATTGTTGCATTTGCTGTGTGGCACGTAGCCCCGTCTTGTTGGAACCAAATGTTGTCAAAATCAACTTCTTCCAATGTCGGTCATAAAAAGTTGGTTATCATCAATCTATACCGCTCTTCATTGACAGTAACGGTGTTACCAGCTTCATTTTGAAAGAAGTACGGACCGATGATTCCACCATACCAAAAACCACACCAAACTGTCAATTTAGGTGAATGTAATGGTTTTTCATAGATAATTTGTGGGATTTTCTTCGCACCAGAATCGACAGTTTTGTTTATTTACCACACCATTCAGATGAAAGTGAGCCTCGTCAGAGAAGATGATTTTCTTAAAAAAATCGTTATCGTTTTCAAGTTGTTCCAAGGCAAAATCAGCAAATTCACGACGTTTACGGTGGTCCAATGGTTTCAATTCTTGAGTGAGAACAATTTTATAGGATGCAAACCCAAATCCTTTCTCAAAATCCGCCAGGTTATGGTTTGAGACAGTCGCAATTGTTGAGAACGCCTTGGAATCGACGAATTACGGTCTTCAGTAACACTTGCCTGAACGGCAGCAATATTTGCATTACTTCGAGCGGTTCTTTGTCTTATTGGCAATTGAAAATTATGTAAAGAAAATGTAACCTCAAAATTTTTAACAACTCGACGAATAGCGAGCACACTTGGACGATTATTACGACCATAAAATGGCAAAAGCGCACGAAAAGTTGCAATTGGAGAACGATTATTTTGATAATAAAACTGAATAATTTGTAAACGTTGTTCTTGCGTATATCTCTCCATGATGAAATTGTAAACACTGCTGAACACAATGAAAAACAAATGACAGATCATGACATATTACAAATGGTCGAAATGTCACTTCAAAATCATATCATCCCTATTGGAAAACCTTATATATAATCTTCTTTAATGAAAATTTAAAAAATAAAAAGTTTGTTATTATTACTCCATACTGTATTGCTAATTTTTTTATAAAGTAGGCAGCTAATTTTTGCTTATATTGCTAGTAGAGTTTGGATTATTCGTGGGAATTATATTTTTGCGAGCTTTATACTGAACAAAAAAAGATTCTTAAAAATGTATGCCATTTTAATATTTGTGACAAATATTTATATTTTAATTTTCTGGCATTAATTTGTTAAGGTTTCAATGCATTTTAATATCTGCTATATAGACATAAGTATGCTCACGTAACTTTTATGAATTTGATCAGTTTTAATTCTTTACGAATAGCTCAAAAAATAAAAATCCGCTTCATTAAGCTTGTTGAATGTTCTTGACAAAAAAAGAAATGTAACATCAACCCAATTTCTTCGAAATTTAAGGAGTAAATAAAAAAAACACTGTCTAATTTCACACTAAAGTTTATTATATATTTACTGCGACTAGTTTCGTCTGTTAGAATATTATCAATTACGTACAATACAGGTTACAATCTCCTTTACGAGGAAAACCGTTTATATTTCGGAAACAGTTTTTCAAAATATTTTTCCTCGAACTTTTCCTTGCACTTTTGCATTCGATTAAACCAATCCGAAAGGCACTGCTGCCACTGTGAAGGCTCCAAAATATGAGTTTTGAATGCCTCAACTGCCTCTTCCGACGTAGAAAACCGTTGACCACGAAGTTTATTTTCACGTGTGGGAACAAAAAGAAATCACAGGGTGATAGGTCAGGGCTGTACGGCGGATTGCTCATCAAATCAATGTTTTGCCCGGTCAAATATTCAATTGTTTGAACCGACCTGTGAGAGCTCGCGTTGTCATGGTGGAGAATGATCTGTCGTTTTCGGTTTGTTTTCTTTAACTCTTCAAAAACTTTTGGCAAACAAATAGTTGTGTACCATTCGGAATTGACCGTTCTACAACTCTCTAAAGGTACCGTTGCAACGTGACCGGTTTTTCTGAAAAAACAGGCGACCATTTGTTTTGATGTGCTTCGAGCGCGAACAACTTTTGTTGGTTTTGGCTCATCTTGAAATGCCCACACAGTCGATTGCTGTTTACTATCGAGCTCATACGTATAGATCCAAGATTCTTCACCTGTGACGACTTTATAAATGTTCTTTGAAGCACCGCCATTGTATTTTTTGCGCATTTCTTTGCGCCAATCAACGGGAGTCCTTTTTGAGCTGTTGTTAAATTACGTGGTACCCAACAGAACATAGCTTCTTAACGGCTAAATGTTCATACAGGATCTTATGCACGCTGGTGTTACTAATACCTAGAGATGCCTCGATCTCTCGGTATGTCACATGACGGTCTTGCATTATCAATTCAGACTCTGCATTAATGTTTTCCGACAACAACAACAACATTTGTGGGACAAAATTCATCGTCCAAAGAACGCCGTCCAAGTTTGAATTCACTATACCAACGATATACTGTAGTTTTCGATGATGCTTCATAATCGTATAAAGAATTCAGCTCGCTGATGCATTTTTGTTGAGATATTCCACGTCAAGTTATGAAAAATAATTGCACGAAAATGTTCGCGAGTTAATTCCACTTTTTCACTGACATAAAATTTTCAAGTTACTGTCAACGATAGAAATAGCGACCGGATAATAAAACTGTCAGGGTAAATATATTCTCAAAAATGACAAGCTTCACGATGCAATCATCGGATTGGAGGCAACATTAATAGTGTGGCCAGTTCCCGAAATATAAACGGCTACCCTCGTATAAAAGACAATATTTACGTATTTGAACAGAGGAAATAGATATTTTGTAAATTTCCTGATACTAAATTAACATTGAGGAATGTTTGATTGTGGAATAAAATAATTATTCATTTTGCGATATAAACAGCATATATAGCAGATATTAAACATTGATTTCTGTAAGATATTGGCATAATATAAATTATATTTACATATGCATTTTGATCTACGTACATATAAATAGAAAAGCTGTTATATAATAAGATATATTGCCTTATATACAACATTAATATTTCATTGGAAAAATGGAAAATATACACTTGCAAGTTATTCGCAAACTCTGGCTGATTTAACCACCTTATAACTTGCTCATATACATATTTGGTTACAAGTTTGCATCGCCTTTTAATTTATGCATTTAGAGTAACATTTTAAGTTCTAAACAACACTTTCTATTCTAAGCTTCTTTTTTATTAACAAGCATGCCTTGCATTTACATTTTTTACAACTGTATTTGTATATAAGTTTGTATACACGTATATTATTTCTTGTACACATAACCCATTATATCCTGCACTGCATACACTTTATTGTCTATATACTGTTCATGTGTCTTTCTATTAATAACTCTTTCCTCCCAAAGAAAAAGGAAATAGAATTTGTACCGCTAGAAACTATTTATTATTAATTCAATTTTAAATTTTTCAATGATATAAGAAATGAAAAGGAAAGACGAAAATGCGGGCCGTAATTTCAAAAAAAACAGCACGATTTTGAGTGTTTTAATTTCATTATTTCTGGTTCTTTTTGGCTAAACTGTCTTGATCGGTCTATTTCATATTTAAACGACTGAATGATATACTCTTCTCACTTGAGATTAATTTGCATTCAAGTATATTTAGCAGGCGATATCGATGATGATTTTTAATTTCGAAAAATAAATTGTATTTCTGTGTTTGAATGTGAAATCTATCAGATGGGCTACTGCAAATATATACACGATTTTGGAAAATATTGTTTTAAAACTGTGATTGTCTGAAGTTTTTTATTATAACTTACAATATTTCTCAGGTTAATTTTTGCAAAATGAAAATTTAGATAGACAAATATGTTATTTTAGTTGCAGTCCTTGTTAGCAGAAGATTTAAGATCAGTTCCTTTTCTGTTCGTTTTGTGTGTACCTTCTGTGTACCTGTTACTACGTGGGTTGTCTTTTAAGTTTTGCATATAAAACTGGAACAAAACAATAGATAGCTTTTGTTGGTTTTCGAAGTATTCCCCACGAAAATTAATGCACGTTTGCACGCACTCGAACCAGCTCTGGAAGCAGTTGTTCCACTCGTTTGTTGACACAGTCAAAATTGCGTGTTTGAAGGCATCGCCTGCTCCTTTTGATGACTGGAACCTTTGACCACGCAGTCCGTTCTTGATTTTCGGAAAGATAGAAAAATTGTTGGAACTTAGGTTCGGACTGGAGGAGGACCCAACAATTCGACGTTTTGTTGCGTTAAAAATTCAATTGTCTTGCGTGCTGTGTGTGAACTTGGATTGTCTTGGTGGAGGATGATTCGTCCTTTGGAGTTGGTTTTTCGAAGTTCAGCGATGACTTGCGACAAACGAATGGTTGTATACCAATCGGCAGTAACAGTTCTTTGATCTTGTAGAAGAATTGTTGCTACATAACCTGCTTTCGAGATAAATGTCGCGGCCATCTTGTTGGAGACACTTCGAGAACGAATGACTTTTGTCGGTTTTTCTTCACATTGCCACACCCAAACAGACAACTGGCGTTTCTTTTCTGGCTCGTATGAGTAAATCCAAGATTCATCGCCACCCACAATGTTGTACACGTTTTTAGAGTTTCCGGGTTGATGCGATCTAAAGTCTTTTGACACCAATAGACCCTAGCCGCTTTCTGTTCTTCGATCAATAGATGTGTTATGCAATGGGAAACTAATTTTTTTACACACAATTCTTCATGCAAAATTTTTCAAATTGAGGTCTCGGAATCCCCAATAATGCTTCAATTTGGCGATATGTCATATGTCGATCTTCATTGATGACCTTGCGCATAGCATCGATGTTTTTCACGTGACCGTTTTTGGTAAATATACTCTTAGATTGTCGCTAAGACTACTCCGCCCACGTTTGATTTTTTTATACAAACGAGAAATTATTGACTGATGCGATGCTTCATTGCCGCAAACAAAAACCAACTCGTCCAGACATTCTTGTTGAGATAATTGTCTTCGAAAATTATAAAATATTATTTCGCGAGAATGTTCACGGTTGAATTCCATTTTTCAACTAACTTATCAATTTTGACAGTTCGTTGCAGCTGCAACACTACACGTATCGCATTGAAACTTTGGATTTAGGTTAATTAAAGATGGAGGTTAATTTTTGGTGCTGACATTTGATTAGTGAAGCCCTCTATGTTCCACTATGCAAAACTTAAAAGACATCTCACGTATATCGTTGCCCGTACTGATTTAGTTCTGTTTTCAAGATCTTCATTATTAATTATTAATTAAGTTATTTCACTTATTGTACCATTTATGATTCTATTCCATTTTCTCTTATCAGCTACTTCTCAAATACCTTATCATCATATAATCCTACGAAATCTTTTTTAAATTAATAATTTATATATTTAAATATAAGACTGCAAGAATTTTGTTTTTGTGTTTTTTTCTAACAAAATTTTCGGGGCCCTTAGGTTATGTACTCTGATATCTTTTAGGTTTATTTTTTCATCAATTTTTAATTTCATAATCCTTATCTGAATTTTTATTAATTTCTTCAGCGCAATATTTGTTACTTTGTACCCCATTCTATATTTACTCCTTTATGATTTAAATATTTTTAGTAGCCCCCCTGAATTTTCAACATAAGTTTTTCAAGCAAACCTAAATCTCGTACATACGATAAAATTCATAATTTCTTTTATTTTTGCGACCATAACCGCCACATTATTGTTTCGTACATCAAATAAAATATTAGTTTATATATTATTTTCCCTACAAATAACATTTGTTTTCGAAGCTCCACCATGTGATATCAAATTATTTTTTTAGTTACAGAGTAAAACACAAAAACAACTTTTATTTATACAACCTTCCTCAGATTATTTTTTTTTATTACTGTTAGAAATATATACCCATTTTCGAGATTAAAATTCGTTCTCAAAATGTAATTTATAAATTTTTTAGGGCGCCCCTTCCTCATGAACTATATTTTCAAACTTAAAATAAAATAAAATTTTTCGTAATTTACAAAATAAGTTGCTTCTCTCTATATTCTTCTGGGCCCTATTTTAAGGGGTACAAAAACAAGAACTTCCGTACATTCTTTTATAAGTAATAACTTCCATTTTCATGAGCCCGTGAATTATTTTAACATAAAACAATTCATATAAAGAGTTAACCTTTGAAAATATATTAAAAAGTAACCTTACGATATTCACTTTCCATTTCATTTTCAAATTAAAAATTGCATTCCAATTTTTTTATCGTTGCATGAATTTCCAAATTTCACCTCTTAAATTAATGACATTTTTTTATAAAAACAGGTGACGTAGAGCATATTTTATGCAAAAGAAAAGTTTATATGGTTTCTAAATAATGATCTTTTTTATAAGGTCATATACAGCGCCCGCCAAAATAAATGTATCAAAATATTGTCGATCCAATAATTAAACATTTTAAAATTGTTTTATAATAAATTATGATATTTTTAAAAAATTAAATCCTCTGGTTCATAAAATTCTAATGAATTTTAGTTGTTGAAGAAACTATTTTCATTCTTGTTTTATTTCTGTAAAATTATACCACATGAAATACTGAAATACGGGCATTTATTTTGGCATTTACTGTATATAGTAACTCGCTTTTTATTAAAAAATTATTAAAAATCATCGAAATTTCGCCTGCTATTTTCTAACCAATCCGGACACTGTAAATACACATAGAACACTATTCTTGATCTGGAACAACTATAAAAAACACCAACATATATTTTGAGAATCACACAAAAACTAAAAAAACCTTGATCCCTCGCAGCGAGGATTATTACGGCGATTTGGACTTGAAGAGTATCAGGAAGAGCGAATTATTGGCGGGTCTTCAGAGCAGTTCTTCAAGGGCGGCGTCCAATCCAAGTCCGAAAGCCAAACCAAGGCCAGCGTTGTCGTCGCGTAACGAACCCTCCGACAATTAGTTTTGTCACAAAATAACATTACCAAAAGAACAAAGACAGATTAAATAAAAAACATTGTTTCCGAAAGAACATCCAAACAAAAATGCAAAGGTTGAAAGGAACATATTATAAATTATATTATATTTGCGGGTGATCAACTATTTTGACAATTCGGAGATACCGAAGGTCCCCCTCTTTGCCCCCCTCCCTCTTCTACTTGTAATATGTAATAAGTAATATATAAATATTTAATTATTATATTGTTAGAGTTAATTTAGTTCAATGTGGGTATCTCATATTCAACTAGTTGATCACCTGATATGTGTCCGCTCTACCCCCAACCCTGTATAGCAATATGTATTTTTTTTTTAATTTAGAAAGACCGTCGATTATTTTATTATTAATAATAAATAATATTTTTAAATTATGATGCGGTACAAAAATACTATTACTATTACTACTATATTTTTTATAAATAAAATTTCTTTAAAAAAAAATTTTGGTTTTTTTCCTCACCCCCTATATATCTTTCGTATACACTACCGTTGGTGGAAATTTGGACAATATACACTTGTTTAAAACGGTTATAAAAACATAATAATCTTTTTATAATTTTTTCTAAATAGCATATTTTAAAAATATTTTTGTCTAGATTTCTACAATCGCTGGTGTATATATTTTTATTACTACTTTATACTTTCCTTGTATAACTAAGTCTTTACTATATTTTACAAAAGCTTTTTCTCACAGGAAAAAATAACCTAATCAGTGATAATGTTATTAATTATTATTATTAATTATTATTAATACTCTTATTAATTTTCGACATTTCATCTATTAATTTCTTTACTCAGTGTACATATAAGTATACGTATATGTAATCATTTTATTATTTTTAATTATCATTAATTACATACAGTGACTCATTCAAAATGATGCAGTGCAATAAAAAGTATATATTGTTGAAATTATATAACAAGAAATCGTTTTTGAAAAAGAATTAAACACATTACAGTTTTGCAAGGATATTATATGTTGTTATATCAAAATTAAAAGATAACAAATTATACAATAAAGTATTTATGTCGCATATAAATGCAGATACGAGGGAGCGTTTTTATATTCGCGGAATGAGGGGGTTGTAGAGGGGTGAGTAGGCGCGTTGGGAGCGTGGCCTGTACAGCGACTCATGATTAGTATAAATACGAAGTTTCATTGTTATTAGACAGTTAGTCTTTGAGCTATCGTCAACCAAGTAACATAATCAGGAGTGAAAAGTGAAATATGGAAAAAATCGAATATCGTGCCGTTATAAAGTTCCTTACCAGGCAAGGAAAATCAGTCGCGACCATAATGAATGAGATGTCATTGGTTTACGGCGACTCTTGTCCAGGAAAAATCATGGTGTACAAGTGGCATAGTTTATTTAAACAAGGAAGGGAATCCCTTGAAGACGACCCGAGGCCGGGCAGGAGCATTGAGGTGACCACGCCAGCACTTATCCAAAAAGTTGAACAAATTGTACTCGAAGATGCTCGACTAAAGAAGAAACAACTCGCAGAAATGGTTGGAGTATCCGATACAACAATTTTTAAAATCCTACACGATCATCTCGGCATGTCTAAGGTCAGCGCAAGATGGGTGCCGAGAATGCTCACGCCGCCGCAAAAACAACAGCGCGTAAAGTGTTCGCGTGCATTTTTGGACCTCTGTAATGAAGACAAGGATTGTGTATTGAGTGGAATTGTTACTGGAGACGAAACTTGGGTTCATCATTATGAACTTGAGTCCAAACAAGACTCCATGCAGTGGCATAAAAAGGGCACAGCACCTCCCAAGAAATTTAAAGTGCCACAATCAGCTGGGAATCTCATGGCAACGGTATTTTGGGACTCGGAAGGAATATTGTTGATTGATTATAAAGATAAAGGTGTTTCTATAACCGGAGAATATTACGCTTCAATATTAGAGCGACTAAAAGAAGCCATTAAAGAGAAAAGACGGGGAAAATTGACAAAAGGTGTTCTGCTTTTGCACGACAACGCGCCCGTCCACAAGAGCCGCGTTGCGTTAGCTGCCCTGCATAAGGTGGGCTTCGAAATTGTGAATCACCCACCCTACAGCCCAGACCTGGCCCCGAGTGATTATTACCTGTTTTAGAAAATGAAAAAAGAGCTGCGGGGTAAAAAATTTACTGCCGATGATGAAGTCAAGGAGGCAGTTTCGGCGTATTTTACAGATAAAGAGAAATCATTTTTTTATGAGGGTATAAATAAATTAATTGAAAGATGTGAAAAATGTATCTGTCTTGCAGGTGAATATATTGAAAAAGAAAAATAATTTGTTTTTTTATTTCCACCCCTTGTCCCCCATTCCGCGAATATAAAAACCCTCCCTCGTATATGAGTATGTACACAGTCTGTCGCAGAGAAAACGGAACTTTTTTTAATAAAAACAAAAGCGTACTTTACTATTTTGGTAAAATTCATTTATTTTATTCAAAATAGTCGCCTTCGGCTTCAATGCAACGTTTTGGACGGTCAATTAACACGTCGAATGAATTTTTAAGTTCATCTTTAGAGATGTCCTTCAAGATTGTTGTCGACACCTTTATTATGATTTCGACATTCTAATCGTATATAATTACTATTAGTCTTGTTATGCACTGTCTAATTATACAGATACACTCCGCGCAACATGAATCGTACCAACTGCATATATGACATTTGTAGTTGGTATAAACATGGTAGCGCGCTGGAATTGTTATTTTCGAAAATAAGAGGGTTGATAAAAAGATGTATGTAGGTACCAAATATAATTTTTGTAAAAGTCAGTGCAGATGTACGTTACTAATGACAATAAGTAGAGTAATTAAACGCCACTTGAATACGACCAATCTACAAAATAAAAGATAAGTTTGCAATAACAAAATACTTTATTGTTCAATAATGAGTACTTTTGCCATTATTTCTTATAACCTCAAATAGTCGGGATGGAATGGAATTATACAGGGTTCTCAAGTAGTCAACGGGAAGTTCCGCCCAACTTCGTTTCAGCGCCTGCTCTAGTTCGTCAGCGCAACTGAATTGGGTAGCATTGGAGTACAATTTACGCGACAACCATCCCCAAACATTTTCTATGATGTTCAGGTCGGGGGAGAGCGATGGCCAATCGAGAACCTCCATGCCTTGTTCTTGAAACCAGCGTCGAACAATGCGCGCGGTGTGAATACTGGCATTATCCTGTTGGAAAATAAATGGCCCACCTGCCATAACGTTGGAAAATCTGTCTTTCACCTGTTGCAGCAGCTGGACGTACTTTTCCGAATTCTGTCTGCCCTTCACTATTACTAAATCAACAGATCCGTTATAGGAAACAGCTCCCCACACCATGACTGAACCAACATCGGCTCGCCTTCGTGACTGAATCACTTCATCTTTACGTAAATCGTGGAAATAATAAGAAAACCCATCCGGGCCATCTAAATTAAACTTCTTCTCGTCACTGAAAATAACAGTTTGCCATTCTCTTGTGCACCCCATTTTTGCTTGAGCAAACTGAAGACGTGCAGTGCGCTGAAATTCCTTTAAAGGAGGTCGTCGTTTAATTTTCAAACGTTTTAAATGCGGACAGGTCTTCAGTAACTTCTGTACAGTTCTTACCGATGCATTCGTTCCAACGTTATTCGCGATTTGTCTTGCCGTTAATGCCGAATTCGATGCTTCGCGTAATATGGCTCGACGTTCTCTCTTAGTTGTAACGGATGTTGTTCGCCCCTTAAAACGTTTTCCATAATTCTCGGGATCCCTAATAAAATTGTTCACAACCTGGTGTGATCGACTTATTTTCTTTGCAGTAGCCCTTGAGGAATACCCTTCTTGATGGAACGCTTTAATTTTTCCAATTTCTTCCATACTTAAGCACTTCTGTCGTCCCATCGTTGCACAATACCCTTAATTACAGATGTTTGTTTATCCGGATACACGTTGTAACTCGACACTCATCCGGTAGCTTACTATTAAATACTGGTTGTATCCAACCGGCGCGGTGCATTTTATATGTATGTGGTACTTACGTCACCCAATGCATAACGTTAGGCACTATTGCGCAATAATGCGTATTATTTGCCATATCATACCATTACAAACTTGCATTGTATTTTTAGTAAATGAATTGTTTTTCAAACCACCGAAAGCTTGCAACAAGTCGGGTGGTCCTATTCATGTTGCGCGGAGTGTATATACATTGGTGTTCAAAACAGTAATCTTACACACAAACACACACACACATATATGAAGGTATGGCTTCTCTTGTTCTGAGAAGGACCATTCCCTCGACGTTTCTGGAACGAATGTGCCACTAACTAGAGCTAGAGATCAAAAGTGACATACATATATTACATACACAGTCTGTCTCAGAGAAAATGGAACTTTTTTTTAATAAAAACAAAAGCTTACTTAATTTATTTTATTCAAAGTACTCGTCTTCGGCTTCAATACAACGTTCCGCACTGGCAATTAACATGTCAAAGTAATTTTTAAGTTCATCTTTAGAGATGTCCGTCAAAATCGCTGTCGACGCCATTTTAATGACTTTTCATTGGCAAATATAGTTTGAAGAATAAATAGAAATCACAGGGGGCCAAACCCGGTAAATACAGTGAATGGTTGATGGTTAGCTCTTTCAGCCACGCTTTCTTATACATAACTTCAGAATAAAAACAATTGCTTTTTTAGGTTAATTAACGTTTATTTATTATGAAAAACATGTAAAAAAAGAAAAAACCGTTTGGGCTTTTACAAATTAGGGTGGTTAGCATACTAACCATCATGGCTGTTGGCATAACAAATCATTAATAAAAGTTTAGTATAATATCATATATAAGCAAATTTATTTTCTATGAAAATCTGAAAAACACGTTTTATATTTTCGTATACAAAGAGGGACTTTACAGGTGCCGCATTGCCATATAGTACGCACCGGACTTTTCTTAGTGCTGCATTTTGCGCATCTTCGAGAAGTGGTTTGCTCTAGCTGATGCATGTTGCCTTCTAGACGTAATTCTGTTGGTACAGTTGGTTTGTGCCGCTTTATTTGTACAGGAGAAGATGCATAGCTATTGTGGGAGCATTTAGAGCATAATTCAGAGTTCTTCACCTGAGTTGGTGCTCAATTCCCTTAGTAAACACTTCGAAAATTTTTGTTGCTGAGCTGCTTCCACGTACACAACGTAGGAGTTTGTGATAGCACAGTCTAAAAAGTGAAAAAATATTCGATTTTTCATTTACGTTATTTTCGGTCTATGGCAACAGTGCTTTTTAGCTGGTCGAATTTGTACACATAGTTCATAGAATTGTTGTATTGTATCACAGCTTCAGGACAAGCTATTTCATTTTTGGCTCCATTATGTTCCCTGCTAGTAACAATACCAGTTTTTCTCGGATCTATGTAGTTCGTAAGCATGAAAACTGATCTTTGGTCTTTCCACTTTAGAAAGGCGATATTTATATCACTAACTCTGCAATCGTGTTCTCCCCTGTTTAGAGCATTGTCTTCTTTTAGTATAGGTTAATATTTACGATTTGAGTTGACGGTACCACAAGCAAATATGTTATCTTTGTACAAGTCTCCTGCAAGGCATAGCTATTGAAATAATTATAAATAAAGACTTTGTGATTTTTCAATTTCAGATCTATGCAAAATTGTCGAACAACTTTACCACCGAGATCAGTTTGTACTTTGTCACTATCCTTGCCAGTATATATATATCGAAATCTAAACAATAGGCGTAGGTGTGACATCCTCTAACTCTATTATATCGTTTGGTACACCCCTACTCCCAGTGTACTTGTCCGGTTCCCCCCCTTCTGAAAATTTTCTTCTGTTTTGGTTCTCTCATAACAGTTTGAGTAAATGAAGCACTCATAGTAGCACTACCAGTAGTGTCAGGCAAATTTGAAATGGTAATGCCATCGTTCGAGTCAAATTCATCTTTAAGATTTAGCTGGAGCTCAGAAGGTATGTCACCGAGCACCATCGGGTCCGTTTGCATCTCATAATTTTCTCCTTCATCTGATTCAAGACTGCACACACTTTCGCAATCAGAAGGTATACTTTAAAACAAAATATCTTCTATATCACGTTCATTAAGTACACGCGGCATCCTTATAATGCAACATAAATATGTATTTTATGAAACCTATTATAGTCACAGTGGTTAGTAATCTAACCACCGTGCTACTTACCTTATTAATCGTAGATTATATAATATAATATAATACTTTTGTTACAAAATAATTAAACGGACACTATACCATAGAGTAACACCGAATTCGTTAAATAATAAACACTCTGAGCATTTTTATTACATTCGGGAAAGTCCCGTTGAAAAACATCACATTTTCAAAAAAATCTGTTAATCTACCCACCGCGCCCTAGAATAAAAGTTTCGCATTAAACGATCAACAATGACTTTAAAACAAGTAATTGCTTAGCAAATTGGCACAAGACGGCATAAAAAGTGGTTTTGAGAACTCTTAAATAGGTGGTTAGATAACTGACCACTAAGCCTGAAAGAGTTAAAATGCCATTTGTAGTTAGAAAATCAGTGATAAGCGTCGAGCAATGAGATGGTGCGTTATCATGTAACGAACGTCAGCTACCATTTTCACGATATTGAGGGTGCACACGACGAATACACGCCAAACGACGCTTCATAACACAAGATAATATACAGTTACATTGACTGTTTGACTAGTTTTGTACAAACTCTTTGTGCACTATGCCTTTCGAATCATAAAAACAAATCAACGTTATCTTCGCTTTCGACTTTTCCAAAGGGATTTCTTTTCGGTCTTTCTTCTATTGGATGCTTCCATTCAGAGCTTTGACGCTTGGTCGTTGGATAATATTGAAAATACCACGTCTCATCGTCAGTTACAATAGAATACCTGAAGTTTTCGTCCTTTATCAAGTCTGTACAATGTTGAATTCAATATACTTTAAGCAGCAATTGAAAGGTGTTTTGGTACATTTTGAAATTACGTGCTTCAAGATACTTAACTTATATACAATTCGTTGCAGCAACCATTTTCTTTGAAATTTCTTTCCAACCAAGAACCACTTGTGCCTTAGGAATAGATGAAAATTAGAAGAAAATTGAAATTGCAACTTCTTTAATCTATCTATAAAAACATCATCCTTTTTTGAAAATCTATTAACAGGAAGAATAATCGTTATTTGATTAATTCTTAATCTTTTTTTCAGTTAGTTCTCCTTTCAATGCATTTAATTTCTGCAAATATTAAGACAAACGTCTTGTGTTTTAGTACAGTTGCTATTTAACTATCATCGAATTGCTGTCTATTATCGTTTCTAAAATTTTTCTTTTAACATTGAAATAAAAACACAATTTTGAGGTTATGCAGTCACAGAAGAATATTAATTCGATTGTTATGTCGAAATTCAAAGATAACTTACAATATAATCCGATGCTTATAACACTTTACCTAATATATTTATTACTTACAGCGAAGATTATTATAAAGATGTAGATCTAAAGGCGCTGAAGAAACTAGGTTATTAAAGGAGATCATTCCTGGTAATATAGGAATCATTTGCTCACCACCGTTCATTACTTTCATCTCGAAGTCATCGCATGGAGGAAGAATTGTTGAGTTTACAAATCCATAAAATATTTGTTTAATTAAAAAGAATATTCTCGTTCGAAGTTTTTTTTTGTTTCTGTTATAAACGAGCGATTTTTTTTAATTTATAATACATAAACCTACAATTTAAGCGGACAATCGCGGTTAATGTACTGTATAAATCTAGATGTAATTTTTTAACAAAGTATTATTACTTTTATTGTTATATAAAATTAATAAATTTTGTACAAAAAAAATATACTTTTTTTATTTACATCCAACGATTCCCAAACCATTTTTGAATCATTATTACAGTTAAGCGTCTACCCATGAGTACAATTTGAATCATCCTCCATACCTTATTAAGAGTGGAGTTAGCACTACAAGCATGTCAGCAGTGTGTGCTTCAAAGAAGTTAAAAAGATTTAGCACATGTTACAATCAGCGAACCATCAGTCAATTATCGTTCTTTGTACCGAACATAAAAAGGGTTTTCCAATAGGGACTTGACAACTTTTAATTCAATTTGTGAACGCACCCTTTCACTAATCATCGAACTGTCACTGTCAATTTAACTCCGATTTCGGTCGTAATTCTCGCCCTAGTAGACAGGCAGTAACAAGTTTAGTGCAAAAAATTGAGTCTACATATTCGTTGTGTGATGTTGCCGTGCCAGTGAGACAACGGGTTGGTCGAAGTGTCGAAAATATCGCTGCCGTTGAAACGTCCGTAGCAAATGGTCCAAATCAGTCAATTCCACGGCGTTCTCAAGAGTTGGGCGTCGCCCAGACCACTTTCTGGCGAATTTTGCGTAAGGATCTTGGTTTACACCCATACAAGATCAAGCTGACTCAAGAATTGAAGCCGATGGACCATTTGAAGCGACGTACGTTCTCCAATTGGGCTCTGGAAAAGATGCGCCAAGATGATCAATTTCATCGCAAAATCATTTTCAGTGACGAAGCTCATTTTTGGCTCAATGGGTTCGTCAATAAGCAAAATATGCGTTATTGGTCGGGTGAAAATCCACATGTGCTTCATGAAACACCACTTCATCCACAAAAAATAACTGTTTGGTGCGGTTTGCATGCCGGCGACGTCATAGGGCCATATTTTTTCGTCGACGATAATGATCGTCACGTTACTGTGAATGGTAATCGTTATCGCGCCATGATTACCGATTATTTTTGGCCCGAATTGGAAGATATGGACTTGGACAACATGTGGTTTCAGCAGGACGGTGCCACAAGCCACACAGCACACGTTACAATCGATTTATTGAAGAGTAAGTTTGATGAGCGTGTTATCTCAGGAAATGGACCAGTCGATTGGCCGCCTCGTTCGTGCGATTTAACGCCTCTAGACTTTTTTCTTTGGGGCTACGTCAAGTCATTGGTCTATGCCAACAAGCCGACAACGTTGGAAGAGCTCAGAGCCAGAACGCGAAATAGCAGCCGTTTCGGCCGAATTGTGTGGTCGAGTCATCGAAAATTGGGTCCAACGAATCGACCGCTGCAAACGTGCCCGCGGTGGCCATATGAACGAAGTCGAGTTCCATTCATAAATGTTTTAATTGTACTTCAACCCGATAATAAAGTTTTTGAAATATCTCAAATGGTCTGCATTTTATTTTGAAAAAAAGTTGTCAAGTCCTTATTGGAAAACCCTTTATTACGTTTCCACGATTGTGTTTATTGTGTTAGGAGTTTTATATGATTTGGTTTAGTTACGTCGAAATTACGAACATCAAAAAAGCTACTACCAACTTACAAAGTAAAGAAATATATCGGTGAATTTCCACATTGAATACATGATGGAGTTAAGATAAGTTTGTGAGAAAGCTTTCAGGTTCCGGAATAAATTTGGATGTAAGAAACACGTGGATAGTGCACAACACAAAAATTTAAGAGAATGATGCTGGATTGAATGGCCAATTTGTATTCGATTTAGAGTTAATATTGACGAAAAAACGTTAATTTCTATTTTACAAGCTAGTGAAAGACTATAAAAATGTACTACCGAAGTAATCACTAAATACAATGAATAAAAGTTTAAATTTCAAAAAACTCAGCTCTTAATGTTTACCACTGATGGTGCTACAAACATGTTTTTTGTAGACCAATTTCTTAAACCAGATTATGGCAGCGCGTTACAGGTTATATGTAAAAGACAAGCTTTAAATTATGTTGCACGAACAATTCGACTGTTATCCAGAGATGCATAGTTTAATAAACGCATGCAAAACAGTGTTTCTAAAATCCCCAAAACATGTTTGCGAATTTCACAATGTCCTGACATTTCGACACCTTCACAGACAATTCTTACATCCTGGGCAGCATGGTCAAACGCAGAATTTTACTACCTTCACAGTTTCCAACAAATTAAGCCTGCAGTTTCACAACTTGATCCCAACGAAGCGATTGAGCGTCGAGGAAATTCAAAACAATTTCGAAGATGGTCAAATTGCAGTAGATTTAGAAACTATTCATAATAATTACAATAGACTAGTTGAAGCACTTGAAAAACTATAATATTCTTCGTTGTCATTAGTGGAGTCAATGTAAGTAGTGGAAACTGTATGCAAGAAATACAAAGAATCAAAAAGTTAGGGCACCTCTTGTAGTAACAGCCATTATTATTGAGTAATCTAATTTTTAAAAACCTAAAATATTTACTAACTTTTTAATGCGATGCTAAGCATTTTTTTAAATACTCTATACATATAGAAACAAAAATATTCATACCAGAAATACATATTAATAAATAAAATCAAATATTGATATTGTCCAAGCAGCCCCATCTGTACTTTGTATATAGAAACGCTCACATTAATTCATTTTTAACGAGACAGAGCCATCTACATAAAAGTAGATAGATATAAACTTCCAAGAATGAGTTCTTATACAGGAAAATGCAAATATTATTTAATATTTAAATGAATAAAATTTTCCTATATATACAATAAACATTTTTCAACATTCTTTGAAACCGTTTCTAATCACTTCTGATTTCTTTATAATACAAAACATATTTCTATTATTATGTCCACATAATTTATTATTTATTATAACTCATAGATATCTTCTAGTAATTGAAATAATTATGGTAATATTTTCTTTTATTATTAATAAGTAATACGAAAATCCCCTGATTGTAAAATCTTTTTTAAATACATTGTTTTAGGTTAATATACGAATTATTCGGGAATAAATAATCAGTAATGTAATTAAATTCATATTAACTAATGGAAGATCAAGAGAATAACAATACAATAAACACAACAAACGAAAGAAAGCAACGCTACAGGAATCTTTTAAATCAAGCTGATGAAATACGTAAATGAAAAAAGTGTTTTGTGTTACATATGAAATATGAACTAATATCAATTATTTTGTAGATGAAAGTAATGATGTTGGTTTACAAAGTGTTAATAAAATTGAGAGCATCTTGACACAAATTAACGTGCTAAATGATCAGTGTGAATTGGGAGAACGAGTGAAATATCCAGAAGAGATTCTGTTAGATTCGTTAGTGCTATCTTCAACTAGTCATGCTCTTGTCAAGTGTGTACAGGCAGTTGATATATTTTCCTCAAATTATGAACCTTTAGATTTTGCCTGCAAAATTGTAAGTACTTTGAGTGTTATGTGTTTCATCTATCGTATTTATATTTTAAGGCCAACACAATTAAAAGTGATGAAACAGTTCAACAATTAGATTTTATGAAATTATTAGAAGATGCAAGAGATATCATTCCAAATACCATTGAATATTCTTTTCTCTATGGCACATATGATGTGTCTAAATTACCAGAACCAAAAGAGAAAAAAAAGCGTGTAAGAGAAGTACAACAACAAGCACCAAAAAAGGAGTTAATCCATGTTCAAAATAAGCAAAACAATGATGAGACTAACGAAGATATTGTCATGCTATTTTTGGAAATACTTAAAAAAGAGTACAAAGCAAATAATGAAAAACCTCTGAATTATTATGATTTTGTAATTGATTCAAGTAATTACGGTGCAACTGTCCAAAATATGTTCTACTTTTCATTTTTATTAAGGGATGGTAGAGCTATGTTAGGTATAGGTGAGGAATGACTTTCAAATAATGTTTTCTATCATTACTATTTTATAATTTCTTTAGATGAAAGGGGGTTACCGACTGTAAGACCGACATCAAAAAAAGAATTGAAATCTTTTAGGCAGAATGAAGGTGGAAATACTCAATTGATTATATCAATTGATATGATGGAGTGGGATGTGAGTTTCAAGACCTTAAAATTTTTTAATTTTGAATGTATGAGTTCCTTTTTAGATGCTGAAATCCGATAAAGAAGGATATCTACAAAGAAACAAAAAAAACTTACCTGGTTGATCTTTGTCATTATAATATTGAATTTGTATTTATAAAGTTTCAACATTTTTAAGATTATTTGTACTTGCTTGATGTAAATAAATTTTTAACATATTTTTGCCTTTTTAAAAAAATTTCATATCCTTAAATTACATAATGCTATAACTGAAGACATCTTTGAAAAAATGCATATACAGTTTAGTATTTACTTAGAATTTTATAAATGTTTATATTGGTTTAATTTTATAAATCAAATTAAATTTTTTAAAAAACAAGTACACAAACAAGTTTTCGCTTGCCGATGTTAAAATTTGAAGCTATATTATGCAAGTTACTCCACCTACCTTTAATTTTATCAAAAAAAAAGACATTATAATTATAGTGTTTTATTAGTATATGTAAATATAATTTAAAAAAATTACTAATATGAACAATATGCTCAATAATAAAAAATAAATATATTTATTAAGAATCATCAAATGTCATCCTACCAACTCCATGGTTTTTCATATATCTACGATACTGTTTATATTTTGTATTTTCTGCAAGCTGTTTTTTCATTCGTTCTTCCTCCTCTTCTTTCCACACTTGAAACTTTTCCCATATCCACAATTCATTATTTAAATAGTCTTTTTTTTTGTCATCCTCCAATGACTCAAACTGGTGATGTCCCAATTTCATGTATTTACGTATAATATACAATTTTTCTTCCTCATTCAATGGTTTCTTTAATATGGTATGTGTCCACACCCACGAAATATACCAATATAAATATTTAGTAACTGTATAAGGTGTTAATATTATTTGAATCCATAATATGTCCAAAAGCGTTGGTTTTGCATAAGCACCTTTTATATCCATTTTGTCTTCAATTACTTTCTGTATAATCTTATCGATTTCATCTTTTTGTTCAGATTTACTTTTCCTCGATTTTTTATCAATTTGCAGTAGACCTTCTTGTTTTGCAATATCCATTGCTCTATTACGATATTTAGGAACAGTCATAAAATATTTTATAGCTGTATCATATCTTTGCCAAGAGCTATAATACTGTATTCCTGAAATGATTGATATTGTCACGAATAAAACTATTCGAACATCTATTTTTGGAGCTACACGTCTTCTATAATATCTATAATAATGAGCATAATAGGCATCAGGATTGTCTAACATATAATCATAATCTGTTCTTGATTCATCATCTTTAAGTATTTCATAAGCAGTGGCAATTATTTTAAATTGCTCTTCAGCTTCCAATTTTGCTTCTTTAGTCCTGTGTAAATCTGGGTGATATAGTTTAGCTAGTCGACGATAATTTTTAGCTATCTCACTTTTGCTTGCATCTCTTTGAACCTCTAATATATCATAACAGTTACTTTTTCCACAATATAAACCTTCTAGAAGTTGTGCTTGCAAAGAGCAAATAACTGATAGGAAATATACGATACCTAACGCATTTTTGTAAAGCATTTTTGGCACAATATTAATTAACACTTACTTAAAAACATGTATTAAATACAGCCACGTTTTAAACATATTTTGAACATAATTCCAACGTAGGAACAGCATGAAACGTCATTTTATGTCATACATTTCAAGTACAATTGATAAAGTTCATCATTTTTCAAACAATCCATTATACAAGCAGGTACGATATAAATTTTATATCGTATTTAAGTAAATTAATTTTTGACTATGTTTGATTAAATGAATTTTTTAAAATTAATTAGAAAGTTTTCAAAAACATAGCCAAAATCACTAATTTTACTGGCAAGTTATTAAAACAAGCACAGGGGAATTTAATTCTCAAGTTATCATAACCTAATTAATAAAAAAGGTTAACTTTTAATACAAAATGTTATATGAAGATTTTATAAATAACATTTATATCCACTTAACGGGAACTGTAAATAATAAAACGAATATCATAAGAATTCATAATAGGAAATTACAAGAATGCGGAGATTTAAGTTTTCCGCTTAATATAAGTAATTGGGCTTCCTTAATTGGCAAAAAAGTTGAAGCAAATACTATATTTTACTTGCAAAAAAATGGAAATAGTCAAGAAAATATAAATAAATTGGTTACTGAAAGTAAAAACTGGTCTCTAAGTATTGACAAATACAAAGTAAATAAAGATAACGTACACTTCTATTTAGATCGTGAAAAAGCATTTAGAACTGTTTTAAACGACGTATGTTCCAGTAAAGAAAAGTATGGGGCTACTTCAATATGCAAAAATTTAAATATCAGTATATGTGACGATATCAATGATGAAGTAAATATTAATTTAACTGAATTAAGATTGAAATTATTGGAACAAGTTACAAAGAACTTGATTAAGTTTTGTGGAGGATATATTGCAGAGAATGAAGAAGATAATCCGGCTTTTAATATTAAATTTACTTTGAAAAATAATAATCCTGGGAACTTATTATGTGGACCAGTTTTAAATAATAAAGGAATTAAAGATGTCACAACCAAAGCAGATGATTTTTACAAGTAACTTAAGATCTTTTTTAGAGGAATGTATGAATAATATGTTATTGTAGGCAGCGTACTATGGACATGAGATTAATGGCAGAGCATAAATATGGCATTAGAATAACTTCACAACCTGGATGGTCAGAATTTTTTAGAAAATTAGGTGATGCAGCTGTAATAACTGAATTATTAAGAAATAAACCTAGTAATACATTAACAACTGACATTAATAATCAATTTTTATCAAGTACTAAGGGTAAGTTTTGCTGTATATATTTTCTGTCAATATTAAGTATTTATGCTGCAGGTGCTGCGTTTATTTTATATAATTGTGCTAGATTAGCAACATTATTCAAAGAATTTAATCGAAAAGTGTCCGAAAATATATATCCCAAACTACCAGAATGTGAAAAAATAGATTTTAGTTTACTGAGCCAAGAGGCAAGTAAAAATATTTTAAAAATCGTCTGTTAAATGTTACCTTTTAGGAAGAATGGAACCTTTTGTACAATCACATACTTCAATTTCCTTGCATTATAAATAATTGCATAAGAGACATCGCAGAAAGTAAAGTGTATCCTAACTGTTTAATATCTGCATTATCATTTATGTGTTTAACTTTCAGTGTATATTACAGAAGAGTTAAGATTTTGATTGTACGTATTCATATCATAGTTTAGTTGACCTATTAAATTTAGTATTGAATGTTTTTTAGGAACCAAGGGTACATTTATTTGCAACTTTGCATGCAAGAATTTATCTGTTAAAAGCTTTAGAACAGGTTCTGCACAATGGTTTAAGAATTTTGGATATACAGCCCGTAAAACAAATGTAACAGAGTATTTTAATATATAATAAATTATTTATTTTGTATAATCGTATAAATTCTTAAGTTTTGTTTTTGTATAAAATAAAATATTTTGTGTTAATTTTTTTTATTGGTTGCACTTTCTTGAATTATATTTCTCATAATTAATTATCTGAAGACACTCGATTTTTAAAAAAAAATGTTTGTTTCCGATATCTATAATTCGTTCCTTGCTTTTAGTTTCATTCTAGAATTTCTTTCAAAGTCGAGTAGTTATTTTATAATATTCCTTCATGATAAAAAAATTTGTTCCGATGTTCTGGTTAATTTCAAACAACTACAAATTGCTGGTAATAGCAATGTTTAACAAATGAAACCCAAACTGTACGAATTTGAATCAAAAACTATATTTCGTCAGTTATTCCTTGCTTATAAACATGTATTTGCAGTTTTTATAAGCGAACTATTAAAATATTAAAAAGTAAAGACATATAGGTTTCTTTTTGGCACATTTTCTTGTAAATTAACATAATGTAAGACTTCTGAATACGCACAATCGATTTAAAGTCAACATCTTCATACAACGATCATTATTAAACACTTTTCAAGCTCATTTTAAGTATTCGGAACTACACTGGTATATTTACGCTGCAGAGTAAATAAATATCAACCATAGAAAAACACTATTACTAGATATGAACATAGGACAACTGAGAACACTTATAATTTGTAATTTGATTTTCACTGTATCCACTAGGATATAAGATTTAAAGTATAATTCAAAATAAACAGCTGTTTATTCTCATATATCCAAGTGAAATAAGTTGAAGAAATTTTAGAGTAGTTTGAGGGTATTGAATATGGTAATATGGAGGATTGCCAAAATTACTTTGGAGTGCACTGGGATACTCGGAGTAGTTTAGGGTGCATGCCTGGAAGGCAACCATTCTATCGGCAAATACTCTGGTTAAAAATTAATCTTTCTATAAGACAAATTTTAATAGAGACTATGGCTAATTGAATTGATCAAAATTGGTGTTTAGTGGGAAAAAGAGTAGTGTGGAATTGTTCTGTAGTTTTACCGCGGATTCAGGTGCGACACTGTGATTAATTATCTGCTGATGATGATAAGTTAGTTGTCGAAATACGAATATTGATGGTGAAAAGGATTTTATTTACCTTTTTTGATTATCTTTTTATGAATAACTGTTCAACGCTATGCTACCCAACACGCATCGGTCTATCTGTACGTTTGGTTGCATTATGTTGTTATAGGATGTACGTTTACACATTGAATTTATTTTTTTAAATCTATTGGCATTTCTTGAGAAAATATCCAATGTTTACCAAATCTGAAAGAGTTATAGAATATATTTACATTTTTTTTTATAAAATTGTATGTATTCCGAAGTCTTACCACATAATAATTCCTGATTTTTGTTTTCGTCTTAAGATAGCAGTCATTATATTAGCCGCCGATTTTCCCTTTGTTATAACCTCTTTATTATAATAGATTGAATTGGGTTTATTTTCTTGTGTCAAGTAACAATTCATCAAACAAATTAATGAATTACCAATTTCAATGGCTCTTTATAATTAATAATATATTTGACGATTTTAATTCCTGCAATAATAGATTCAACTTGTACATTTTTTGCGAACTGGAATTAAATTTAGAAATTACTATCATGGCGGAAACCTGTACTCATTATTTTGCTCATTGTAAAAAGTTATTTAACAGTTGGCTGACTTTGTATGTTAGCCTATCATAGACATGAAGAGTTGGACTATGTTATAAAAAATATTCTTAACAGTTTGTACAATACGAAAAAAAGATTATACAAACATTTACAAGTGTAAAATATAGCGAAATGCTAATCAAAACATTTCAATTAATAATAACCGTATTTCAAAAATAGAAAGATAAGTTTGTGAGCATCACCCAAGTGGCAGTTAATTCTCATTGGTTGAGAGCAAAGCAAAATCACACGTCGTGTTTATATGACGTGCTATTTGAACTAATAAACTAATAAATAAAATTACATGTATTTTCTAAACAAATATCTTATCCGCACACATAAAGACAAGAATTTTAAAGTGTGAATTATGTAATAATACTTTATTTACTTTGCTATTTAAACTCCACGAATGTTATAGGTTGTAATTTGGGCTTAGGTTCTCTTCAGAAATTTGCCTCTCTCTTTTCTGTGAAACAGTATACCTTTTCTTAAAATTATTTATTAACTCATAACTAAAAACATATATCAAATCCATATTCAACACAAACTAAAACAGTAATTATACGACGAACATAAATGAAATAGAATAAAAAAAAATGTTGAAAAAAGCACAAGTTACAACTAAAAGTTTATAAACAAAATAAAGACTTGATACTTGTAGGCTTTAATATAGAAATATAAAGTTTGATTATTTGAACGAATACCAACTAATACACAAGAATCAGCACAATTGATGGAAGATAAAGGATTAATTATTACGAAGTGTGGGATTTGCTTCATTCAATAGAAATTAAATATCATATATTTTACATCATAGGAATGACATTTAATAAAGTTTTTGAAACTTGTTTTATTTTTAAAATATGTAATAGACAAATCGTGTTTTGTTTAGGTTTACGAAAAAAAATATTTAAACCAAAATAAATTTTCCAAAACTGTATTTCGATGATTGGAGTTTGTTTAACCAAATAGATGAATTACAGAATTTATTTAAAATTAGTGTCATTAGTGAATTAAATTAAAATAAGTTCTTCTGCCACTTTCGACTATCTAATACGATATTATTTTATAGTAAAGATAGATTGTTTAATTATTAAGCAAAATCATACGAACTGCTATAGTTACGCCACTGGTGGAAAAAATAGGAAATAAACGAGGAATACATTAAAGAACTAGTTCAGTCACGCCTTATGACAAAAACGATAACCTAATCATGTTTTTTTGACGTTTTGTATTGATATATCGTATCATTTCATTATCCTTAACAAGTATTTCGTTTCGACTGGTTTGCATAGCTTTTAATATTGCATAAACAAACAAAGATAAATTAACTCACTTAACCGTCAAATAAAACCTATTCCTTGTAGCGATTACATATCCTTGATGTGATTCTGTTCGCAGAAAACAACTATATATTAGGAATGTTTTAATTGATAGAGATAGACGCAAAATTTTCCTTGTACCAATAATGATATGACCGTGAACTCCACATATTCTCGCTGTCCTAGGAAAAGCATGGTTAATCGTTAGTCGCTTCGGTGAAGATCGGTTCTGAAGACGTATTTATATTTACAAAAAGCGATTACAATAATAAATAAACTATTTCTGCGAAAACCGTGCTCGTTGAGTTTAATATTTATTGTTTAAATTGTTGTTGTGTTGTAAGTGTAGTGAATTGATATAAGAAACATGTCGGCAATACCAACTCTACCAACACTTTACGATTATTACACTGGCGGTGGTATAACTTCTGGCTTAAGTGTCGATCAACCCTATTTTACCCTCAATGACAAGAATATAAGTATTTACAGTGGTGCCATGCACTATTTTCGCGTGCCCAAGGAATATTGGAGGGATCGTTTGAGAAAAATGCGCGCCGCTGGTTTAAATACAGTCGAAACTTACGTCCCTTGGAACTTACACGAGCCACAAGAAGGTGTGTATGATTTTGGTGCTGGTGGTTCCGACATGGAAGATTTCTTAGATGTAAAGCACTTTTTGAATTTGGCCAAGGAGGAAGATTTATTCGCAATCGTAAGGCCAGGACCTTATATTTGTTCGGAATGGGAATTTGGAGGATTTCCAAGTTGGTTACTGCGCTATCAGTCCATGAAACTTCGCACTTCGGAGAAGACTTTCATGGACAAAGTCACCAGATACTTCAATGTGTTACTCCCAATTTTGGCACTGCTTCAATTTATGAACGGAGGACCGGTCATAGCTTTGCAAATCGAGAATGAATACGGAAGCACGAGTGTTCCCGGGAAATTCGCGCCGGATAAAATTTACTTGGAAGAACTGCGGAAGTTGATGTTACGAAACGGTATTGTCGAACTGTTATTTACTTCGGATTCGCCGACGGGGCACGGGTCGGAAGGGACACTTCCGGGTGTGTTGTTTCAGACTGCTAATTTCGCGTCGGATCCGGAAAAAGAATTCGATAAATTGAAAGAACTGCAGGTGAACAAGCCTACGATGGCGATGGAGTTTTGGACGGGATGGTTCGATCATTGGACCGAAGTGCATCACATACGGAACAACGATGACTTTTATGATGTCGTCGATCGAATTTTAAAGTACCCCGCTTCGCTTAACATGTACATGTTTCATGGTGGTACAAGTTGGGGTTTCATGAACGGCGCGAACATTAAAGATTCCAGTAACGATAATAAAGGCTACCAACCTGATACTACAAGCTATGATTACGATGCCCCTCTGACCGAAAGCGGCGATTACACTATGAAATACGTCATGGTTAAAGAGCTTTTGAAAGTTTACAACAAAGTGCAGACGCGTATACCAGAAACACCAGCGATTAAGTTGAAGATGGCGTACAAGAATATAAGCGTTCATAGTGCTCTGGCTTTTAATGAAATCATATCGCGGGCTCCTCATAGAATCATTAGCGAAAGAACGATGCCCATGGAATTCTTACCCATAAATAATAATTCTGGCCAAAGCTACGGGTACATCGTTTACAGAAAACAGCATTTAAATATCACAGCTAACACGACGCTGATGATCGAAGGAAGAGTTTGCGACACTGTCATGGTCCTTGTAAATGGCGTTCTTATATCGAAACCGTTCACTAAAATATCCGATCTTAATAACTTTGGTTATTGGCTGTGGAAGAATTCAAAATTAAATCTAGGCATGCGCGATTATTCCGATGCAACACTAGAATTGGTCACTGAAAATTGGGGCCGGAATAATTTCGGGAATCTGGATCAGTTTTTGCAATTCAAAGGACTCTGGCAGGGCGGTATCTTCTTAAATAACAAGGAGGTGTTTGACTGGGAAATTTATCCGTTGGAATTTAAAAAATCATGGACGAACAATTTAAAGGGCTGGCACCAACCCGTCAACCCCTGGATTCCAGCTCCGTCACTTTATAAAGCTACACTAAACGTAAGCGAAAAACACGACACATATGTAGACATGTCCGATTGGACCAAGGGTATAGTTATAGTCAATGGATTCGTTTTGGGAAGGTATGCGTCAGTGGGTCCTCAGCAAACGTTATATTTACCAGCACCATTGTTGAAAGTCGGTAGCAATGATATAGTAATATTTGAACATTTTTATTCGTCAGATCAAGTGCGTTTTTCGGATTTACCCATATACTGGACTGAAAATGAGTCACCCAAGGTTATTCAAATTTAAGTGTTTTTTTTACAACAAAAAATCATGTAAAATACATACATAGTAATATATTTTTGTAGCAAGAATCTTTAAGTCATATATCGAAGAGGATTTATTGTATATTTTTATGTATAATATTACTTATTGGTAATTATATAACAAAATATAATATATTTTAATCAATGTATCTATGAACATGGAAATAAAATTAATGCATATATTTTTTAAAATAGAATAACTTGTACTTGAAATTTCTAATTTAAATATAACCTCGTCTGGTTGTATAGCTACTAGTGGAATTACCGTTTTTTGTGTAAATATGTCAACAACCTTCTATTCTAAGTGGTACAAATCACCAATGTTTGGACAGCCGGTAGCCTATTGAAGGCAAATGTAAATTGTAAATTTAGATATTTATGATTATATCTAAATTTACAATTTCTGCTATTTGTGATTATTTAAAATGTAAAAATAAAAAATTTGTCTTTTTGAGTTTAATAATACATTTAGAATTATGAATATATACTCTCAAAAAGTACAGAGAAAAATAAAATGATAAAATTGTTGTTTTATTTACGTTAATTTTCATTATTTTGTTGTTATATAATTAATTTTGATATAGACGTAAAATAATTTTCTATCGTTCAGTATTAATTTTACTTTTAAGTGGGCAAACTTTAAATACATTTTGGACGCAATACTATGCGTTTAAAAACTATATTTTTTTATTTTACTTGAAGCAAACGTTATGCAACCCAACACGCGTCGGGCTGTCTGTACGTTTGGTTGCATTACCTTGTTGCATGATGTTATACGTTATACAAGTCGATTTTACCTATTTTTTTAAATCTATTGATGTTTTCTGGGATAATATACAATAATATTGTCTCAAACATCTTAGAAAAGTTACACAGTATACTAATATTACGATTAATACATAAAGAGGAAATTTCCATTTTTTATTCATAGTTAACAATTTATATATTATACGAATTTTTGAGAAAGTAGAATTCCATTCCATTTGTGTTAAATTGGTTTATAATCTACACATAAATAAATCTAAAATTATAGACAGATTAAATATTTGAATAAAATTTATTTTTATAATTTTAACCTAATTTTTATTTATACAAATATTTCAACAGATTTCTACATTCGCAACCTCTACTAGTAGATTGCTTAACTAAGTTGTTGCGTTCATTGTTACTAGATGTCGCGCTAACTAATAAATTGATAATTTTCGCTTTTTTTTACGTAAAATAAGGAAAATATAATTGATAATTTTTATAAATAACTCAACAATAAATTTACATAAAAGAGATTCATTTTAATCTATTTATGGCTTTGTCGGGATTTTCTAAGATACGATTTTAAATTATATTTTGTAAAATATAATTAAAACTTTACAAATTAACATTGGTTTTGAAACACAAAAGAGAGTTTCTTTTTTGTATTTACGTTTAATTAATTTATTCATTGAATTAATTTTACCCTAAGTATAATTTTGTTTTACATATGGTAAATGCTATCTTAGTCTAGAAATTAATAAACCTAGAATTATAGGTCTAGTTTAATATTTGAATTAAATCTATTATTCATAATATTGTTCATATTTATAGATATTTTAATATATTTCATTCTGAAATATTTATTAAAGATCTCTCTATAATTTTAGCTTTCTCTTGGTTGATATAGTTTAGAAATTTGTTGTTAGATGTCACCCCAAGTAATAGAATTGCAATTTATTTGCTTGTTTTTACTATTTTATACAAAAAAATTTTAAATTTATGTAAAAGAAAGACTTCTTCAAATAAGTTTTTGTACATGTTTATGAAATATTTATAAATTTTTATCGGAGTTCTATGTAAATTAGGTTATGATTAGTGGATTAAGTTGTAGAATTATAATTGCTTTGTACCAGGGTATAATGTTAAATTGAAGATAGTGGGATAGTGTTTTATGTCTATGGGGTGATAAAACATGGCAAAGCATATAGAAACTGTTGGCGATAAATTAGCTTAGTTACATTTTGGTTATATTATATACATATTGGCAAGAGTGAACATGAATTTCAGTTTATTAACAGTAAATTTTGGCATGGTTTTATTAATATAATTGTAATGATCTTATTATTGATGGAAGTGTTTGTTTTAAACGATAATATATAATAGTTGTAATGATACCATTGTGAAATAATGTTTTTAAGTTTAAAATAAAACTAGATTTTTCCGAAAAATTTTTCTTTATTGTGAAGTAATAAGTCCAAATTGACATGTTATGTAATTATATATATTTCAAAAGCAAATTCAAAGTTATTTAACATATTCGTATATTTGGTCTATAGAAAAGTTTATATGCTCGTTTGGTTTGTAATGTTCAAATATCAAAATTTCATTTTTACCAGTTTTCAGTAAAGGTCCAGGTAAGTAACAAGCTTGTTGTGGCCCTAACTTAAAATATCTGGACAATACAAAACCATTAACTATAATTATCCCTTTCGTCCATTTCCTCATGTCAATATAAGTATCTTTCGGATGAGTTATATCCAATATTGCTCTGTATAATGTAGGGCCATTTTTAAAAGTGACCGGTTGCCAACTTTTCAAACCGAGGCTCCACCGTGTTTTAAACTCTAACGCGTAGATTTCCCAGTTTTTCAGTTCTGTATCGTTGACATACACTGAGCCTTGCCACAAGCCTTTATATTGATTAAATTGATTTAGTTTTCCGTAATTAACACGTCCCATATTTTCCACGACTAAATCTAAAGTGGCTCCTTCAATAGACTTATTCCCTAAATGCAGTGTCGAGTCTTTCATCCTCCAAAATCCGAATTTATCCAGGTCTTCGTTACGTTGCGGTATTGGTGATTTTAATTCACCGTTTATCAAAACCATGATTGTGTCGCAAACGTGGCCTTGGATCTTTAAAACTGAGTCTGGTGAAATGTGAATATTTGCAATCCTATATACTATATAACCGTAGTTTTGACCAGAGTTATTGTTGATTGGTAGACGTTCCATGGGAATTAGTAACTCACTTGGTATGGGTTCCAAATTTCCTATAATGTCATCGAAATTAATTTCTTCTTGGACAGTGATTGCTTCATATGCTATTGGTGGTTGTATATCTGGCATATCTGGAGTTTTTAATTCAATCTTATTATATTTCTTGATGACTTCTTTAGTGCTGTAATATTTGTCAGTATATCCTCCACTTTCATTTAATGGTGCGTCATAATCGTAACTGCTTGTATCAGGTTGGTAAGAACTATTATCGATGCTGGTGTTTTTTAAATTGGCACCATTTAAAAACCCCCAATTCGTCCCACCGTTGAACATGTACATATTGACTGACGAAGGAAATTTCAAAATTCCTTCTAGAACGTCACAAAAATCCTTGTTACTTCGTACATGATGCTTCTCTGTCCAGTGGTCGAACCAACCCGTCCAATATTCCATCACTAATAACGGTTTATCAGGCTGATATTGTTTCAGTAACGTCAATTCCTTTTCCGGATCGTCTTGGAAGTTAGCTGTGCTTAAAACATCGGGAATTGTTCCGAAAAAGCCGTTAGATGGCGTATCAGAAGTAAATAATAACTCCACAACGCCGTTTTCAACGTATATCTGTTTTAGAAGACGTAAATATTCCACATCGATAGGTTTATCTTGCTCCTTCACATTACCATATTCATTCTCAATTTGAAAAGCTATAATTGGACCGTTATTACTGAACTGGAAACGTTGCAATATTCCGAGAAGTTTTCTCAAATAAGATTCTGCATATTTCATGTATTTTTGGTCCGATGTTCTGATTTTCATGTCCGAGTCGCGAAGCAACCACGAGGGCAGTCCACCGAAATCCCATTCTGCGCATATATAAGGACCCGGGCGGGCTATCACGAATAAATCTTCTTCGTAGGCGGTCCGCAAGAAACGTTCTACGTTTAAAAATGCTTCAAAATCCGTTTTACCGTCACCGAAATCGTACACTTCCGGTTCTGGTTCGTGCAGATTCCAACAGAAGTAGGTTTCAACACAATTCAAACCGGCCGCTCTAAATTTACGTAATCTGTCACGCCACTGTTCCGGATGAACTCTGAAGTAATGCAGGGCACCACTGTACAACGTTATCTTCTTATTGTTTAATAGAAAATATTGCGGAGTCGTTGTTAAACCGTTAGAGATTCCATCTTTGGTGTAATATTCGTACAATGTTGGTAAGGAATTCATTTTTCAAGTGTTAAACACAAGTTGATTATTTTGACGTGTGAGTGCAATGTAATTCGTTTATATGTACGACAAGTTCCGAATATATCCGACTGGAGATTGTTTTACTGTTAATTATCTATATTTGCTTTATTTAAAATAGTTAAGGAAGCAGTAATGATTGCGTAGTATATTTTTAAAGGAAATGTTAATGGAATATATTATTTATAATTATATGTTTATATATATTTTTTTAAATTAGCGTTAGATAGAATTATATAGCGTAAAACGGAGTGATTAGTGACCATTTTTGACAACGAAATGTGCCACGGTTACTATATTAAAAGGCATGTTCCACAATTTTAAAAAAGGTTTATAATTTTTCCTCAAAGAAGTTAAAAAAGTGTCCATTTGCTATTCATCCTTGATGTTGGGTGAAGAGGAACGGTGATGCATTTCAGTGAATTTTTTATTATATATGTACACTACAGGCTATAAGTGAAGGATCAGTAAATGAAATTTAAAAAAAACATGCACGCTTAGTGAAAACTATATCTACGAGACAAATGAACAGTTTTCCTTATAAAATAAAATAATTTCAACATATTCTGTAGAATTTCTTGTCATATTCGACTTTCGTCGAAGTATCCACCTCTGCGCTTAATTATATTCTTTACAAATATTAGGCAACTGCGATACAAGTTTCTGGAGCGTATCCATTGGTAAATTATTCCATACCCTTGTAAGTTGCTCCCAAAGCTGTTTCTGCGATTCTTTCTCTCACGTTTCTATCTAATTCATCCCACAGTAATTCGATAGGGTTGAGATCGGGTGATTGTGGTGGCCAAATCATATTTATCAGCACCCCTTCCTCCTCTTTTTGATTCACATAGTTTTTACAAAGTTGGGAAGTGTGTTTGGGATCATTATTCTTGTTGTAGGTGAAAACCTTCACCAATTAACCTTAATCCAGACGGAATTGCATGTTCCTCCAAAATCTTCAGGTACCCGTCTTTTTTTAAAATGCCTTCAATGCGGTACAAATCTCCGACACCATCAAAGGAAAAGGATCCCCAAACAAGCACAGAACCTCCCCCGTGTTTAACAGTTGGCGCTACACATTCGAGTAACATCCTTTCACCCACTTGTCTTCGAACGAAAGCTCGTCCATTACTATCAAACACTTGGAACTTTGACTCATCTGTCCATAACACCTGCTTCCACATTTCCATGTCTCAGTGTTGATGGTCCCGGGCCCATTGTAACCGTTTTTTACGATTTCGTGGATTTAATAATGGTTTTCGAACTGCAATACGCCCATGTAGTCCCGCGTTTGTCAAACGTCGTTTTAAATTGATAGATAGTTTACTATGAATTCCTAATACCATTATAATAATATTACGTTGTAAACCCTATTAAATTTATTGGGGTATATAAAATATTTTTATTAAATAGACGCCATAAAACTATTAAAAGGATTTACAATATTTTTCAGAAACAAATATATTTATCTAATTTATAATAATAATCCGAATAATTCTTCTCAGAATTACATTTACAGCTGTTATTGCAATTATTCTCAACAAAACAGGTAAAAGTCTAAGGGATGTGTCTAAAATACAAGTGTTTTGTTATTTATGATAAGTGATCCCTCACTTATGGCCTGTAGTGTATATACATTAGGAAGCGAATAGAAACATTTAATATGTTTAAAAACTTATAAAAAGATTATATATTATAAATATAAATATAAAAATAAATTATATATTTTTCGTTATACGCCATTACAAAGTAATATGAAAAGTTATTTTTTCAAATTTATTTATTCATCATTTAAAATTCCAATATCCCTTAATGTATCATCACTAAGCCTGTAGAAACACGTGCACACTCATTGGCGGCGATGATATATGTATTTCGAAAGCGATCGGTCGAGATTCATAGGCGTATGGTATGTGTACGAATGCCGAATTCGATTGATGGTGGCGAATCGACGGCGTTTTTATGTTCGACGAGTGTTAATTGATTTTTTAACCCATTTTCGATATCAGAATACACTGGCACTATTATTAAATGTATTGTTTGCAATATCAACATTTTACCGTACAGTATATTTGTGTGTAAAAGACATGTTAATAACAAACAACACCGGTTAAATGCACAACGTGATGTACTATATTATAAATTTCTATATGACTTTATTTTTATATTAACTGTGTGCAACATTCCACAAAATATTGTATACGATGAAGAATTTCAAAACTTTTGGGGGAAATACGTTCTGGAATGGAGATTTCCAACAAGTGGGTAATTACAGTAAAAACACGATTACGGATCAAATAAAAGCAGAGTTGAAAGGTCAAAAAATATGACTGGCGGTAAATGAAACAACGGATGCTAGAAAGAATAGTATTTCAAATGTGTTAGTGCGCACTTTAAAAGGCGGTGAGATTTCTTTGGTTCTTCTTTTACGTAGTAGAATATTACAGAAGACAAACGGAGAAAGGATAGTAGAAACTATAAAATATACCTTTGGGAAGTTCAATATATCGGAAACCCAACTTGTAACGTTGGTTACAGAGGGGAGTTCGAATATGGTTAAAGCTGGAAAGTTACTAAAACAATCTTATCCTCAATTGCTTTATGTAACCTCTCCATGCTCCATGCATGTCATCTTGTAGCTCAATTTATTAGAAACAGTTATCCAAAAGTAGACCAATTTATAGTTTCTACCAAAAAAGTTTTTATTAAATCTCCAAAACGCATTCAGTGGGTTTAAACAGGCTTATCCGGACATTTCTTAGCCACGGCAGTCGGTATTGATGAGACAGGGAACGTGCCTTAAAGTTGTTTTATATTATGAGACATTTTTACACATTATTAAACCTCGTACCTTAAATTTAAATTCATGAGCATTTAACGAGGATTGAACATTCTTTTTCAGAGCGACAAGCTAATTCATTTACTACAAGTAAAAGCTGGTTTGAAAATTTAAAAAAAGTATTCATTGTACGACATCAAATTTCAAGGAGCGCAGGCTGCAGCCAATACTGACCAAAATTTAAAGCTGTGGCTACCTCGAATTATCGATTAATGGAAAGCGATTGCTCAAAATTTGAAATTGCACCTATAATTATTGATGAAGAGGGAGGGGGTATACGCTAGATTATAATTTTAACGCAGACGAGGTAGCATTATACAGAAGAAAACTACCATCTCGGACCTACATACGTTTCGAGTGCTTCAGAACTTAAAGCTTCTAAACAATGTATCAGTTTCCGTATGTGCAGCAATCTGAAGTTCGTTGATAAAACCTATGACGATAAATCGTCCTTTAACTCTTCCAGCAATGAAAAATTTTGATAAGTCCGAAATTTCCGTATTCTAGAGATCTAATAAAAAAAGCGTGGATAAATTAAGATTTATTTAATGCCTAGTTTCATAATTGCTTTATCCCGTAAGTTATATGGGAAACCCAGAAGCAGATAGCATGGACCACGACCGCGGAAGTCTACGTACCAAATTAATCGATTTGTCTTTTGTTAATTCTTGGTAAAGCAAGTAGCTACAGCTAGGAATTGGATAATCCATGCAAAAATTGTTTTTCTCCCTCCTGACTGAACTTAATTGCTGTAGCCATTGAATTAAGAAGACGTTAATCAATTAGAAACTGGGATTGAGGCATATTTTGGCGGTCGACAGAAATAACTTTTTTAATTTTTTCTATTGGAATAAAACCTTGCAGAATGGATGGCGCAGGTACGTTGAAGTCAAGGGAGATTATTTTGAAAAATAAAATTCTATTTTGCTTCATTGTTAGGTAGAACTTTTCTAGTTCCCCCTGTAGAGTATTTTTTTACGACTGTTTGAACACGACTGTATAACCTACAATCTGCAAATAAAAAGTCTTTTGCGGGCAATAAGTAAAAATGATTTATATAAATCAACAGAAACAAACAAAGCGTGAATTTACCACGCTTTATCAATTTTATATTGCTCAAACTTAGATCGATAAAAATCGATTACGCGCTGTTAGTCAATCAGGTGAAACCGCAGCTATGTGAAATATATAATGTCCACTGTTCAATTTTAATCCGGTAATCGAATTTATTGCATAAATTTCCTAAATACTAAAGCGTTTTTGTATTTAAGTCACGTATTAATATTATTCAAATGTTTACAATATAACGCAATCAAATATCAATGATTGTTTTAGATGGAAAATGAATGAAACAGCAAAAAGTATTCATTAGAAAGTCAATTAAAGATATGGGAATTAATAGTTTTTACCAACGTACATGCATACGTATATAAGTTATTAAAGTGATTCAAGTGCGTTATTATAGATAGCGATTTGAATACATTTATAATAAAGATAAAATCAAAATTAATTACTTTATTTGCTTAGTGTGGAAGCTTTCTAGCGAATTTTATAATTGATATTATAAAATGAAGTTAATTCATAAACATAAATATTAATTTCAAAATAAAATGAAAATTATAAGCAAAAATTATATTCATGTATATTTGTTTGTTTATCAAGTTTATGATAATTATAATGGGTAATAATTTGTTTCAGTTGACTAACAAGTAATGTCTAAAAAAACCTTCGAGTTCCCAGTAGCACATAGACTCGCCGGGAAGGCTGTATAGGTGCGATTATATTGGGTTGGCAACTAAGTACTTTCGGTTTTGTAGTATAAAATAAAACACTTTTTTTTTAAACAAAGAATAGTTTTTAATCAATTATATATTTTCCATTTTGCTCAATGACCTTTTGCCATCTTTCTTTCAACTGCATGATTCCGCGTTCATAAAATTTCTGGTCCTTATCAGCAAAAAACTGAACCTGGTGCAAGTGAAGGTCATCGTCATTTGTGAAAGTTTTACCATTCAAAGAATTCTGAAATATTCGAAATAAATGGCAATCAGATGGTGCTAGATCAGGGCTGTATGGGGGATGTGGCATCACTTCCCAGCCAAGCTCCACTAGTTTCCCACGAGTTGCCAAAGATGTGTGACGCCTTGCGTTATCTTGGTGGATCTTTCCGATTTGACAATTCTGGCCATTTTTCTTTGATTGCTTCATCTAGTTTTATTAATTGTTGATAGTAAACATCAGAATTGATCGTTTGGTTCCTTGGAAGCAACTCAAAAAACACAACACCTTTGTAATCCCACCAAACTGAGAGCATGATCTTTTTTGGATGCAACTCAGCTTTCGATGTGGTTTGAGCTGGTTCATCGTGTTTGCTCCATGATCGTTTTCGATGATACTGTACAGGACCCATTTTTCATCACCAGTGATGATTATTTTTAAGAAAGGGTCGGTTTCATTTCGTCTAAGGTGCATATCGTAAAAGTTGATTCTTTGTGTTAAATTTCGTTCAATTCGTGAGGCACCCAAATATCAAGCTTCTTAACTAGCCCAAGACATTTTAAAGGTTTTTCAATTGTTGTGTGCAATACATGTAGCTTCTCCGCAACCTCTCGAACAGTTATATGACGATCCTCTTCAATTATGACTTTGATTTGGTCATCATCAACTTCAGTAGGCCGACCAGAACGTTGCTCATCTTTGAGGGAAAAAATCTCCAGAATGGAATTTTTTATACCAATTCTGACACGTGCGCTCTGTTAAGCAAGTAGCACAATAATCTTCACATATCTTTTTGTGAGCCGCAGCAGCTTTCTTTCCTTTACGGAAGTAAAATAGTAAAATATGTCGAAAATGTTCGTTTCTGCACTCCATTTAAAATTAACCCACAACTAATAGCTTTAATAAAAATCACGCACTACTTGCTTCTGAAGTTACGTCAATGTGACTAGTATCACGCGACAAACGGTAAAGTACAGCACTAACATACGTTATACAAAAAATAAAGCAACGCTCTCTATCAGTAAAAACCGAAAGTATTTAGTTGCCAACCCAATAGATTAAATAAATGTATGTAATTATCCTTTAATTTTTTACGTGTTTCCGCGTTTGACACGGTAATGCAGGTACAAGTATTGTATCATCTGTAGAGTTGGGATATTTTTCCCGCAGGCCAGGATTGTACCAAGGCTAGTGTATCAACAAACGGGCGACCTTGCGATGCATCAGTTATTTATATCACTTATATATTGTTTTATAAATAACACACATTATTCACAATTGTTGCGTAGCGCAAGATGGATAAGATTGACAAAATGTCTGCAGGGTGTAATAAGTTTCTACATTGGCTCGGAGGGCAACGTAGGTTGTGCTTATTTTTAGAAAATGATCATTCGACACCTGCGGATGTAACACACGAATAATTAAAATAACGATAATCTTTAGCAATAGATAACGAATCTGTACACTCATTATCATAAATTTGTCTTAATCGAAATCTTTGTTTATAACCAACTTGCAATCTCGAACTTTTTTACAACACACACATTTTTTATATCACCTGTACCACATAGCAGTGAGTGTACATCCTTTACAATTTGTGTCGACTCCACTAACGACAATTCAGTGTTTCGAGATTTTTTTATTGAGTCCAATAAACCTTCATAATTGTTGCAAATTTGTTTTAAATTGTGTTATAGCTTCACATTCAATTACAAAAGTGGATCAAACTTTGTGATACAAGGTGTAAAGCATGAAAAATATATCACTTAATTTCAGCATATATCTTTAAAGCTCTCCGGGAAGGTAGCTTCCAGATGGGTTTGTATTTATTCCAGAAGCCATAAAGCGGTTGCTTATCGAGTAGACGAAGTTTCGCATCACAGGCGATTATCATGAACAATAAATCAAATATAAATTACGTTTTTGGTGGCGCGTTATCTTCTTATTTTGGTGTCGTACAGTTTTTGTATGACTTTTTACAGTCGCGTTTGTCGCAGCACACCAACGGTTTATACACGTAGCAATCTTTCCGGTAGTTAACACTATTATAATATAAATTGGAAAGTTCATCAATAAATTTTCGCATTGCATCGACCAATAGCCTCGTTTTTCCTTTACAACAAACACAAAAAAGCGCGGTTCCAAAGCCAAGAAAACTAGCGTTTCACACCATTTGATACTCTCAACTATACAAATTCTTGAACTGTATAGCACCTTCGACAAAACTAATGTTTGATTATTCACACACTGCTAAAAGCTTAAAATGCCCTAGAATAAAAATCAAAGCTATTGTTATTGCTTCACATAAAATTACAAAAGTGGATCAAACTTTGCAAAATATATCACTTATTTCAGCATATATCAGCAATAATTGTGAAGAAAAACTTTTTCCCATAATGATATACATATTTCAATCTTTCCAGCCATGGAATCGACATTGAAATTTTGGATTTAGACAGCATGACAGACGAAATAGCTGAAACCACAACCAATTACCTAATACAACTCTTAATAAACATGGAGTATTACAAAATGTTTGCAAGTAAATTCAAAAGCGTTCCAAAATACAGTCCTCATCACTTTGACAGTCGATGGTTGTGTTTTAAATTTTTTTAGGTGGAGGTGGACTTGAGTGACTCCATTCCATGCTAACAATCTTTCTTTTTGGGATATAATAGTGTATCAAGGTCTCATCAGTCGTTATAACATTTGACAAAAAGTAATCGCCATATCAGTCGTAGTGAAGCCGAAGTTTTCTGCAAACCTGAAGTTGTTTTGGAACTTACCTGGTTGTAATTTTATTTTATTTAAGCTCACGGACAATAGTGTGAGTACTACCAACACTAGTATTTACAATCCTAGCAATTTTCTTTACAGATATTCGCTTCTGGCTGTTTGAATATTCCTAAAACCCACAACAGATGGGCAGCATGCGGCAAGATTGACATAATTTCATGACCATCCTGAAACGATTTACACCACATAAAGATTGTTCTATGTGATAAACACTCTTCTCTGAGTCTCCGATAAATATCCGTGGCTTTCATGCCTTCATTGTAAAGAAATTTAATAATTATTCAACGACTGAGAGAATTTAACACACTGTCGAACGCGATCACGATCATCCTAAAAGGATTTAAATCACACAAAGATTGTTCTATGTGATAAACACTCTTCTCTGAGTCTCCGATGAATATTCGTGGCTTTCATGCCTTCATTGTAAAGAAATTTAATAATTTTTCATTGGTCGAGAGAAATTAACACAGTGTCCTACGATTTTGTTAATACAATTGACAGTGTTGACAAGGTGCAGTTGTTTATGGCATTAGCCATATACTTCGATGAATATAAAACTGCTTTACAGAATCTCTTCAATCATGTTCAGAATACAAATAAAATGCAGGTCAAATTTAAGTTGCCCTTGTTACTTAAGAAGGTTAATTTTTTTAAGCTTTTTATCTTTAAGCGCTATTCATAAATATTATTGCTTCAGTAGATTCGTCATTATATATTTATAATAAAAAATAAATTATAAGAAAGAAGTTTTTGAGTTGTGGTAGTGAATCCGAAAACACTATTATATACGGCAACCGAACATATACCTTTATAAGCAAGCAATGGTGGAGTGATTCCATTCTGATGTTACTCCGATTTTTTCATGTCATATAGGGTAATTAATCTCCGGATACTGAACAATGGAATGGCTTCGATACTTCAAAATACTTCAATCAACTGTTAAACGATAGGTTAAATGTTAAATTGTTAAATGATAGGTGAAAGCGTATTGATCGGATACGGCAAAATCCCAAGTTCCATTTTAAACGTTTTGCAGTCTTTCCGGAATAAAACCGAATCATTCTGTATATTAAAATTATAGTACATTCATCAGATAACATGTTTGTATGGATTACGATGTAATATAAAGTGTGCTTAATTAATTAACATGTTTTTCTAATTAATTGAATATACAAAGGCACTTCTGGGCAAATTACAAGTGCCCCTTCAATATTATAATCTTATCTGTCCAAAAAACAATGAATTCCCTATATATATTAGGCTATGTAAATGAAAATTTAGTATTTGTTGGAAGTTCAACATGAGTTTACCCACGTTATACGAATATTATACGGGCGGCGGCGTAACTGCCGGCCTATCCGATGCCCAATCTTATTTTACTTTGAATAACAGGAATATAACGTTGTTTAGTGGGGCGTTGCACTATTTCCGAGTTCCCCAGGAATACTGGCGGGATCGCTTAAGGAAGATGCGTGCCGCCGGGTTGAATGCAGTGGAGACGTATGTACCGTGGAATCTGCACGAGCCCCAACCGGGTGTTTTCGATTTTGGAAGTGGCGGAACGGATTTTCAAGAACTATTAGATATCGAGAAATTCCTCCAAATGGCTCAGGAGGAGGATTTGTTCACCATCGTCCGTCCCGGACCTTACATTTGCTCTGAATGGGAATTTGGTGGAATGCCCAGCTGGTTATTGCGTGATAAAGGTATAAGGGTGCGGACATCTGATGAAGTCTTCATGGGACATGTTACGAGATTTTTTAACGCGTTACTAACCATGCTGGTGGCACTACAATTCACAAATGGCGGATCGATAATTGCTTTCCAAATCGAAAACGAATACGGCAACACTTACAATGGCGTAGATCCTGTTGATATGGCTTATTTGGAAGGGGTCAAGCAGATAATGCTTGATAATGGTCTTGTGGAGTTATTTTTTACGTCCGACACTCCTGGGAATGGTAACTCGGCCCAAATGGAAGGCGTACTTTATACGGCGAATTTCCAATCGGATCCTGAATATCAATTATCGCGACTGTTAGAGTTTCAACCTGACAAACCGCTAATGGTGATGGAGTATTGGACAGGTTGGTATGATCAGTGGTTGTATTGGCATAATACACGAAGTAACGCTGATTTTACCAGCGTTTTGGATACTATTCTTTCTTTTCCATCTTCTGTTAACTTCTACATGTTCCACGGAGGCACCAATTTCGGTTTCATGAACGGTGCTAACGTTGGAGATGGAAGTACGGATAACGGCGGTATGTTGCACGATACGACAAGCTACGATTACGACGCACCTTTAGCAGAGAATGGCGATTATACAGATAAGTATTACAGCACCATTGAACTTGTTGAACGTTATAATGATGTCCAAACGCAACTGCCAGATTTGCCTGAGTTAGTACCTAGAGTTGCATACGATTCTGTAGAAATAACAGGCGAATTGAGAATTTCCAATATTTTATTGAATGAAGAGGCGATCGAAAGCGAGGAATTATTGGCAATGGAAGATCTTCCAATTAACAATAATGCCGGTCAGAGTTATGGATACATCGTCTATAAAAAAGAGAACCTGGATATTCCTGAAAATTCCATTTTGAAAATCGAAGGCAGGGTGTGCGATACAGTCATGGTGCTTATTAATGGTGAATTAAAATCGAAAATACTCGAGAGTCAATCTGACATCGACGGATTTGGCTATTGGAGGTGGAAAGATTCCTATTTGGATCTCGGCGATGAGGCATATGAAGGTGCAACATTGGAGTTAATAGTGGAAAATTGGGGTCGTAATAATTACGGTTATCTCGATCAATTCAACCAGCAAAAGGGTCTTTGGCAAGGGAACGTGTTAATTAACGACGACGCATTAACAAATTGGCAAATTTATCCGTTGGAGTTCAAGAAATCCTGGACCAATGCTTTGGATGGTTGGCAGGAGCCCACTTTTGAAAATGGCCCTGCTTTATATCGTGGTGTCTTGTCTATTGATGGGGAACCTAGCGATACATACGTTGATATGAGAGGCTGGAATAAAGGTATAATTATCGTCAATGGATTCGTACTGTCGAGACATTTGAGATTAGGTCCGCAACAAGCAGCTTATTTGCCTGCACCTTTCCTCCAAGAAGGAGAAAACGAAATAATAATTTTCGAACATTTCGTTCCAAATAGTCAAATCACGTTCTTGACAGATATGGTTTTCGAAACACTGACCAGTATTAATACTTTGAAGAAATAAATAAAAGAAGTGTTGTCATAGCTTTTCTTTGTTTACTATTTTTGGAAAATTAAAGAAAATTTAAAGAGATAAGATTAGTTTTCTTTATACGTATTCTCATTTATTATATATAACATTTCCTTCGAGAACTAAGATTAATTTTCAAACAAAATCAATTCAGTTAGTACATCATTTCTGTTCCATTCGAAATTCTCCATTTTTTATATTTATTCGCTTGTGTTAGTAAATTTTACTAATTTAATTTTTTATTTATTCCTTTACTATAAAAATAATTGAATACGTTACTCATTTATTTGATTTTTTAAGTTTAAATTCTATAATAACGCCTTACTTCATCTAGAACTTCTAGAAATAAGGAAAATTACCCGCGTAATATTAAATTTCTGACACTGATATGTAGTCTCAGCAATATATACAAAAGATTAAATCTAATAAAAATAGTTTCTTTCTTTTCCTTTCCCAAAAAAATTATACGTACATTTTTGCTTGTGAATTGCATAAAAATATTTATGATTAACATGATACACACCTTTACAAAGAGATACGTTAAATGTAACAAGATTTTTCTGCCATAAAATGTTGACAGTAACGGTGTTACCAGCTTCGTTTTGAAAGAAGTACGTACCGATGATTCCACCATACCAAAAGAAACACCAAACTGTCAATTTAGGTGAATGTAATGGTTTCTCATAAATAACACAGGGTAACAAAATGAAAAAAAAAATTTGGTGCCGGAAATCTAACATCTGATTTTAGATGTTTTTAATGTGCTGATTCCAAAAATGCCACCAGATTTTTTCTATCAGCTCTAGTTTTTGAGGTACAGGTTACAGGTTAATTGATATTTTTTTCTGATAAAGGACAACAAATAAAGAGATAAATATGTACTTAATCGTCAAAATAGAAATGGTTATACAAAATATCCTTGGTTTTTGTGCCTTTGGGACAGCAGTGATAAAAATGAGCACTGGGTTAAAAAAAATGGGCTTCAAGAGATGTCATGATTCAAGGAAAACAAAACGTGATCAACGAACCTTTGGTTGCAAGAGAAAAAATCTTACTTCCGCCCTTGCATATCAAGCTAGGCTTAATGAAGTAATTTGTGAAGGCTTTAAATCGCGATGGAAATTGTTTTGGGTATTTATCACGTAAATTTCGTGGCATTAGCACGGAAAAACTAAAAGCTGGTATATTTGATGGTCCTCAAATAAGGCAACTTGTTAAAGATCCACAATTCACCACATCAATGAACGAGACTGAATCTAACGCTAACGGTGTTCATTTGTCCAAGTAGTACAAAATTTTCTTGGCAATCATAAAGCAGAGAATTACGTAGAATTAGTGGAAACTATGCTTTCAAATTTTAATATTCTCGGCTGTAACATCAGTATAAAAGTTCACTACCTCCACAGCCACCTAGATCGTTTTCCAGAAAACTTAGGTGATTGTAGTGAAGAACAGGGGGAAAGATTCCATCAGGATATTAAAACTATGGAAGATCGTTATCAAGCACATGATGGCGGACTACTGCTGGAGCCTTCAGCGAGACTGCCCTAGTAAACTCCATTCTAGAAAGTCGTATAAAAGAAAATTTTTGTGATTAGTGACTAATGTAATTATGTAAATTAAGTTTTTGCAATAAATACTTAAATCCATGTGTCTTTGTTTTTTTAACTGTCAATAGTAATATTATATATTATAACAGTTATAACGTAAAATATATATAATTTTTTAAAAAAATCTCAAAAACTAGATCTGATAGACCAAATCTGAGAACTTTTTTACATTCTGCATCCAAAAATTACCCAGGAACAGTTAAAAAATCGCAGGCATCAAAATGTGTGTTGGCCTGTGTAATTTGTGGATTTTCTTCGCACCAGAATCGACAGTTTTGTTTATTTACCACACCATCCAGATGAAAGTGAGCCTCATCAGAGAAGATGATTTTCTTAAAAAAATCGTTATCGTTTTCAAGTTGTTCCAAGGCAAAATCAGCAAATTCACGACGTTTACGGTGGTCCAATGGTTTCAGTTCTTGAGTGAGAACAATTTTATAGGGATGCAAACCCAAATCCTTTCTCAAAATCCGCCAGGTTGTGGTTTGAGACAGTCGCAATTGTTGAGAACGTCTTGGAATCGGCAAATTACGGTCTTCAGTAACACTTGCCTGAACGGCAGCAATATTTGCATTACTTCGAGCGGTTCTTTGTCTTATTGGCACTTGAAAATTATGTAAAGAAAATGTAACCTCAAAATTTTTAAGAATTCGACGAATGGCGAGCACACTTGGACGATTATTACGACCATAAAATGGCAAAAGCGCACGAAAAGTTGCAATTGGAGAACGATTATTTTGATAATAAAACTGAATAATTTGTAAACGTTGTTCTTGCGTATATCTCTCCATGATGAAATTGTAAACACTACTGAATACAATGAAAAACAAATGACAGATCATGACATATTACAAATGGCCGAAATGTCACTTCAAAATCATATCATCCCTATTGGAAAACCTTATATTTTGAATGAGATTTATTAAATCGTAAATTTATTTCTCGATTTCATTAGATACGGATTGATAGGGTGGTTCAAGGCATTTTCGGTGACGCATTTAATAAAGTGCTTTTATTAATTTCACTTTATATGATGTTAATTGCTTCATTATATTTATTGAGATAGAGTCCACTGTTTAAAATCTGTTATCTTTTTAAAAATTGAGCGTTCTAATTGAATAAATTATATTTAAAACGAAACGCAAACAAAACACTTCAAAATAAACCTTTAACATGTAACGTTGTTGATTTTTATCTTATCGTGTTGTTAGCAAACAAATATAATGTATATATATATATACTAATAAAGGCACGTATTTCCTTATTTCACTTAGAACTTCCAAATCATGAGTTTGCCAAGTTTATATGAATATTACACAGCTGGTGGTATATCCACCGGCTTATCAGATGCTCAATCCTTTTTCACACTAAACAACAGAAACCTAGCAATATTTAGCGGAGCGATGCACTACTTTCGGGTCCCCCAGGAATACTGGAGAGATCGCTTGAGGAAGATGCGTGCTGCTGGGTTGAATGCAGTAGAGACTTACGTACCGTGGAATCTACACGAAGCTCAACCGGGCGTATTCGATTTTGGTGACGGTGGAAGTGATTTTCAAGACCTTTTAGACATCGAGAAATTCCTCAAAATTGCTCAAGAAGAAGACCTATTCACTATAGTGCGACCAGGACCTTACATATGCTCAGAATGGGAGTTTGGTGGGATGCCCAGTTGGTTGTTACGCGAAAAAGGTATGAAAATTAGGACATCTGATGAAGTCTTCATGGGACACGTTACGAGGTTTTTCAATGCATTATTGACTATACTAGCTGCGCTACAGTTTACGAAAGGTGGCTCTATAATCGCATTCCAACTCGAAAACGAATATGGAAGTACGAATTCTGCTTCTCATCCTGTAGATATGGCGTATATGGATGACTTAAAACAGTTAATGCTGGATAGTGGTATCGTGGAACTTTTATTTACATCAGACGGACCTTCCACTGGTAATTCAGCTCAGATGGATGGTATTCTTTATACGGGAAATTTTCAGTCGAATCCAGAATATGAATTGTCTTTAATTGAACAATACCAACCTGGTAAACCTTTGATGGTAATGGAGTACTGGACTGGCTGGTTTGACCATTGGGCGTTCGATCACAATACAGTAAGCAATGCTGTATATGCAGACGTTTTACAAAGGATAGTAGTGTATCCAGCATCTGTGAATTTGTACATGTTTCACGGAGGTACGAATTTTGGTTTTATGAATGGAGCGAATATTGTAGATGATAGTACGGACAATGGCGGTATACGCCGAGTTACGATTACGACGCACCTTTAGCTGAAAATGGTGATTACACGGATAAATATTACAGTGCAGTTGATATCATTGAACGTTACAACGATGTTAAAACGAACTTGCCAGATTTACCAGAGTTAGTGCCTAGAGTTGCATACGATCCTGTCCAAATAATTGGCGAATTGAGAATTTCCGATATTTTATTGGATAAAATGGCGATCGAAAGCGAAGAACTATTAGCGATGGAAGACTTGCCCATAAACAGCAATTCTGGTCAGAGTTATGGATACACCGTCTATAAGAAGGAGAATTTGAATATTCCAGAAAATTCCATTTTGAAAATCGAAGGCAGGGTTTGCGACACGGTCATGGTACTTATCAATGGTCAATTAAAATCGAAAATACTCGAGAGTCAATCTGACCTCGACGGTTTTGGCTATTGGAGGTGGAAAGATTCCTATTTGGAACTTGGCGAGGAAGTGTATGAAGACGCAACATTGGAGTTGATAGTGGAAAATTGGGGTCGTAATAATTTCGGTAAACTCGATCAGTTCAACCAGCAGAAAGGTCTTTGGCAAGGGAACGTTTTAATTAACGACGACGCATTAACGAATTGGCAAATTTATCCGTTGGAGTTCAAAAAATCCTGGACCAATGCTTTGGATGACTGGCAGGAGCCCACTTTTGAAAATGGCCCTGCTTTATACCGTGGTGTCTTATCTATTGATGAGGAACCTAGAGATACTTATGTTGATATGAGAGGCTGGAATAAAGGTATAATTATCGTCAATGGATTCGTACTGTCAAGACACTTGAGGTTAGGTCCGCAACAAGCTGCTTATTTGCCTGCACCTTTCCTCCAAGAAGGAGATAACGAAATAATAATTTTCGAACATTTCGTTCCGAATAGTCAAATCACGTTTTTGACAGATATGGTTTATGAGACGCTTTGAGCTATTAATGTGTGTACATTATATCTTTAACATTAAAGAAATAAATAAAAGAAGTGTCATATTTCATGATTGTTTACTGTATTTTCCCAACAATCAAATGTTTTCAACAGACGTGACTTAAGAAACAATTTTGGGCACTACATGATGAATTCTTAGCATTTTTTCAATCATACAAAAAGAAAATATTGTAGTATGTTAATATACATATATTACTTTCTTTTAGTTATTATTTTCCTGGTACACAGTGTATATAGCTTACTAATTTATTATAGAAGTATCTTTAATAATTATCTATATTTTATTGTAACTGAATTTAATCTAGTTGCTTCTACTATTGTAATATTTAAAAAAAATACTTTGTAAGCGTCGTTAAGACAAAATTAAAGTGTTTAACATATTTAAATTAAAAAATTATAGTAATTGCTCTTAAATGTTATAAGACAAATTAAGCTTCTGATATAAAATTATTGTAATGGCTTTGATGTATTTTGTTTAAAAATAATTTTCGTTTAAGGTAATGTTTTTAGATTCGAAGAATCTTCTTGGGACAGTTTTTATATTTCAATTGATAGTGTCCCACACTTTATACTTATTTATAAAAATAAGACAGCAAGAAAGAAAAACAAGTATTTATTAAACATTTTATTTTTATTTATAACTTAAAACAAAAACGAAAACAATTATTTCTTAGGTAGGGTGTGAATTTGTATGACTTAGTAGTGGCCATGACCACCGCCACCACCTCCGTGACCGCCACCGCCATGGCCGCCACCACCGTGACCGCCACCGCCATGGCCTCCACCATGACCTCCACCGCCATGTCCGCCACCACCATGCCCACCACCGCCGTGTCCTCCACCGCCGTGTCCTCCACCGCCGTGTCCTCCACCGCCGTGTCCTCCACCGCCGTGTCCACCACCGCCGTGTCCGCCTCCGCCGTGTCCTCCACCGCCGTGTCCTCCACCACCGTGTCCTCCGCCGCCGTGTCCTCCACCACCGTGTCCTCCACCGCCGTGTCCTCCACCGCCGTGTCCTCCACCGCCGTGTCCTCCACCACCGTGTCCTCCACCACCATGTCCTCCACCACCGTGTCCACCACCGCCGCCTCCGTGGCCTCCACCACCGCCGCCACCTCCTCCACTAGAGGAACCGCTGCTTTCTCCCCATTTCTTGTGTTTGTCTTCACCGCCTTTTTTACCGTATTTTGATCCGTGATTGTAATGTTCATCATGGCCGGCGGCCTTTTTGTGACCACCTCCTTCACTGTAATGAGATCCCTTTTCGTGACTACCTTTCTTTCCGTAGTGGTCTTCGTGATGACCGCCCTTGTAATGACCTCCTTTACTGCTACCTCCTTTCTTGTAGCCATCTTCATGGTGGTATCCTCCGTGTTTCTCGTTGAAGCCTTCGTCGTGGTCTTCATCGTAGAAATGATGATCCTTTTTGTATGCTTCGGCCTTGTGAACATTATGACCGCCCTTGGTGCTATGACCTTTTTCGTAGCTGCCTTTTTCACCGTATTTGTGTCCCTTTTCACCTTTTTCGCCCTTATCATGTTCGCCATAGTAGCCGTCATCATGGTGGCTAGATTTCTTATGGCCGCCATCTTCTCCGTAATGGCCTTTGTGGCCTTCTTTGTCGTGGTGACCTTTCTCGCCTTTTTCGTATTCGTGGTGGCCTTTGTACCCTTTGTCACCTTTGTCACCTTTGCTACTATGATGGCCACCGTGGTGTTCACTTCCACCACCTTTTTTCCATTCACTGTGGCCGCCACCACCTCCACCACCACCACCTCCATGTCCACCACCTCCTCCATGTCCACCACCTCCTCCATGGCCACCACCACCATGACCACCACCACCACCATGGCCTCCTCCTCCATGACCACCACCACCACCATGGCCTCCTCCCCCATGTCCTCCTCCATCATGGCCTCCTCCTCCATGGCCTCCTCCTCCATGGCCGCCACCTCCGTGACCGCCGTCATCATGGCCACCTCCTCCTCCCCCATGTCCACCATCATCATGGCCACCGCCGCCACCATGACCTCCATCATCACCGTAACCACCATGTCCACCACCTCCGCCACCACCGTGACCAGTCGCTGCCGCTTCTAAATCGACCAATTTGTTCAGCGCTATTTCACGAGCGTTCGCTAGGCACAGGAATGCCAGGGCTAAGCCGAGGATGCAAAGATCCCGGCTGATCTTCATTTTGAACGGATTTCGTACGAATGAGCTAGCGAACACTACGGGACCGGACGAACAACTGATGAATCGGTCACAATGTTTGCTATTTATAGGTTGTTGAGATTCTGTTTTTGCAAAAGCGGGAAAAATGCCGTTAACAGACCGTTCATTCAGATCGATTTACAAATTAAATTGTTGCATCTCGTAAGATTGACTTTCACTCATTTTGAGTGTCCGTTGTTTTTTTTTTTACTTCGCTGTGACTATTTCAAGACGGTTTCGGTGGATTATTTTATAATTATCACCGCGCATTGCACACCAACTAACAAGGGAAAGATACGAAGCAAACGACGAAATTTACCGGCTAAATGATTTTCAAATTGTATTTTAGATACGCGTCCAAGCTGTGTGCCAATCGATTTGGTTCTCCGATTTGCATTAGTAATAATTAACTTCTCTGTCTTTGCAGTTTATGTAAGGTACACGCATAAATCGTGATATTATTTAATGTACAGCATTACGGCCGACAAAAATAAGTCTAAATTATAGAAAATAAGTCATTAAGTTTTTGTCGTCGGTGAATTTGTTACACAAGCAATGTTACTCTGTAAAAACTTGCAGGTTACATACTGTGCTTTTCTCTCTTTCGATATACAGGAGAAATTAGAAAGATTATTGAGCTACAGACAATGGCTATTAAGTTTGAATTATCAGTAAAAATTCGTAATATAATAAAAAAGGGCGGAATAGGACGAGAATCGAGTTAAAACATTTTGGTTCTATACAGCAGTTAGGTTCAAAATATGCAAGAAAAGATATTAGAGCAAAGTAGCTCAGATGAATAATAAAGGAATAGAGAAGAAAATAACATTAAATGGAACAAAGTAAATAATGACGGAGATAATTGAGGAGAAAAACTCCAATAAGTAAATATACTTTATTACCCAACAGGTACGTAATACAAGGGTGATTCCGTAAGTTTTAAACTAGGCTTCTACTAGTTTGGATGCATTTAAAAAACGAAAATATGTATTTCAACATTGAAGACCACTTCATACAATTTTTCTCATTTGTATATTATGACAGTAGTTGTATGAAGCCGTCTTTAATGTTGAAATATTTCGTTTTTTAAATGCATCCAACCTGGCAGTTGGAAACGGGCTCTTAAAAATGTCATAATTTCAAAATTAATTTCCTTTTTAATGAGAAAATCTTCTACTTCGTAAACATTTTTTTAAATTAAAAAAATCCGTTATGTACGGCGGATGTCCCAATACTTTAGTACATTTACCTTAAAAAAAATAACTTGCGATTTTACATCTTTAACTTGCAGAAAGGTTTTTGGCAAGAGAATGTTTTAGTTAACGCCGATATACGAGGGGAGTTTGAAAAGTAGTGAGAATGGAAAAAAAAAACGAATTTTTTAAATACAAAATAATTTTTATTTTTCAATATATTCTCCCAAAAGAGCAATACATTTATTCCAACGGTGCTCCAATGCCCTTATGCCATCTCTAAAATGCGATTCCGGAAGGCTTGCAAAATACTCATTTACGAAGATGATAAGTTCGACGTTAGATGAAAATTTCTTTCTACCTAGTGCCGTTTTCAATTTTGGAAAAAGGTGGAAGTCGGAAGGGGCTAGATCCGGCGAATAAGGTGCATGCGGTATTAATTGGAAATGCAACTCGTGGATTTTGGACATCGGTGGTATGTGCTGGTATGCGAGTGGATACACTACAGTACACCTGAAACTAAACAACAGTCGAAATAATGGTTAGAACGTGGTTCTGCACCTCCAAAGAAAGCGAAAACCACTTTATCGGCAAACAAGGTGATAGCATCAATTTTTGGGATTCAAAGGGCATTTTGCTTATTGATTACCTTCGGAAAGGTGCCACAATAAACGGACAATATTATGCAGAACTTCTACAAAAATTAAATGTTGAGATTCGTGCTAAACGGCCAGGAATGGCAAAGAAAAGATTCTGTTTCACCAAGACAACGCTCCCTCGCATACCAGCACAGTTGCGATGTCCAAAATACACGAGTTGCATTTCCAATTAGTACCGCATGCGCCTTATTCGCCGGATCTAGCCCCTTTGGACTTCCACCGTTTTCCAAAATTGAAAACGGCATTAGGTGGAAAGAAATTTTCGTCTAACGACGAGCTTATCATATTCGTAAATGAGTATTTTGCAAGCCTTCCGGAATCGCATTTTCGAGATGGCATAAGGGCATTGGAGCACCGTTGGAATAAATGTATTGCTCTTTTAGGAGAATATATTGAAAAATAAAAATTATTTTGTATTTAAAAGATTTGTTTTTCTTTTCCATTCTCACTACTTGTCAAACTACCCTCGTATAATAGACAAACTTGATAAGCCAAAAGTCAAAACACTATTTTATTTGTATCATACGTGACACATGCGTGCATTTTCTATTTCTTCACAATTTCTTGATAAGACGTAACGCGTAACTCTATTAGAAAAGCGGTTGCGCCCTTTCTTTTATCACACGTGACTATCGATGAATTAGACAAATGCCGGTACATGTTCATATCTTGCAACATTATTGATACACCGGCAAACTTTCGTGGTTTTAACAATACTAATATCAATGACAAATGAATGAGTTGTAAACTTAATATATCATTTTCTCATCATCATTTTCTATATCACTGTATTTCACATATTTGGCGGAACGAATTTCACATATTTTGCAAACATCTTGAGGTTACAAAAAACGTCGTTCATTCTTGCATAATAATATTTTGGGTATTTTCTTGTACTATACTTAGATTTTTCGTTTCGATAGTTCACGATTCCTTTGAAACGAATAAACGAAATTACAATACAAATCTGTAAGTTATAATTAAATTATTTGGTCGTTGTATATTAGTTACGCAATTGTATTTTGCACTGAAAAAAAAAGCAAAATGTCAAATGCAATTCTTAGATTAAAAGAGAATATTTAACTTTCTATTTGTCCAGTTTCTATTTAATTTATCCATTTAATTTTATAATTTGTTGTGTCTAAGGTTAACAAGTCTGATTATATAACAAAAGAAATACGCAGAAGGTATATTCCGTTGCATAGAACTTCATTTGCATCTGCAGGCTGTAACTATTTGTATAATTCTACGCTTGTTATAAATAATAATTTGAAATCTCTTAAATAAATTATGACGCTTTGTTTTATTAAAAACGAACGATTAATTTTTAGTTTTTATTAAATCAATTACTACTTTATTATACGATAAATAATAATCAATTATATAGGATGTCTTATTAAGAGCTTGAGAACTTAAAATGATAATACAAGACAGAAATATTGTTGGAATGAAATTTCTTTTATTATAATCTGGTAGATAATTTCATGGCATTTATTTTTTAAATTTGATTTCGTACATATGTCCGCCGCGGCTACGAGTTACATGGTCAATTCGATCAGTCCAATTTTTGACTACTTTTTCAAATAAATCTGGCCGTATAGCGTCAATGGTGGCTTGCATATTAGCTTGCAATGCTTCAAGAGTTGCTGGTTTGTCGGCATAAACCAATTACTTAACATACCCTTATAAAAAGTAATCCAGAGGGGTTGTCACCAAATTGATTTTGCAATAAATCGATTATTAAGCGCGCTGTATGGCAAGTTGTGTCGTCTTGTTGGAACCAAATGTCGATGTTTAGCTGATTAATTTTTAAAAACAAAAATTCAGTCAACATGGCTCGATAGCGCTCGCCATTCACCGTAACGGCAGCTCCTTTCTCATTTCGAAAGAAATAAGGACCGACGATGCCGCCAGCGTGTAAATCGCACCAAACATTAAATTTCGATGGATGTAATGGTGATTCGTTAACGGCTTGAGGATCGTCTTCGCTCCAAATATGGCAATTTTTCTTATTGACGTAGCCATTTAACCAGAAATGAGCTTTATCACTAAACACAATTCTTTGATAAAAATGTTCATCTTCGGCTAGTTTCAAATGAACCCAATCAGCAAAAATGCGACGCAAATGATGGTCGTTTGGCTTCAATTCTTGCACGAGCTGTATTTTATAGGCACGTAAGCCAAGATCCTTACGTAAAATTTTCCACGTAGTCGAAGGACAAAATCCAGGAAACTGAGAACGACGACGATTGATTTTGCAATAAATTGTTAAGCGCGCTATATGGCAGGTTGCGCCGTCTCTTTGGAACCAAATGTTGTCGATGTTTGGCTGATTAATTTTTCGAAACAAAAATTCGGTCAGCATGGCTCGATAGCGCACTGCTTTTTTTTCAGTGCGACAGACAGCAGTAGTTGAGCCCTGAAGATGTCTCATACGAATAGGGGCGAAGCGTCGGCAGTTATACCCGTGACGCGGTTCCAGTCCGGAAGCCCAGAAGAAAATATTTGGAAACGTTTCCAAAAGCAGTGTGTAATAAAAGAAAAACACGTTTTCTGTTTCGATAATCTTTTATTTTTGCTATCTCTTCATTTAAAATTGCTTAAATATATTTACAGAAACCTTTTACGTTCACCCACATTAAAAAAATATAAAATTTTATAAATCAGACAATAGTCCGTCTACTATTTTATTATATCACTAGAACTATTACCTGTCAATATTTCATTATAAAAGCCAATAAATTGTACGTAACCCATAATATTAGGGCACCTACCAATATCATAAGAAGATAATGTGCAAAAGTCAACCTGAAAATAAAATCCAAACGTAAAAATCAAATCAGAAATATGAAGTTAGTTCCGTATCTTGTGCTTGTTGATCTATACGAACTATTGGGTCACTTGGTAAGTAAATTCGTTTACTTTTCCTTAATAATTCTTTCATAGTATACATAAGTATGTTGTGCAAATATATACGAGGATAGTTTGACAAGTAGTGAGAATGACATATAGGTGGCGCTCTAATTGGTAAAACAAATGCACTGTAATTTACCGTGCCCATTTATATGTTTACATTCCGATATTTAGATAAATCGGTTGATTAGTTTATCTTTGACAGCTGATTGAAAAAGAAGCAACACGTCGTTTTGTTAAAATGGAAAAAGCAGAGTATCGTGCGGTGATTAAATACTTCGTAATTAAGGGTATGAAAGCTACCGAAATAAAAGATGAGTTACGGGAAACATTAGGTGAATCTGCTCCATCGTCCGCGACAATAAGTAGATGGGTAAATGAATTTGAACGTGGTAGAACAAGCTGTGTTGATGAAACGCGCTCTGGAGCACCCAAAATCGTGACTTCTAAGGAAATGCGCAAGATCGACGACTCAAAGTGAGAGAGATAGCAGACATGGTAAACATTTCAACAGAACGCGTACACCACATTTTAACGAAAGAATTGGGCCTTTCCAAGCTTTCGGCAAGATGAGTGCCGCGATTGCTTACAATTGATCAAAAGTTCACTCGTTTGCGCATTTCCAATGAGTGTTTGGACCTTTATAAGCGGAATCCTGTTGATTTTTGTAGCCTATTTGTTACTTGCGATGAAGCTTGGATACACTACAGTACACCCGAAATTAAACAACAGTCGAAACAATGGTTAGAACTTGGTTCTACACCTCCAAAGAAAGCGAAAACCACTCTATCGGCAAATAAGGTGATGGCATCAATTTTTTGGGATTTTGCTCATTGATTGCCTTCAGAAAGGTGCCACAAAAAACGAACAATATTATGCAGAACTTTTACAAAAATTAAATGTTGAGATTCGTGCTAAACGGCCAGGAATGGCAAAGAAAAGATTCTGTTTCACCAAGACAACGATCCCTCGCATACCAGCACAGTTGCGATGTCCAAAATCCACGAGTTGCATTTCCAATTAATACCGCATGCACCTTATTCGCCGGATCTAGCCCCTTCCGACTTCCACCTTTTTCCAAAATTGAAAACGGCACTAGGTGGAAAGAAATTTTCGTCTAACGACGAGCTTATCATCTTCGTAAATGAGTATTTTGCAAGCCTTCCGGAATCGCATTTTAGAGATGGCATAAGGGCATTGGAGCACCGTTGGAATAAATGTATTGCTCTTTTAGGAGAATATATTGAAAAATAAAAATTATTTTGTATTTAAAAAATTCGTTTTTCTTTTCCATTCTTACTACTTGTCAAACTATCCTCGTATATTGTTTCTTTTCGTCCAATACATTTTAGCCATCTTATAGTACCATGATTCCGCGCTTGAAAAACTTTTGATCTTCAGTTGTAAAAAATTGAATTGAATCTTTGACGTCTTCATTGGAATTAAATGTTTTTCCACTAAAATAATTCTGCAAAATTCGAGCAAGTGTTAATTAAAGAATGCCAGATCTGGGAAATATGGTGGGTGTGCTAGCGCACCCTATCCAAGCTGTAACAGCTTCTGGCGAGTCATAAAACTTATATATAGTTAAGCGTTGATGTTAAAAGACTACGCCGCAATTACATTACTGAAATATTTTGACAAGGGACGTTATTTTAATTGAAACTTTTTAGACTACCCTCGTAGACAATGATTTTTGATCTTAAATTGTAAAGAAATGAATTTAAAACTTTATTATTTTCATTGGAATATTTTTTCACCAAAATAATTGTGCAAAAATCGGTGCAAGTGTTAATTTAAAGGATGCCAGATCTGGCGGATGTGATGGGTATGCTAGCTTAATCCATCCAAGCTGTAACTGCCTCTGGCGAGTCACAAAACTTATATAAAGTTCGGCGTTATGGTGAAAAATTATGCCACAATTATATTGCCAGAATATTTTGAAGAGAGACTCTGTTTTCATGTTGAGGCTTGAAAGTTTTTAAACTACCCTCGTAAACAATGAAGAACGCGTAGAAGTAAGACTTATGAAATTATTAAACTTAAAACAAATTTTTTAACAATATGAACGCAATATAAAAATTGCTATGTAATAGGGAAACGTATATATCCTACTGGTGAAAAATGGGTGTTAATTCTTGTAAAAAAAACTACTTAATTTGTACCTATAAGGGTTGGCTAACTCATATAAGTTAAAATTAGTAAAATAATAATAATTATTGTATCAATTGGTGTTATTTACTCTGGTATTTTTTGGCAAAACTAAACATTGTTGATATTCCCCAATTTTGGATTAATATCAACTGTGATTATATTTAAAAACGTTCAATTAAATTTGGTACGTAGACTTCCGCGGCCGTAGTCCATACTATCTTCTTCATGGCTTCCGAGCTGGAATCGCGTCACTGGTATAACTACCGACGTTTCGTACCCACTCATATTTACATCTTCAAGGCTCAACTACTCCTACTGTCTGTTGCACTGAAAACAGTTTTCAGTGGAGTCCTGAAGGTGTCCCATATGAATGGGTACGAAACGTCGGCAGTTATGCCAGTGACGCGGTTCCAGCACGGAAGCCCAGAAGAAGATAGTTCAGTTAAAGTTTGGAAAAGTCTATGTAACATCAAATAGTTCTTTTAACAGATCAATACGCACTTGATATAAGTTTTAAAATTGATTACATTTTATCTTTAAGCAGCGCTTTATTATTGTTCTCCATTTTTTCCTTCGCCAAAAAAGTTTTTATCCCAATCCAAAAATTAGTCATATACTCATTGAGGTCTATGGTGCTGATATCGAAATAGTAGCGTTTTTGTTCCTTCTCACTCAAACTATTCCACATACTCTCAACGTTTTCTTCGCTGAAAGTCCACTCGTGTTGACCAAAGTATTTTAAGGCAATTACTAGTGAATGGATCTTATCATTGTATATTTTACTCACTCTGGAAAAGAAAGCATATTTGTCAAAATATTTCGCTCCTGTCTGAATATTGTGCTGGATTTGGAATGACGAAAAAAATTTAAATTATTGATTAACGTTTGTGGAGTCAGAAAATTAAAAAAGAAGAAACTTAAGCAGAAGAATTTTAAACGCATGTACGAGGGTGGTCCCATAAGTACCCGGCCTTACCTAGAGATGACGGTAGTAGTAGTAGTAGTGAAAAATATGACTGTAGAAAGTACACTATCTATAAAGCATATGTTTCAAGTTAGAAGACGCCACGTTGTTTAGTATTTGTTTAGCAGGCATCAATAATGAACGTTTTTAGTGAATTTGTAAAAATGGAGAAAATTGGTCATCGTTACGTGATATAATACTTTTATTAGAAAGGCTTCACTTCAACCGATATAAAAGCTGAACTGGATTTTACTCTGGGTGAGTTTGCTCCTTCGTTTACAACAGTGAAATATTGGGTAGCAGAGTTTAAACGAGGCCGTACGAGCTGCTAAGACGAGCATCGCAGTGGTAGACCAAATGGGGTGACGATTTCAGAAATGGTGAAGAAAATTCAGAAAGCGTTACTGGATAATCGTCGACTAAAAGTGCGCGAGCTAGCAGACATAGTAGGTGTTTCAAAACATGCGGTACATAGCATGTCATCTGAAAATTTGGACATGAGAACGCTGTGTGCAAGATGGGTGCCGCGTTTGCTCACACTCGAGCAAAAACAGTGTCGCGAAGATGTTTCAGTTGATTGTTTAGCGAAGTTTCACAGCAACAAAGCAGAATTTTTGCGCCGTTTCATAGCCATGGATGAAACATGGGTCCATTACTTCACACCCGAGACAAAAGGACATTCAAAACAAAAGGGAGAGCCGGCGCCAAAGAAGGCGAAGACCGTTTCATCTGCAGGCAAGGTCACGGCATCGGTTTTTTGGGATGCGCGTGGAATAATTTTTATTGACTATCTTGAAAAAGGAAAAACTATCAACGGCGAGTATTATGCGAACTTATTGCAACATTTGAGCGAAAAAATCAAGTAAAAGCAGTCGCATTTGGCTTAGAAGAAGGTGTTGTTTCATCAAGACAATGCACCAGCTCACAAACCCATTATTGCAATAGCCAAAATTAATGAATTAAAGTTTGAATTGCTATTTCAGCCAGATTTTGCCCCCTCGGATTATTTTCTGTTCCCATACTTGAAAAAATAGTTCAGTGGTCAAAGATTTTCCAACGATGAAGAAGTGATGTCGGCAGTTAATTGCTATTTTGAGGAGCAATATAGTTCTTATTATAAAAAGGGTATCGAACAAAAGTGCATAGAGCTGAAATAAGATTATGTTGAAAAATAAATAAATTTCTTTCAAAAACTTTGTGTTTTTTTTTGTTGGGTCGGGTACTTTTGAGACCACCCTCGTAAACTAAAAACGACAGAAACTGAAGGATATGGTTGAAAAGTCTTAATTTTAAAGAAGATTTAATGAAAACGATATTTAATCAAAGTATGAAGGAGTTTTGAGAATTCTGGTTCATAAACTTACCTGGTTTTGTTTCCTGATAGAAATGCAAAAACATCTAACACATATAGTGGAATATATTGCACGATGTACAATAGTATATAGTACAGGAAGCCATTTTTAATATTAAGCAACATTTGTTTCCACACTGCATTCTCTAATCTTATATTTTTCTTGTTTAAAGTAGTGAAAAAGATTTTCAACTTTCTTTTGAATTTGTCACAGGTGTAATTGTAGACAAGAATCTTATCATTGCTTGACGATCTGCAAAAAAAACCCTACTAGAAAGAGGCAAAATTGTATTTAGAAAGAAAAATGTTATCATAAAAGTTTGTCGAAATACATGTAAATATTCTACCAAATTTAATAAAAATTAGAGTGTGCGAGTTGTTGAATTTCTCTTATATTGGGTTGGCAACTAAGTACTTTTGGTTCTTACTGATAGATAGCGTTGCTTTATTTTTTGTATAACGTATGTTAGTGCTGTACTTTACCGTTTATCGCGTGATACTATTCACATTGACGTAACTTCAGAAGCAAGTAGTGCGTGATTTTTATTAAAGCTATTAGTTGTGGGTTAATTTTAAATGGAGTGCAGAAACATATTTTACTATTTTATTTCCGTAAAGGAAAGAAAGCTGCTGCGGCTCACAAAAAGATATGTAAAGTTTATGGTGCTAATTGCTTAACAGAGCGCACGTGTCAGAATTGGTATAAAAAATTCCGTTCTGGAGATTTTTCCCTCAAAGATGAGCAACGTTCTGGTCGGCCTACTGAAGTTGATGATGACCAAGCCAAAGTCATAATTGAAAAGGATCGTCATATAACTGTTCGAGAGGTTGCGGTGAGGCTACATGTATCGCACACAACAATTGAAAAACATTTAAAATGTCTTGGGCTAGTTAAGAAGCTTGATATTTGGGTACCTCACGAATTGAAAGAAATTCATTTAACACAAAGAATCAACTTTTGCGATATGCACCTTAGACGAAATGAAACCGACCCTTTCTTAAAAAGAATTATCACTGGTGATGAAAAATGGGTCCTGGACAGTAACATAGTTCGAAAACGATCATGGAGCAAACACGATAAACCAGCTCAAACCACATCGAAAGCTGAATTGCATCCAAAAAAGATCATGCTGTCAGTTTGGTGGGATTGCAAAGGTGTTGTGTTTTTTGAGCTGCTTCCAAGGAACCAAACGATCAATTCTGATGTTTACTGTCAACAATTAATAAAACTGGATGAAGCAATCAAAGAAAAACGGCCAGAATTGTCAAATCGGAAAGGTGTAGTTTTCCACCAAGATAATGCAAGGCCTCACACATCTTTGGCAACTCGTGGGAAACTATTGGAGCTTGGCTGGGAAGTGATGCCACATCCCCCATACAGCCCTGATCTAGCACCATCTGATTACCATTTATTTCGAAGTTTGCAGAATTCTTTGAATGGTAAAACTTTCACAAATGACGATGACCTTCACTCGTACGTGGTTCAGTTTTTTGCTGATAAGGACCAGAAATTTTATGAGCGCGGAATCATGCAGCTGAAGGAAAGATGGCAAAAGGTCATTGAGCAAAATGGAAAGTATATAATTGATTAAAAGCTATTCTTTGTTTAAAAAAAAAGTGTTTTATTTTATACTACAAAACCGAAAGTACTTAGTTGCCAACCCAAAAAATAAATTTGAATATCTACCACGACAATTCAAGTTTAATCAACACTTGTGAAGCTGAACCAAAACTTAGAATAATTCTTCGGGGATGATCCTAGCATTGCTTTGAAATGCTGTCTTTTATATTTTTGGTGGATTACTAATGATCGAGCTATTCACTTGTCTGAGCATCGAATATTCATATAAAATGTTTCTTAGCTGTCCATCTGAGACTCCTACAATGTTTATTAGCGTTCGAAAATGTTAGCTAGTTAGCTAGCTTGATAGCGTCACAATAATATTTCAATATATTTCTATAAAGGAGAACTTAAAGATTTTCGTTTTGCTTTAGTTTTACCTGTTTCGTGTACCATGCCACGCTGAACAAATCAAAGCGTTTGAACAATAATCGACGGGTACCCAATTTGAAAGTAACTCCTCATTATAAGGTGTGACTCGCAGAAAACCCATTGCGCTGCTAAAATATATACCCATCGGACCACTCAAATTATCCGTCCAACCTGGCAAAGGTTCCAGCGCAGCTGTGGTAACTGAAATTGTATTAAGTGTTACTATACAGTATGATTCCAAAAAAGTGGAAATCACTAAAAAATTTTCAAAGACAATTCTGTAAAAACGATACGCTCAATTTTTAATTTTGATTTTGTAAACGATAACTTGAAAAAGAATATTTTTATACTCAAATTTTTTCGGTTGACAGAAAAGTTACGTCGCTTTTTTTCAGCAGATGGCCCTAATTGCAAGTGCTAGAGTCACTCGTGTCTATTTTCATACTATGCTATATGACAGTTGACAGTTACGTATCTCTAAAGTATCTAGAAATTGCGCATTAAAAAACTTAAAGGTTTACATGTACAATTTCAAGAATATGTGGTCTAATACTAGGTGGATCGAAGATCATACGAACGTTGCTTAAAAACAAAAGATTATGTTTTCGACATTTTTGAGTTTTCTCTTAATGAAGAGACATTTTTCTGCCTACCTGAAATCGTATTTTTACAGTTTTCAAATTCCATATTTTATACATTCATTATCTAGGAAATATTCCGTCGTCTCTTTTACATTTCTAACGTAGACAATAAACCGAAATAAGGAACCTTTATAGGTAAAGATGTGTGCGTGTCTAAAATCTCCGGAAAGATATAATAAATAATTTAATAAATTTGTCAATATTGAAAGAGTTATAGACTGATTGTCGCTAGCTACAATTCAAACTTATTAAACGCGATATATTAGGTGTACCGGAAAGTTCTGCCCGTTCCGGTTACAAGAAGTTTCAACAAGTGTGTCCATATTCATTTGACACATATTTGGCTCTCTCTTTTTATCACTGAATGCATACATACTGACCTAGCAAATGAACTAAAACGAAGATGATTTATGTTAGTATTAAGTGAGATGCGATCGTGTACCCACGCTACTGATAAAAATCATTTACGTCACTGTATTTTCTATGATTTCCAACAAGGAAGAAATGCTATAGAAGCCTGTAGAAATTTATTGAATGCGTTTGGTGAAGGTACAGTTTTTGATAGAAAATGCAGAAGATGGTTCGAAAAATTTCAAATAGGGGATTTTGATCTTAATGACAATCTATGCTTTGAGTGACTATCTCTGGTGGACGACGATACTGTTAAGATCATGTTAGAGCAGAATCCTTTTTTGACAACATCGGAGATTGCGGAAAGGCTTAATTGAACTCAACAAACCATTTCGGACCATATGCGGAAACTAGGATTGGTGTGGAAATATTCGAAATGGGTGCCATATGAGTTAAGTGAGAAGAATTTGAATGATCAAGTCATTATATGCACATTTTTGTTTGCACGGAACAAAATAGAACCCTTCTTGGACTGGATGATAACTGGGGATGAAAAGTGGATTATTTATGAAACCATTGTAAGGAAAAGGGCATATTGTGAATCCGGAAACCTGCCCCCTTCACCTCTAAATCGAAGTTGAACCTGAGAAAGAGAATTTTGTGTATATGGTGGGACATTCGAGGACCAGTACATTTCGAGTTGTTGAAACCGAATGGAAAGCTAAATTCGGAGAAGTACTGTCAGAAACTGTATAATTCAAAAAGAGCACTCTAAGAAGAAAGGCCCGCGATGTTCAATAGGTAGAACATCGTACTGCTTCATGATAATACCAGGCCACATACTGCTTTGGGGATTCATCAGAAACTCGCAGAGCTAGGCTGGAAAATTCTGTCACATCCACGATACTGCCCGGACCTAACGCAGGGCAAAAAATTCAAAAACGAAGAAGATATCAGACAAGCACTGGTTTAATTTTTCGCTTCTAAGGATAAGGTATTTTTTAAAAATGGGATATACAAATTGTCATCACTCTGGCAAGAAGTCATAAATAATGATGGAAATTATATTATTCAAGTTTATTCAATGTATGAACAATTTATTATTTTGTTTTATTTTAAAAATGGGTAGAACTTTCCGGTAGACCTGATATTATGAAGCAAAAATAAAGCCACAGATTAGACAATGCTCGACTTTTGGGCGTTCCTTTTTAATATAGCAATATTTATCCCTGTAATGGATGTTATATTTTTACCACTTCCTAAGACGATGTTTACGACGATTTTTATATCGAAATTATCTTGTATTTTTTATATATTTATACATCGATATAATAATCTGCATTAACAAAATTTGGGAAGGTAACGGACTCGTTTTACTTTGGAAAATTTCGAACGGTTTGTTAATACCGGCAGACTTTTAGATACCAGAGGAGTTGCGGGATGTCAGGATTTGATGGAAATGTGAATTTATTGATTCTATGTTACGATAATATTAGAAGAAAGTTGAAATAACTTACCCGCACCAGGCCTAAATATAACCAATGGTAGGTCTCTGTAATTGTTATCCAAAAAGTTTTCCAGCAACGACTTGCAAAATGTGTACGCGTTGGGATGTTTGTTTATAATTCTGCAAACAATCGACTCAGAGAAAATAATTTTTTAATATATGAAGGCAATAGTATTGATTCTCAAATAGATAATAAAGGACCCCTCACCACATTAGTACAGGCTGTTTTTTTAAGAGCTTGAGAACTTAAAATGATAATACAAGACAGAAATATTATATTGTAGGAATGAATTTTTTTTTATTATAATTTGGTAGATAATTTCATGGCATTTATTTTTTAAATATGATTTTCGGCATATGTCCGCCGCGGCTACGAGTTACATGGTCCATTCGATCAGTCCAATTTTTGACTACTTTTTCCAATGAATCTGGCTGTCTGGCGTCAATGGTGGCTTGGATATTGGCTTCCAATGCTTCAAGAGTTGCTGGTTTATCGGCATAAACCAATGACTTAACATAGCCCCATAAAAAGTAATATAGGAGCGTTAAATCGCACGAACGAGGCCGCCAGTGAACAGGACCACTTCTGGAAATAAAGTTGTCACCAAATTGATTTCGCAATAAATCGATTATTAAGCGCGCTGTATGGCAACTTGCGCCGTCTTGTTGGAACCAAATGTCGTCGATGTTTAGTTGATTAACTTTTAGAAACAAAAATTCAGTCAGCATGGCGCGATAGCGCTCGCCATTCACCGCAACGGCAGCTCCTACCTCATTTCCAAAGAAATAAGCACCGATAATGCCGCCAGCATGTAAACCGCACCAAACAGTAAATTTTGATGGATGTAACGGTGATTCGTTAACGGCTTGAGGATTGTCTGCGCTCCAAATATGGCAATTTTGCTTATTGACGTAGCCATTTAACCAGAAATGAGCTTCATCACTAAACACAACTCTTTGATGAAAATGCCCATCTTCGACCAGTTTCAAATAAGCCCAATGAGTAAAAAATTCGACGCAAACGATGGTCGTTTGGCTTCAATTCTTGCACGAGCTGTATTTTATAGGCACGTAAGCCAAGATACTTACGTAAAATTTTCCACGTAGTCGAAGGACAAAAGCCAACAAACTGAGAACGACGACGAATCGACGTTTCTACGTCTTCTTCAATACTTCGCGCTACAGCAGCAATATTCTCTTCGGTACGCACATTTCTTTGTCATATTGATGGTTTTGAATAAACAAGAGCAAAATTATTGTGAAAACGATCAATAACTGCACGAATTGCTTGCTCACTAGGCCGATTATGTTGACCGTAAATTGGACGAAGTGCTCTATGAACTTCGCGAATAGATTTATTTTTTTTCAAAGTAAATTTACACAATTTGGAAGCGTTCTTCTGGCGTTAAACGATTCATGATGACTTGCTAAACCTTACTGAACAGAAATGTCAACACAGTTTGACATTATTAGCTGTCAAACCATAGTTATCGATATTGATAGTTCTCATGCAGCTTAAAAAACACCCATTACTTATATCCAAATTTTTTATTCAACAAATTGATATGTGACTCAACATTTTCGAAATTACTTACATTTCGGTGATTTTTTCGACGATACGATCATCCAATTCTTCGCATACTTTTAATACTAATTCTAAACTCACGGGTATATCATTGTATATCTTTTCTTCTATAACCTTACGAATACAATTTGAGAAAGCCGTCGAAACTAACACCACAGATTTTAAACTTTTCATGCGGCGACAGAGTGCTAACAATTCCAAAACGCTTTTAACATTGTATTTTATGTTGTGCTTCAAGTTGGCGGCTAAATTCACCGAAGCAGCGCAATTATAAACGATATTCACCTGTTAATATAGTGAAGAATTATTTTATATAACTTAAATTTAAGGAGGTTACTTCATTCTAGATTTCAAATTGGAATCACATCTTGAGTACTACCAAAATTCACCATTAGACAGAAGTTAAGCCCTGTCTCACAAAACTGAAGACGAAGCGTTGGCAGTACCGGTAGTTCCAACTCCAATCATCTTGACTTCCGTGTTAAAATCACTTGAGCTGCCAAAGTTTCATCTTTAATTCTATGAGACATCTTTAGGACTTAACTATGTCTCATGGAATTGAAGACGAAATGTCGGTACCGAAAACGTTATTCCAACTTGAAAGCCAAGGTAAAGTAACCATGGACAACGACCATGGAAATGCAGAAGTCAGATTTATCCAGAAGTTTTTAAGTTTTGAATAACTTGGTAAAACGTGTGTAGTCTTCTTGTACTTGAACAATGTTTATTTATAATTGGTGCGATTCCAACAAAATAATGCTCGATGTTAGCAAATGAAGGGTGGTAACTTACTCCAAGTGCAATAACCGTATTATGTTTGATTATTCAGATGACCAAACTTTTTTGACTAGACAAGTTGAGGTAAAAGATTTACGTGTTATTTTCAACTAACACTTAAGCTTTGCGAAACACATCCACTTCATATGTAATTCTGCTTCTCGTTCTTTGAGTTTTATCACAAATGATGGTCCCATGTCACGGGGTTCATTTTTATACCCGCATTAAGTAGGGACTTATGTTTACTCTTTTCACTTTTGTTTTTGAGACAAAATATAATATTAAATCCATAGCCATAGAAAACTTAAAAACTTCCGAAAGAATATTGCAAAATATTTTACCTCATTCAAAAGTTTTTCCATATTTTCCTCACTCAAACCCAGACGGGGTTCTAACATGTCACCTTCTATTATTACAATCTTATCCATGTAATTTGGTTGGTCTTTCTTAAGTTGATCGAATATCTACAACATTTTTTACTACAAATTTGAATTATTAACGATAATTACAGTACACCAACGATCAAATAAAATCAAAATTCAAAGAAGTTCAATGAAATACGTGTGTGTATTTTGTTAGAATACACTTTCAGTAATGATGTGAGAAGCATAACTGGAAATGTTTTAAAATAACGAAAAAAGTATTGTCGAGTGTTTAATCATGCCTCCCATTTTTATTTATTAGATTATTATATTTTTAGGTTAGAATTGAATACGTTCAGAAGATGAGAAAGGATAAAAAGTATCAAATTTATATTCATTTAGACGCAGATACTGAAAAAAAATGAAAAGTGGGAAGGAAAACAATAATATGGAAGACTATAAGAGAAATAATAGTCGTGAAAACGCTAAAATTGCAAAAATTGAGTTTAAAAAAAGCGCGATAAAAACTAGGTATTGTTGTAAATATCGGTCCATAAAAAGAGTGAAAAATGATCAGTTTTACAGCATAAAATATGTTTCTAGAGAACTCTTTTTTGTTTGTTTTAGGGTACTGAATGTTAAAATGTTCTCTATTAACTTTTTGACGAAAACGTAGTCTGTAGTAAAACACTGTGTACTCCCCCCCCCCCCCAAAATAAAACAAAATATTCTTTGTTGCCTTGTTTATGGAGTTAATCCACGGGTGAAGTATATGTACCAAAGTCATATACAAAGGGTACTAGGAAAGTTTTGCAATACAGCTTTGTTTATTTAATTTTTTCAAAGTAATTTTCTCTACTTTCAATACACCTCTCCATCCTTCGAAACCAATCTTTAAACCAGTTCTGACAAGTTTCACTAGGGAGTAAAGCACATTCGTTGCCCCAAGCCCGCAGAAGGTCCTCATCCGTCTCCCTTTTAGCTTCAACTTTGTTTTGAGCTTTGGTCGGCACATCGTAATAGTACAGCCAGGTCTTGTCACCTGTCACGATGTTGTTCACATACCGAGATTGTCCCTTATTAAACTTTTTTTAGCATCTCTCGGCACCAAGTTACACGTCGTGGCGTCTGCTCTTCAGTCAATCGATGCGGCACGCAGAAAGAACAAAGTTTCTTCACGTGCAAATGATCATGCAGAATCGAACGAATTGCTGATGCATTTAGGCCTGAAGTACCCTCTATCTGTTGGTAGGTCACTCGCCTGTCCTCGCCAAGTATTTTCCTCACAGTAGCAACGTTTTCCTCCGTTACCGACGTTCGTGGCCTTTCCGGCCTCTCAGCATCCTCCACCGTTAAATTTCCCCTTTGGAATTCTCTATACCACCTGAATATCGTTGCGCGATATGTTTAAACCACGCACGAAATTATAACGCAAAACTGCCCTTAACTCATTTCGTAACCACGATGCCATCGCAAGCACTTTACACTCTCACAGCTAATGAATAAATGAGTCCATCGACATGGCGTGGCGACTACTATGGACGTGTGAACATGTCTCAATATGCAGCAACAAGCAGCTTCCTACGATTCATTGTTGGGTCATATTGCAAATCTTTCCTAGTACCCTTTGTAACATTGGTAATCTCAAAAACCGGATACTTTCAGAAATACAAAATATTTCACCTCGAGTTTTAGAAAAAACATGACGAAGGTTTTACTATAGACTAGATTTTTGTGAAGAAATCAACGGAGAACAATTTTGAACAATTAAGAGGCTAAAACAAAGAACTCTGCAGAAAAATATTTTGTTTTAAGACTTCACTTAACCTATTTTTCCGATTTCACTTAATCACTTCAAAATTATTATCTCTATTATTGAAGTTGTATACATTGTAGGTCATTAAAGTTAAGTAATCAAATAGAATTAAAAAATATAAAAATATATAGGGTGATCCACTTTACAAAATTCACCAGTCAATTACTGCAAATGTAAGTCACCCTATATATTCAAATTTACTTAAAAGACATTAAATTTAGTCTAAAAATTGACGAGTTCGAGGATTGTTAATAACCCTGTAAAAAAAACGTTAAAAACAATTTCATTCCACGATATCCACACTGTATATATGTACGTTGTTTGAGGCAAAATTGGAAGTTAAGCTTCTGCAACAATGGGCCCTTTTTATTGAACGGTATGTATAAGAAAATACTTACTGGTCGATCGAATATAACATTTTTGGCTCTATTTGCGACGTCCTTACCCTTCTTTGGTCTTATGAGTACAAATATTTTATTAATATTGGTCTGACATCTTAATAACTTTTCTATTATAACTTTTCCAATAAAACCTGTACCACCAGTCACCAAAATGTTGGTGTTTTCGAAAAATTTATCTAGCTGGCAATCCATTTTGTTTTTTATTTTTTTCCGGGATGTTTGAGACGAAACAACGTGTCTTGTAAGTAGTAGGAATTTTTATATTCTCTCTTGATAAGTTTCACCCAAGTACTAACTAAAAATTGTCTGTAATTAGGAGTTTTGAAATATGATTGTTTAATGTTGTTTAATGTACAAAAAGAGAATGAAATATGTTTAACATGTTAAATATACGAGGGTAGTTTGACAAGTAGTGAAAATGGAAAAGAAAAACGAATTTTTTAAATACAAAATAATTTTTATTTTCCAATATATTCTCTTAAAAGAGCAATCCATTTTGTTTTTTATTCCTTTCCGGCATGTTTGAGACGAAACAACGTGTCTTGTAAGTAGTAGGGATTTTTATATTCTCTCTTGATAAGAGATCTAGATGATCTTAATTCAAACAGGAAAAAACTACTATGTACACGTAACTATCACTTAACTTAAGAAGAAATATAACAAAACCTAACCGAAAAGCAAACAAAACGTAAGAACTTATGAAACGTTTGAATAACTAAAATAATCTTTGTTAATACATAACGGTTCTGTAGAGCCACTAGCAAGTTCGTTTTAATCTGGTTTACAATTATTAGAAAACAAAAGTAGCTAAAGTGGTACTCCCAATACGTTTATGAACCATTTATTTAATGTATGATGAAGAGAATAATATTATTTGAAGAAAAAATTTTGGATATTTAGTAGAGGAAATATACGAGGGAGCGTTTTTATATTCGCGGAATGAGCGGGTTGTAGAGGGGTGAGTAGACGCATTGGGGGCGTGGCCTGTGCAGCGACTCATGATTAGTATAAATACGAAGTTTCATTGTTATTAGACAGTTAGTCTTTGAGCTATCGTCAACCAAGTAACATAATCAGGAGTGAAAAGTGAAATATGAAAAAATCGAATATCGTGCCGTTATAAAGTTCCTTAACAGGCAAGGAAAATCAGTTGCGACCATAATGAATGAGATGTCATTGGTTTACGGCGACTCTTGTCCAGGAAAAACCATGGTGTACAAGTGGCATAGTTTATTTAAACAAGGAAGGGAATCCCTTGAAGACGACCCGAGGCCGGGCAGGAGCATTGAGGTGACCACGCCAGCACTTATCCAAAAAGTTGAACAAATTGTACTCGAAGATGCTCGACTAAAGAAGAAACAACTCGCAGAAATGGTTGGAGTATCCGATACAACAATTTTTAAAATCCTACACGATCATCTCGGCATGTCTAAGGTCAGCGCGAGATGGGTGCCGAGAATGCTCACGCCGCCGCAAAAACAACAGCGCGCAGAGTGTTCGCGTGCATTTTTGGATCTCTGTAATGAAGACAAGGATGGTGTATTGAGTGGAATTGTTACTGGAGAGGAAACTTGGGTTCATCATTATGAACCTGAGTCCAAACAAGACTCCATGCAGTGGCATAAATAGGGCACAGCACCTCCCAAGAAATTTAAAGTGTCACAATCAGCTGGGAAACTCATGGCAACGGTATTTTGGGACTCGGAAGGAATATTGTTGATTGATTATAAAGATAAAGGTGTTTCTATAACCGGAGAATATTACGCTTCAATATTAGAGCAACTAAAAGATGCCATTAAAGAGAAAAGACGGGGAAAATTGACAAAAGGTGTTCTGCTTTTGCACGACAACGCGCTCGTCCACAAGAGCCGCGTTGCGTTAGCTGCCCTGCATAAGGTGGGCTTCGAAATTGTGAATCACCCACCCTACAGCCCAGACCTGGCCCCGAGTGATTATTACCTGTTTCCGAAAATGAAAAAAGAGCTGCGGGGTAAAAAATTTACTGCCGATGATGAAGTCAAGGAGGCAGTTTCGGCGTGTTTTGCAGATAAAGAGAAATCATTTTTTTATGAGGGTATAAATAAATTAATTGAAAGATGTGAAAAATGTATCCGTCTTGCAGGTGAATATATTGAAAAAGAAAAATAATTTGGTTTTTTTATTTCCACCCCTTGTGCCCCATTCCGCGAATATAAAAACGCACCCTCGTAACTTGTCAACTTTGACAGTTCATTGTAGCTACAACACTACACGTATCGCACTGAAACTTTGGATTTAAGTTAACTAAAGATGGAGGTTAATTTTTAGTACTGACATTTGATTATTAGCGCCCTCTATGTACCACTATGTAAAACTTAAAAGGCATCCCAAATATGAATAAAATAGAGTTAGTTTCAAATGTATGTGACAATATTTTATAGAAGCATAAGTTTAATTACAAACTAAATATTTTATTTTTCTATTAATTACGAGTACATTGACAATAAAACAGACGTCCTTCGATATTTTCGATAATTTTACTTTGAATGTAATATCTCTTAGCTTTAACACACTTGTTTCACCTATTTTTTTTACTGCTGGTAGATCCACTATTTTCAACTTAGTGGAAATAACACAATTTATTAGCGAGTGTCAATGGACAATAGACAGCAGGTGGATGTTGTTTATACTGATTTTGCTAAGGCTTTCGATACAATTAACCATTCAGTATTAGTTTCTAAATTATCCAGCTTTGGATTTTGCCATTATGTAATTGATTTGATCTCTTCATATCTACATAACAGAAGTTGCTATGTTTCGTGTAATGGATTTTCCTCAGATGTATATTCTGCTTCTTCTGGAATTTCACAGGGATTCACTCTGGGACCCTTATTGTTTAATATTTTCATTAACGATCTGTTCAAATTACTTACATGTAATTCCTTGGCAAAATACAAGGAATATAACGATATCGGAACTGTAGAAAAACAAATTTTATAAGTCAAAAGTCAAAACACTATTTTATCTGTATTATATGTGACACATGTGCGCATAATGCACATGCTTTGTATACGTCCGTTTTTATTTTTTTACGATTTCACGATAAGACGTAGCGCGTAACTCTATTAGAAAAATGTTTGCGCCACATTTTTCAACACATATGACTACCGATGAAGTAGACAAATGCTAGTTTGTGTTTGTATTTTGCAACATTATTGATACAACGGCAAACTTTCGTGGTTTATAGTATATAGTAATTGTATTTTGTGGGAATTTATATTTCAGTAAATTATGTACTTACAACTTAAATTTATTTCGAACTTTCCTGAGATTAAATCAAAATAATTGTTACAAAATAAAAAAAGAAAACAAAAAAACTTACCTTTTTTTCTTTAATTTAAGTTATAATCAATAGATAAAATCCTAATTTTCATTGTGTTTTTAGTGCAGTTTTTCACATAAAGGTCGAACGTCTTTATTGCAAACCAGCGTTACCACATCTTTTAGTTTATTGAACATTGAGCGGAGAGTAAAAAATATTATAAGTATATGCATATATGATAAAACTTTCAATTGATAAAACATCTTTTTTAATTTTTTTAGTTAAGCAAGAACAACTAAAAGTATATATAGGGTTAAGTTTAATAATTTAAAAGTTTAGTGTTTGGATTATAAATCGATAGTATAAAGTTGTGCGAGTGTTCGGTTTATATCTGCTACAGGCAGTGGCGGCTGGTCAGGTGAGGCAGGTGAGGCAGTGCCTCACCATCTAAATCTTGGAATTATAACAAGAATAATATGTATACTTTTAAAATTCTTTATAAATTAATTATCATCTTTTATTCAGAATTTATCTTATAAACAATAAGAAAATAGTTTTAAATAAACCGGCATTACAAGCAAAGTACAAATTTATCATTTCATTTTAATTCCGTGCGAATGTACGAGCGCGTATACTTGCCCCGACCAACTTTATGCTTGATCTATGTATATCCCTACTAAACACGAATATTTGAGGCCCGGCCACTCATTGCCTCTCATTGAAAATTTATAACGCACTACAGCAGTCAAAAAAATTCTCAATTTCTATGGAAATTACAGTAAAGTATTAGCTACATATTTAAGATAACAAAGAAGAAAAAATATTCAAAAAGTTAATAGATTTTTCTAACTTTATTGTGAGATTTTTGAATTTTTTAATAATATAGAAAGCATTATTAATAGGATAAATTAAGTATTTATTTAATGATATAAAGATGTCTAAAGGTTTACATTCTTCTTGTACAGTTTCTCAATATTTCCTCCACGCAAATAATATGTTTTAAGTTTTAACAGGAGTATTTTTATTGTTTCAAGTAGATATTGTTTAGATATCAATGTATGTATGTATTATTTAGCCTGAAGCCAATTTGAACTGAGCCTCTCATCGAATCACAATCGCCGAACTACCGAATATACTCGAGGCTGACATTCTCGGCCCGAATCGCAAATTACAGCAGTTGGGGGAATAACAAAGTTAGGTTAAATATTTTAATATTTGTTTAGTGATATTTTCAGTGATTTAAAAATTGTGAATATGGATTTAGAAAATGTAAGAAATACACAAGACATTGTAGATTTTTTAATAAGACATACGTTCGTTGTTCTATCGGTAGAAGATCAATTATATGTCAAAAACCTTCCAAGACCAAACCCTGGTTTATCAAAATCTCTTACAATACACGGTAAGTCTAACAGAAATTTCAATAATAATAATAATAATTACGTTTTTTGCTTGATAAGTTTAGAGAATTTCGGGAGTGTGATACATATTTCAGTACTGTATACGAAAATTCGATGTCAGACGAATCTGTTGCACATAAAAGGCGTAGAATTGATGACGTTCCAGATACTAAACAAAATTATAGAAAATTATTTTTCGAAATTCTAGATACGTTTATTAGTGAAATTGAAATTAGATTTATTGATTTAGAAAAACTTGCTTTTTTTGATTTATTAACAGGAAGTAAATTTGAAGAATATTCGAAGGCATTTCCTCAGAGGCTCTTAAATAATTTGTTTGAACAATATAAATTTTTTGATCAAATTCAATTAAAAAATGAATTAGCTGTTATTTATAGTGACATGCAACTCCTTGGTAATTCTAAAACACCATGTGAAATGTTAAGATTTTTGCACGAACAAAAGTTAGCCATCTGTATGCCAGAACTTTTTAAATTGCTAAGTATAGTAGTTACCATATCGGTAACTTCCGCGTCCGTTGAGCGAAGTTTTTCCACATTGAAACGTATAAAATCGTATGTTAGAAATACAATTGGACAACAAAGACTTAGTAACTGTGCACTAATTGCAATCGAAAAGGAATTGGTTAAAACGACGAGGGATGAACGATTTTATAATGATGTAATTGATTATTTTGCTAACACAAAAAACCGGAGGATACCTTTGCTATACAAGAAGTAAAATCTATTAAATGTAATTCTACGTGCAATGCCAATAAAGGAAATTCTCTGTATTTTAAAATATTTTCATTTTGCATGTAATTTTGAAATTTTGTTATTGGATTGTTGTTGATTTATATATATACATATATATGTATATATTTGTTATATTATTAAATTTTATATTATAATAGGAATGTATTTATTTTTTATTTTTAAATCCTAGAAGATTGAGTTCTTATTTTCGATTAATGTTTTTAGAATTTGTTTGATTTTTTAGAATATTTATTTTCGTTTCACAAGGGTTTGCTTTGAAACTTCGTTTTCCCTTAAAAATCGAATGGGGCGCGATATAGGGCTCAGTTCACGTCTGGCAGCCCTGTTTGTACTGGAAGCCCTATATATATATATAAATATATATAAACTGTTTTTATATGTAGTAGGTATATAGAGTTTATTAATCAATTGTAAACAATTTTGAATATTTATTATTCTATCTGCCTCACCATGTCAAATACTCACGAGCCGCCACTGGCTACAGGTAATAATAATAATAATAAAGTGTTTTCTAATAAGGACTAGACAACTTTTTTTCAAAATAAAATGCAGACTATTTGAGATATTTCAAAAACTTTATTATCTGGTTGAAGTACAATCAAAACATTTATGAATGGAACTCGACTTCGTTCATATGCCCACCGCGGGCACGTTTGCAGCGGTCGATTCGTTGGACTCAATTTTCGATGACTCGGGCAAACAATTCAGTTGAAACGGCTGCTATTTCACGTTCAATGTTGGCTCTGAGCTCATCCAACGTTGTCGGCTTGTTGGCATAGACCAATGACTTGACGTAGCCCCAAAGAAAAAAGTCTAGAGGCGTTAAATCGCACGAACGAGGCGGCCAATCGACTGGTCCATTTCTTGAGATAACACGCTCATCAAACTTACTCTTCAATAAATCGATTGTAACGTGAGCTATGTGGCTCGTGGCACCGTCCTGCTGAAACCACATGTTGTCCAAGTCCATATCTTCCAATTCGGGCCAAAAATAATTAGTAATCATGGCGCGATAACGATTACCATTCACAGTAACGTGACGATCATTATCGTCGACGAAAAAATATGGCCCTATGACGCCGCCGGCATGCAAACCGCACCAAAAAGTTATTTTTTGTGGATGAAGTGGTGTTTCATGAAGTACATGTGGATTTTCACCCGACCAATAACGCATATTTTGCTTATTGACGAACCCATTAAGCCAAAAATGAGCTTCGTCACTGAAAATGATTTTGCGATGAAATTGATCATCTTGGCGCATCTTTTCCAGAGCCCAATCGGAGAACGTACGTCGCTTCAAATGGTCCATCGGCTTCAATTCTTGAGTCAGCTTGATCTTGTATGGGTGTAAACCAAGATCCTTACGCAAAATTCGCCATAAAGTGATCTGGGTGATGTCCAACTCTTGAGAACGCCGTGGAATTGATTGATTTGGATCATTTGCTACGGACGTTTCAACGGCAGCGATATTTTCAACATTTCGACCAACCCGTTGACTCACTGGCACGGCAACATCACACTACGAATATGTAGACTCAAATTTTTGCACTAAACTTGTTACTGCCTGTCTACTAGGGCGAGAATTACGACCGAAAATCGGAGTTAACGCTCTTAAAGTAGCGGTCACCGACTCCGAATTTCTGTAGTAAATTTTTATAATTTGCAGACGTTGTTCGTTGGTGTACTTTACCATGATGAAAACGTTAAGTTTACTGAATAAATTGACAGTGACAGTTCGATGATTAGTGAAAGGGTGCGTTCACAAATTGAATTAAAAGTTGTCAAGTCCCTATTGGAAAACCCTTTATAATATTTATTGTATTTGTAAATTTTTACAAAAACAAAAGTCAGGCGTTAATCTACCATTAACAATGGAACAAAGTAAATTAAAAGAAAAATAAAACGAACATATTACTAATAATAACGAACCAATTATTTATACAAAATGTTACAAATTTAAAGAATATGGTTCAAGATCAACTAGGAAATAGTGTAATCTATGCTTCAGAAAACTAATAGGCTGAGTAGATTTAATAAATATTGGAAGTTTATTGTATACTGGCAAACTAGAGTAATGCAGGCCCTTTTCTGCGAGAGTAAGTCTGTGGATGGGATACGAATAATTTATATTGCTTGAACGTGTGTTATACTGATGTGCAAGAATTTTGAAAATATTGCGTTTTTTATGAGAAACATTACACGTTCGTAGATATAAATACCATGCACAGTCAGGATGTTATTTTTCCTAAATATACATAGTTCGAAAACTTTGATTAAAATTAAGACCAAGAATCAATCTAATCATTCGTTTTTGTGCTATAAATATCCTATTCATGTCGCTGCTACGGCTCCATAGCACAATGCCATACTTCAATCTGGCATAAAAAAGGGCGTAATAAATGCTCAGTAGAGTGTGACGGAATCTAAAATAGCTATTAAGTTCCTGATGCCATAACAAAAAGTATTTAGTTGTTTAGTCGAAGATTCAATGTGACTGCGTTAGTTTAAATTTTGATCAATATGTACACCGAGAAATTTGGTAGAGTTAGCAGAGTTATCTACCTTATTGTTAAGCTCCAATTTTGATGATACACGAGTACTATTGATTGTTCTAAATATCAGGTAGGAAAGGATGTCCAGTCGACGTAAGAAACGAAAGAATCTTTACTATAATTCTCACAGATAAGCTACATAAATTGAAGTAATTTATATATTGAACAAATATTGTCTACTTCTCAATATTATTTACCCGTTTCTGCACAACGCAAATGTTATTCTTAAGCTTTGCATATATAATACTTTTTTTGTATAATGTGTTTATAAAGTAATTTATTTTAATTTAAATACAATTCGATTTTGAATCAATAAATTGTTGTTTAGACATCCTTTGTGTTATATTCTGATGCGAAATCACTTTTGTTGGAGGACTCCAACCTCTGTCGCTTGCTAGATGACCGCCTTACCAAGTAGGTTACCAAGCAGTATAACTTCGAGTCCCTTAACATGTCATAAATCGTATTATTGAAACAGGTTTAATATTTTTAAAACCCGCAGTCAGATTATTTCGACGTATTTATATATGATTATTAAATCATATATAAATACGAGGATAGTTTGACAAGTAGTAAGAATGGCACATAGGTGACGCCTTAATTGGTAAAATAAATGCACTGTAATTTAGTTTGCCTTTTTATATGTTTACATTCCGATATTTAGATAAATCGGTTGACTAGTTTATTTTTGACTGTTGCTTGAAAAAGAAGCAACACGTCGTTTTGTTAAAATGGAAAAAGCAGAGTATCGTGCGGTGATTAAATACTTCGTAATTAAGGGTATGAAAGCTACCGAAATAAAAGATGAGTTACGGGAAACATTAGGTGAATCTGCTCCATCATCCGCCACAATAAGTAGATGGGTAAATGAATTTAAACGTGGTAGAACAAGCTGTGATGATGAAGCGCGCTCTGGAGCATTCAAAATCATGACTTCTAAGGAAATGATTATAAAAATCCATAATATTATTTCGCAAGTTCGACGACTCAAAGTGAGAGAAATAGCAAACATGGTAAAAATTTCAACAGAACGCGTACACCACATTTTAACGAAAGAATTGGGCCTTTCCAAGATTTCGGTAAGATGGGTGTCGCGATTGCTTACGACTGGTCAAAAGTTCACTCGTTTGCGCATTTCTAATGAGTGTTTAGACCTTTATAAGCGGAATTCGGTTGATTTTTGTTGGCGATTTGTTACTTGCGATGAGACTTGGATACACGACAGTATACCCGAAACTAAACAACAGCCGAAACAATGGTTAGAAGGTGGTTCTGCACCTCCAAAGAAAGCGAAAACCACTTTATCGGCAAACAAGGTGATGGCATCAATTTTTTGGGATTCAAAGGGCATTTTGCTCATTGATTACCTTCAGAAAGATGCTACAATAAACGGACAATATTATGCAGAACTTCTACAAAAATTAAATGTTGAGATTCGTGCTGAACGGCCAGGAATGGCAAAGAAAAAGATTCTGTTTCACCAAGACAACGCTCCCTCGCATACCAGCACAGTTACGATGCCCAAAATCCACGAGTTGCATTTCTAATTAGTACCGCATGCGCCTTATTCGCCGGATCTAGCCCCTTTCGACTTCCACCTTTTTCCAAAATTGAAAACGGCACTTTTTAAATTAATTTATTTTAATTTAAATACAATTCGATTTTGAATCAATAAATTGTTATTCAGACATCCTTTGTATCATATTCTGATGCGAAATCACTTTTGTTGGAGGACTCGAACCTATGTCGCTTGCTAGATGACCGCCTTACCAAGTAGGTCATCAAGCAGTATAACTTGGAGTCCTTTAACATGTCATAAATCGTATTATTGAAACAGGTTCAATATTTTTAAAACCCGCAGTCAGATTATTTTGATGTTAATAATCATATATTTATAAATGTGTAATTAAATTCTTTACGATGGGAAATTAATGAAAATTATTATTTTCTGCTACGCCATCGTTAATCAAAATCATAGAAATTATTTAAAAATTATTTTAATTTAAAATTTATTTCGAGCTTCCTTGAGATCAGTTATATATTTGAGAAGTTTCAAATATATAACTGTAACAAAATAGATTTACCGAATGAATAATTATTATCAAATGAAAAAGTAAAAAACAGAAGACTTACCTTTTTGTTTCTAATTAGGATTATTATAATTGATAGATTGATAAGTTCCAACTCTTATTGTGTTCCTAAAAACAAATCACATACTTGCATATAACACACACTGTGTTTGACTTCTAAAGCAAATGCAATACTGGTATATGCTAATCATCATTGTATTCATATATTTTTTTATTACGTCTTCTTCGAAATCAAATCAATGAATGTAATATACGTATTACATTCATTGATATATATATATATATATATATATATATATATATATATATATATATATAATGTCTATTATAGGTGTTTTATTGTGGATACGCTACTTACACTGCATCGGTTAATTTGTATTTTTAATCCACCCAATAATAGTATTAAAATAGGTGTTATAAGAATACAGTTGAAGTAAGACAAGGTGATGCTCATTCAACAATTGAAAGGCCTTAAAAACACTAATTAAAATATTTGTTAAATGGTGGAGTTTTAATTTAATGTTTATATTATTACAACTGAACCTTGATATTATGTAAAGTAAACCAAATTTAAATAATTACACAGAATGATTTATTTGAATAAATTCAAAATATACATTTTTTTCAATTGAATTTCTTTCACATTTTAACAACATTTAAAAACCTCTGACCTGAATGTTTTATTCAAGATGTATTTATGGATACTTTACAAAGGGTACAAGGAAAGTTTTGCAATACAGTTTTGTTTATTTAATTTTTTCAAAGTAAATTTCTTTACACTCAATACACCTCTCCATCCTCCGAAACCAATCTTTAAACCAGTTCTGCCAAGTTTGACTAGGGAGTAAAGCACACTCGTTGTCCCAAGCCCGCAGAATGTCCTCATCGCCCGAAAACCGCCTCCATTTTAGCTTCACTTTCATATGCAGGAACAGTGCAAAGTCGAAGGGAGCAAGATCTGGACTGTAGGGAGGGTGCTCGAGAAGTTTCAATCCTGTCGTGGTCAGATATTCGGTGCAGGCTGGCGCGATGGAGGAACCAGGTGTCCATTTTTAACTTTGGCCGCAGGTTCTCCATAGATCCAATGACTTTAGGCAGGCACTGTTCAGTACAGAAGGCCAAGACTGTAGAGCGGAGACAAGGCGACGGTGAAGAACGATTCATCGGCCTCTCGACTTGAAGGGATGCGTATGATAGAATATTGGACATTTTAGTGAATGAGATTTATAAGTAGCGGACTACTTCCGCAGGGTAGGAGCGGAATTGTGAATAATATTTAAGCAAGACGCGGGCTAGGCCCCACTTGGAGCTCTAAATAAGACTAGTTTAGATTTAGATAGTTAGCTTTCTAGTAACTAAAGATTAAGGTTAGGTTACATCCGGTGTAGTGCCATAGGCGGAGCACCGGATTCTAGGATAATTATTGTTAATTATCTAAGTTTCTCTTTCCAAATAAAGACTGTTCAGTACGCCATTTAGCTGTGACTGTCTTTTGTGTGTTCAAAACAATGCGTTCCACAATTCCACTCGATTTGAAAAATACAGCTATCATTTTCTTCTTTACAGATCGGGATTTTCTGACAACTACGGGTGTATCCTCATCATCAAAGACCCAAACTTTGTTTTGAGCTTTGGCTGGCACATCGAAATAGTACAGCCAAGTCTCGTCACATATCACGATGTTATTCACATACCGAGATTGTCCCTTATTAAACTTTTTTATCATCTCATGCAGAATCTAACGAATTGCTACCCTCTATCTGTTAGTAGGTCACTCGCCTGTCCTCGCCAAGCATTTTCCTCACAGTAGTAACGTTTTCCTCCATAACTGACGTTCGTGGTCTTCCCGACCTCTTAGCATCCTGCACAGTTAAATTTCCCCTTTGGAATTCTCTATACCACCTGAATATCGTCGTGCGGTGTGGACAAACATCACCTAGTGCGAGAGTAATTTTTTGGAAGCACTCGTCTATATTTAAACCACGCACGAAATTATAACGTAAAACCGCCCTTATCTCATTTCGTGACCACGGTGACATCGCAGACACTTTACACTCTCACTGCTAATGAATAACTGAGCCCATCGACGTGACGCGGCGGCTACTATGCACGTCTGAACATGTCTCAACATGCAGCAACAAGCAGCTTCCTACGTTTCATTGTTGCGTCATATTACAAAACTTTCCTAGTACTATATATATATATATATATATATATATATATATATATTTATATATATATATATATATATATATATATATAAGATGAAGAACTCGGTAAAATGAACTAATAAATTTGCACACACAGTATTCTTTAAGGTGAACAATTTTTTTTGAGTGAGGAAAAGTCTTTGAATATTAGTCAGGGAAATGATCAAGATTCCCAGTGTGTAGGGTCCGTACCCATTAAGAAAACTTAACTTTGTCAAAGAAAAGCTTCATCTCGGAATCACTGCTTGCATTACTTTAGTATGGCACCTAGCCTTAATTGTTATCGCCGTTGCTTCGATCTCACGTTTCTTCATTTTCGGCGTCCTCCTCACGAACCTGGCGATTTCTTGCTAGCGATCGTTTCGGGGCAACATTATTTCCGGGACCGAAGTACCCACTTCTCCTTGTAGTGCGTCTCTGTACTCAGTCCACCTCTCGCACTCGAAGAAGGTAAAATGGACGAAGTGCTCTATGAACAGATTTATTTTTTCAAAGTAAATTTCCATAATTTGGAAGCGCTGTTCTGGAGTAAAAAGATTCATGATGACTTTTCAAACCTTGCTGAACAGAAATGTCAACACAGTTTGACATTATCAGCTCATCTTCGGCCAGTTTCAAATGAGCACAGTCAGCAAAAATTCGACGCAAACGATGGCTATTTGGCTTCAATTCTTGCACGAGCTATATTTTATAGGCACGTAAGCCAAGATCCTTACGTAAAATTTTCCACGTAGTCGAAGAACAAAGGCCAACAAGTTGAGAACGACGACGAATCAACATTTCGGCGTCTTCTTCAATATTTCGCGCTACAGCAGCAATATGCTCTTCGGTACTCACATTTCTTTGTCTTGTTGATATTTTTGAATCGATAAGAGTAAAATTAGTGCGAAAACGGTCAATAACTGAACGAATTGCTTGCTCACTAGGCCGATTATGTTGACCGTAAACTGGACGAAGTGCTCTATGAGCTTCGCGAACAGATTTATTTTTTTCAAAGTGAATTTCCACAATTTGGAAGCGTTGTTCTAGTGTTAAACGATTCATGATGACTTTCCAGACCTTTCTGAACAGAAATGTCAACACGGTTTGACATTATCAGCTGTCACACCATAGTTGTCGATATCAAGAGTTCTCATGCAGCTTAAAAAACACCCATTATGTTCCGTCATGCTTTTTATTTATGTAATTATTTCGCTTGTAATCATATTGTCCAACTCCATTCTCTGTAGGGACTTTGTATGACCATTAATGGCTTTCGAACATTAAAATTTTCTTCTATTCGATCGTTATTGTTAAATGCAGAAAACTAATTAAGAATTTTCTGCTTCGTATCAGGACTCGAACCTGTATCTACCGTTTTCTAGGTAGTTTAACGAATTGTGCCACCAAACAGTCCAGTTTCATGCCTTAATATGCCATTAATTATGTTATGGAACAGATCTAATTGTTTCGACGAGCAGTGAGGTTCTTATATTTACGATTACATGTAAGTATGTAATTAAACGTTATGGAAAATTAATAAAAATCTCTTCTGCTATTTTATTATTATTTATAGAAAACTAAATATTTTCTGTATTGGACCAGAACTCGAACCTGTATCTACCGTTCTCTGGACGGCTGCTTTACCCAATTAAACCACCAAGCAGTACAGTTTCGAGTTTGTTAATGTGCCATACATTACATTATGGGGCAGATCTAATTGTTTTAAGGCGCAGTAAGATTTTGATGTTTACAATTATATCGTCATTATTATTTGCGGAAAATTAATTAAAATTGGAATAGCACGAAATATTAATGAACTTCTCATAATATTAACAAAACATCTATAAATTTATAAGCGAAAGGATGATATGCATTTATATAAATCAAAGTTTAAATAATACGTATGTTTTTACGTATGAATTATAATGTTTAATATTTAACCAACTGTGACGTTGGCAGTCTCTGAATATTTAAATTGTTTCAAAGCAGGTTTATTAAGAAAGAAAAGAAGGTCACTTGTACCTGGTTCGCAAAACAATTTTGAATAAAACATTGAAATGTAATAAAGTAAAGATCTGTCTCCTGATTCGCCAGATATTTATTTTTATGAGACTGGGCCGTTGTATGGTCGAAAAAATTATTTTTGTTTAAGTAACTTTAAAGGTTTGCATAATTAGTAAAAGACTTAATTATTGAATATTGTTTTGAAATTATTATAAACTAGATTCTTTCAGAGGTTAAAACATTATTAAAAGTAAACAAACATTCTTTAACTTTTCCACATATACTGGATAGATTCATCGTAATTTTATTTCAACATAAATAACAATGAATGTTAAAAGGACTTACTCAAATGTTAATAATACTCTGTTTATTATATATGTTTCAAAGAACACACCTATCATCAGGTAAAGTTGTGTTACTAACGAATAATTCCTTTGTAAAGCTTGTTGGACCTTTTCGATACAGAAAAATAAATTATTTTTCACCTTTTTGTATTGAAAAGGTATATTATATACAAGTTCTACAACAATCATTCGTTAATAACACAAGTTTACCTGATGATAGGTGTATTCCTTGAAACATACGTAGTAAACAGGGTGTTATTAACATTTGAATGATTACTTTTAACATTCATCTATTTGGCAAATCGCCGAGATTGTGTATATCTACATACGCTCTGGTAACTTTGTTTCCGACTTAGCGAGATAAACACGCCCTTGTTCTGTTGTTCAGTACATACGTGTATTGTACGATAGAGGGAAGTAATGTTTTTCATAAATAACAATTTTAAACGAATTGTTTCTTTTTTATTAACAAACAAAGCATTCGACAAAAAAAATTAAATTAACATATGGTATTGTTGACCGGCTTTTTTTACGCTGAAGCTTTCTCATATCACCGGCTATTGTTTCGTAATTCAATGTGGAGGTGGAACAATAAAAATAACCTTCAATAAACTTTATTTATACATAATAAATTGAAATGAAATGTTTGTACAAATCTTTTAGATAACTTTTAATATTTTTTCTACTATGATATGTCGTATGGCAATCACCTACGTGTAATGGTACACAGCAGGTTTTGCAAATATATCTTATTTCGCTCTGCTTTCCTTTTGAACAGCATACTCTATACTTTCTAGTTGGATTAATTTTTACACCGGTGACTATTTTTTCTAAAACGTGGTCTTCTAGTTATCCTGACGGCCTGAAAGGTGGATCATTGTACGGAGCCTTTTTAGAAGTACGCGAAGAAGTGCTAGGTACAAAGCTGCATTCATTTGAATATATTGGGTTGGCAACTAAGTACTTTCAGTTTTGTAGTATAAAATAAAACACTTTTTTTTTAAATAAAGAATAGTTTTTAATCAATTATATATTTTCCATTTTGCTCAATGACCTTTGCCATCTTTCTTTCAGCTGCATGATTCCGCGCTCATAAAATTTCTGGTCCTTATCAGCAAAAAAAGTGAACTAGGTGCTAGTGAAGGTCATCGTCATTTGTGAAAGTTCTACCATTCAAAGAATTCTGCAAACTTCGAAATAAATGGTAATCAGATGGTGTTAGATCAGGGCTGTATGGGGGATGTGGCATCATTTCCCAGCCAAGCTCCAATAGTTTTCCACGAGTTGCCAAAGATGTGTGAGGCCTTGCATTATCTTGGTGGAAAACTACACCTTTCCGATTTTTCAATTCTGGCCGTTTTTCTTTGATTGCTTCATCCAGTTTTATTAATTGTTGACAGTAAACATCAGAATTGATCGTTTGGTTTCTTGGAAGCAGCTCAAAAAACACAACACCTTTGTAATCCCACCAAACTGACAGCATGATCTTTTTTGGATGCAATTCAGCTTTCGATGTGGTTTGAGCTGGTTTATTGTGTTTGCTCCATGATCGTTTTCGGATTATGTTACTGTACAGGACCCATTTTTCATCACCAGTGATGATTCTTTTTAAGAAAGGGTCGGTTTCATTTCGTCTAAGGTGCATATCGCAAAAGTTGATTCTTTGTGTTAAATGAATTTCTTTCAATTCGTGAGGTACCCAAATATCAAGCTTCTTAACTAGCCCAAGAAATTTTAAATGTTTTTCAATTGTTGTGTGCGATACATGTAGCCTCTCCGCAACCTCTCGAACAGATATATGACGATCCTCTTCAATTATGACTTTGATTTGTTCATCATCAACTTCAGTAGGCCGACCAGAACGTTGCTCATCTTTGAGGGAAAGATCTCCAGAACGGAATTTTTTATACCAATTCTGACACGTGCGATCTGTTAAGCAATTAGCACCATAAACTTCACATATCTTTTTGTGAGCCGCAGCGGCTTTCTTTCCTTTACGGAAATAAAATAGTAAAATATGTCGAAAATGTTCGTTTCTGCACTCCATTTAAAATTAACCCACAACTAATAGCTTTAATAAAAATCACGCACTACTTGCTTCTGAAGTTACGCCAATGTGACTAGTATCACGCGACAAACGGTAAAGTACAGCACTAACATACGTTATACAAAAAATAAAGCAACGCTCTCTATCAGTAAAAACCGAAAGTACTTAGTTGCCAACCCAATATTTGAATATATCCATTCCCTAGCTACTTCCAATAGAAATTTTTTGAATATAAGTTTATTTTGTAAGTTAGAGTTACAGTAAATTTTAAATGCATTAAACAAAGTACAATTAATGAGAAAGAATGCAACTTTTTTTTAGACCACTTCACACTTTTTCTGAAGATGCTGCCGTTTGCCAAATACTGGTCTGCGCGATCGACTTTTACTGGTTTAATATCAGATTCGTAACTGTCTTCCGATAAACTATCACTTTCCGAATCATTACAATTTATTTCCAAATCACTCGGACAATCAGATAAGTCATCCAATTGAAAAATTCTTCGCTATCACGATCTGCTATGGTTGCAATTTTTACAGAACTAAAATTGTTATAAAAATCTGAATATCTAGAAAAATAATTTTTTTTTATAATAAAAGGGACACGTCTAAACACGACGAACAAAGCTTTTGCAGTATTGTATATTGCCCCGGGTTTCGTAAATTGAAATTGCTAATGCAAGTACAATCCCGAGTTAACTCGTGATCGGTCAATAACGTTTGGGCATGAAAACACGAGTTAACTCGTGACCGGTCAACAATGTGTTAAGTTTGACAGAATTTGAAATTTGTGACATTTATATCGCGTCTCTAAAGTCGTAATGATATTGTTCATTACGATTTTAGAGAGAATGAAGATATGCAATCGAATTTGTGTTAGTTTGCGAAGATATTCAACGGAAATTTTTTCCGTGTTACGATTTTTGCTGAATTGTCTTTAACAAGATCTGATCTCTCAGATTTTGTAATAATTTTTATATAAACGAATATAAATTTGTACATAATCAAGATTTGTGGAATCCTTGTTATTTGAGTATGTTTCATTCACTTTTTCTTGTTGTTGTCATTTATGCAACTGATATAACAGAGAGGTATTGCGTGTTGCTAATGAAAAATAAGAATTTTCAATATTAATTTTAATTAAAGATTAGATGTGGACATACAAAGTAAGGCCAGTGTACGAAAACAGGAGTTAAACAAAATATTTTATTTTTATACAATTTAAATTACATCGTTGCGTCACCATCTATAAATATTAACAGTTATGTACATGGTCGAAAGTTCAAATTTTTGTAGCGTATTCAGTATGTCTCTGGTATTCGCTTCACCTGTACATTTTTCTAATCTTTTAATAGCTAAACAAATTAGAAATGTTAATTTAAGGGGTTCCAATACACTGACTATTACATCCACAACGGATTCTTACGATCTGTCGTCTCATCAACGCATAACTACGGCTGTTTGTTTTTTATTACAGCTTTGATTCTATTTTTGATCTCTTCACGTAGCTTCCAGTTGGGATTATATTTATGCTAGAAGAATTGAAACTGTTCTTTATTTAGTAAGTTTGGCGCTTGTGATCATTAAAAGTAAATTGAGCATGAATTCAACAGTTGGTGGCACGCCATCTTTTTTTTTATTTCTGTGCTTTTTACGGTTAACATGTTCTCTTCATCCGTGTCTGTCTCAGCACATCAGAGGTTTGTCGCAATCTTTACGTATTATCGTAGAAACACCACAAAATAAATCAATCAGGTAATTCGCTGATATGTATACGACCGTGTCAAAATGCCTAATTATATATCAGGTGCACCGGAAAGTCATTACCGATTTTTTCGTAAAAAATCTACATAATTTTCAAGAAAATGGAAAAATTTATTTATTCAAAGTATTGGTCATTTGATTCTACACATCTTGACCAGCTTTCAGGCAATTTATGGATGCCATCCCAAAAAACTGTTTGTCGTTTGAGCAAAACCATTCGCAGAACCATTTTCTAACGAAATTGGCGAAATGCTGCTTGCAAGTGAATGTCCCATTGATACGAAAAGATCATAGTTGGCAGGAGCAAGGTCTGGAGAGTACGGCTGGAGCGATAATTATGTCAAATTCAAGTGCTTTCAATGCTTTCTTGACCGGTTTTGCTGTATGAGATGGCGCGTTATCGTGCTGTAAAATCACTTTACCATGTCCTCTGGACCATTCTGGACGTTTTTCTATCAATGTGTGGTTCAAATTTGTTGTCGGTAGCGCTCAATACTAACAGTTTAACCATGTTTCAACAGTTCGTAATACACCGCGCAACTCTGGTCCCACCAAACACAGAGCATTTTCTTGCGACCAAAACGATTTGACCCTGGATTCGATGGGCCGGCTTCGCCAGGTGATAATCATGATTTGTTGCGCTTAGAGTTTTCGAAATAAATCCATTTTTCATAACCCGTCACTATTCGACGCAGAAATGACTTCCAATCGCACCTTTGAAGTAGCATTTCGCAGACGATTTTTAATTTCCCATTTGCCTGTCATTCAATTGATGTGGCATCCATTTTCCCATCTTTTGGATTCTTTCCATTGCTGGTAATCGGTTGCTAATCGTTTGGATTGGGTCTTCATCCATTAACTCCTACAGTTTCCCATCTTCATACTTTTTCGATCTGAACGTTCTTTGCCTTGCACGTCAAAATCACCACTTTTGAATTGTCGAAACAACGCCTGATAGGTTTTCATGGTTTGAACATGTTCACCGTAAGTTTCTACCAAGAAGAAACCGTTTGGAGACTTTCATTTTAAAGAAGCCTATAACTGGATGACTGAAGCTCAAGAAATATATTTCTACATCTTGGGGGCGTCGAAGGCAAAACAAAAAGTTAACATTCTCGTGGAATATTTGAACGTCCTGCCAGAAGATGGCACTTTGAAAATAATAATAACTCATAACCGATGAAGAGATTGAATGAAAGCTTAGGAATTTTCAAGTGTACAATCTTATCAACCTGGCACAAACTTAGTAGATATAAGAATAGAAAAGAGTTGGAAGAAGAAGCTAGATCAGCTAAGGAAGGAAACTAAGGGAAACCTGTTAGAGGCTTCGAATTTTATAAGCTCGCAACGAATTTGTTTGAAGTGAAAGCAAACGTAACTGATTGGATTCTCATGCTTCATTCCAATAGATATATTTAAATATAAAAAAGTTATAATTGCATTGTACATATTTTATTGACATTTATTCATATAAAATATACATAAAATGGAGTGTTTTTGGTTTCTACCTTCTTTTGATTAAATAAGAAAAGTAAAGCACTTTTTCAGACACGAAACTTAACATTTTCAAAGACTGGCTTTGGAGCTCGATGTTAGTAGAATAAAACGACACGTGTCAAAACATAACATTGCATACTTAAGCCTAAATACATCTGTTAGAAAAAATGGCAATGACTTCCCAGTACACCTGGTATTTATATAAAACCTAAAACAAATAACATCGCCAAGATGAGCATCGATGCTTCCTATGCACAATGATATTCATACGTATTGTTCAGGACGACCGACAAATAACGGAAATATTCCCTTCAATGTTTCAGAATTATCTATTTACGTAGGCATATGGGCACGTGCGCGTTTCATATAGAGGATCCTGACCTGCCGCGCCGACAAACGACAAGCCTAATTATGAATTGATTTATAAATAAAAGCAGTACTACAAGAAGTATGCCTAAACTGTAAGCAAGGTAGATGGAAACGATGACCAACAAAAATGTAGAAAAAGTGTGCGAATTCGTGAGAATTTCAAAAAAAACTTCGGCATAATTCATAGAAATCGAACTTCGAATATCCAAGATAATAATTCACTATATTTTCATTGAAAAACATGGTCATAGGGAGTTTAAATTTTGTATTACATCGCTTGGTCGATGTTTAAATATTATTATATATCGAAATTGAGTCTTGCAAAGATATTCGAAAAGATCGAAGGGTCAATAACTTCTTAAAAATAATTGTAATTGATGAAGAAATGTTGCGTTTCTAATAGTTATGATTCAAATATTTAATTTTTTTTTGGATTCCACACAATTAGATTGAAGCTAAAAATGAGGTCATGTCAAATGGTCCAAATTCCATGCTTAAGGAATTTGACGGAGGTGTTTAGACATCTGAGGTAATATTGTAAGAATTTGGAAGCTACATTGTCTCCGTGACAATATCGCAATTTGTTACTAATGGAACAGATTTGTATTTAATCACTGAAGGTTGATATACAACCTCTTGCCACATTAATTTTCGAATTCCGTATACGTATTTCGACAACTAAATTGTCATCATCAGCAGATATTAAAAAGTGCCGCACCTGGTAAACTAAGGCGAGAAATACCCGTACGAAAACAAACTCCGTACGCGATCCGTACCGTTGAGAACCAAAATATATTAATTTTCACAAGATTTTTAAAAATTGTTTTATTTAAAATAGGATGAAAGACATTAAAAAAGGAACACGGACATGACCGATAAGTACCTACATGTGATTTATTACCCTATCCCTTTTCTGTCAATTTAGCAGACCGAGAAGAGGCGACTTGTTCGGACCCCCGTCGGTGTTTAGCACATGGTCTTTATTCTTCAAAATGTACATACTTTTATACGTATCTAATTCGCGATAATTATACACGTTCTTAATCAAATACAAGCAATCGGCGTTAACACTATGATTACAATCCAATACATGTTTTGCTAAACTCGATTTTTCCGGCCGGTTGAATTTTATATGCGCGATGTGTTCTTTATACCGGGTTTCTATCGATCGTTTTGTTTGGTCGATGTATTGTTTACTACAATCTAAACATTTAATGCTATATTTTCCCGATTTCTTGTTATCCTCGACTTTGTCTTTTGCATTTCCTAAACGGGATTTTATTGAGTTAGTGGACCGAAAAGTAACTTGAAAACCGTGCTTTTTAAAAACACTATTTAAATTTTTCATCAAAACAGTGGAAAGGTAAACAAACAAACTGCTTGTCCCGATTGCTTTGAGGTAACAGACATGTGGTATTACGAATTGTTTTTCTTATGTTAGCCTTTCTAATTAATCCATTGATTATCTCCGATTCAAAACCATTGTACTTCGCGATATTCTTAATAAAGTTGAATTCTTTTTCGTATCTTACTTTTGTTAGTGGGAAATTAAGCAAGCGATTGATAAGAAATCTGAACGAAGCTTTTGTTGCATGCTATGATTTCAGTCCGCCGTGATGAATCTGTTGACATTGGTTTCTTTTCGGAAAATATCAATTTCTATTTTAAGATTATTCCTAATAACTAAGGTGTCCGGAAAAGCAACGCGTCATTGTTTTCTTTTTCTACTGTAAATTTAATTGTCGGAAATTTTGAATTTAACTGTTTGACGAAATCATTCAAGTTGCATTTATGTGCATTGAAAATCGCAGAAATATCATCAACATACCTAATCCAGATTCTCGGAAAATATTTAGCTTTATGTTTCAATTCAATTTAAAAGTTACTCATAAATATATCAACCTTCAGTGATTAAGTGAATCAACCACAGGCCCTATCAAAATTGCCTACGAACAGGTATTGTAGGAAGATTTGAGCTTAATCTAAGGTTGGGTCATAAAAGTAATGGATGCTATCTTTAAGAAAGGAACATAAATTATTAAGAAACACATTTCTTATTTCTTCAACATTTTTATTTCATTACACATAAACAATTTAAACATCGATACAACCACCGTTACATACAAATATAAATTACATTATTTGAAATAAAGGAATACATTAAGATAAGGAACTATAATAGAAACAGGAAATCGATTTAATATATCTAATATTTTCATTATTTCCTAAAACTATATTGTACAGTAGACTAAGCTGTGTAAAACCCATATTATTCCGATGAAAACTAGTGACATGAAAGAATAATGCAGGATGGTTAACCTGAAAAAGATTGGAAACGAAAAATTATGTTGGAAACACTAAATCAGTTCTGTATTTGAGTGTTTATTGATCTAAAATGATTAAAGTAAGGCCTTGGTTAGATTTAAGATAAAAATCAGCTAAACTCAAAAATTCCCGGAATTCATTTACAAACATTTGTCCATTGCAATTCTATAAGGTTTTCCAATAGGGATGATATGATTTTGAAGTGACATTTCAGCCATTTGCAACATGTCATGACCTGTCATTCGTTTTTCATTGTATTCAGTAGTGTTTACAATTTCATCATGGAGAGATATATGCAAGAACGACGTTTACAAATTATTCAGTTTTATTATCAAAATAATCGTTCTCCAATTGCAACTTTTCGTGCGCTTTTGCCATTTTATGGTCGTAATAATCGTCCAAGTGTGTTCGCTATTCGTCGAATTGTTAAAAATTTTGAGGTTACATTTTCTTTACATAATTTTCAAGTGCCAATAAGACAAAGAACCTCTCGAAGTAATGCAAATATTGCTGCCTTTCAGGCAAGTGCTACTGAAGACCGTAATTTGTCGATTCCAAGACGTTCTCAACAATTGCGACTGTCTCAAACCACAACCTGGCGGATTTTGAGAAAGGATTTGGGTTTGCATCCCTATAAAATTGTTCTCACTCAAGAACTGAAGCCATTCGACCACCGTAAACGTCGTGAATTTGCTGATTTTGCCTTGGAACAAAACGATAACGGTTTTTTTAAGAAAATCATCTTCTCTGACGAAGCTCACTTACATCTGGATGGTGTGGTAAATAAACAAAACTGTCGATTCTGGTGCGAAGAAAATCCACAAATTATTTATGAAAAACCATTACATTTATCTAAATTGACAGTTTGGTGTTGTTTTTGGTATGGTGGAATCATCGGTCCGTACTTCTTTCAAAATGAAGCTGGTAACACCGTTACTGTCAATGGAGAGCGGTATAGATTGATGATAACCAACTTTTTATGGCCGACATTGGAAGAAGTTGATCTTGACAACATTTGGTTCCAACAAGACGGGGCTACGTGCCACACAGCAAATGCAACAATAGAATTATTGCGAGAAAAGTTTGGAAATTCGATTATTTCAAGAAATTGTGATATTGAATGGCCTCCAAAAAGTTGTGATTTAACACCATTAGACTATTTCTTGTGGGGTTATTTGAAGTCATTGATCTATCGAAATAAATCAGACTCTCTTCAAGCTTTACAAGTGAATATTGAACGTGCCATTCATGACATACGACTAGATTTGGTGGAAAATGTGCTCGAAAATTGGGTTCATCGAATTCGTTCCCGCAGAAGAAGTCGTGGAGGCCATTTAAATGACGTTTTATTTAGAACTTAATTGTATCGATTGTACTTCACATTAAATAAAAAACTTTTGAATTTTCTTAACAATAAGTGTGTTTTTTTTTTAAAGAAATCATATCACTCTTATTGGAAAGCCTTGTAGTTACCTTTCAAGACAGGTTTACACGGGTAGATTAATTAAGCCACTACTTGGTAAAGTTGAGTAACTCTACCGATGTAAACGTGCAAAAACGATTAGAATATAGTAGAGTGACTAGTTGCTGGTAGAGTAAAGCATTATTGTATATGTGGGAAAGTAGTTCTACTCTATTGCTTCCACCACTGTCAAAAATTTTACTCCCCTGCTCATTCTATTCATGTAATTTCACCCAGCTAGGTAGAGTAAAGTAGTTAATAGAGTTTGTTTGATAATTTATGCGATATATATACTCTACTGGGTACTAGCATTAGTGCAACCATAATTTTTTAAGTATTTAAGTAGAGTGCCCTCTACTGGCTACTATACTATCCCTGGAACTCTACTCGTGTAATCAGCGTTCATTGAACTTCTCATCTGTCCAAAGGCACTTGCTCCAACGGCTTTGCCGTTGCTTGAAGCATCTCTGACACTCTTTCCTTGGCACGAATCGCAAAATGGTTATGGCGGTGTCTTTGATATCATTCACAGTTAGAAAATGTTTCCCGCGTAGCCCTATTTTGATAGTAAGAAATATATAAAAGTCAGCTGGTACCAGATTGGACGCCACTAAGATTTTCTGCACTATCAGAAAGTCCTCAACTGCTACCACCTTATAGCTCGAAGCACTACCGTCATGTAGTTTTGTAACCAAGATGCCTCGTTGTGGTTTTAGCTATCGCATGTTTTCAGTCAAACATGTCAATACCTGTATTTGAAATGCATCATTAACCTCTGTTGTTCCAATAGTAAGAAAGCATGGTGCACTATGGTTTCGTTGTCGAAGAATGCGAAGAGCACGTTTATATTTCTTTTGGCAGATCGCGACTTCTTTGAACGTGATGTGTGATGCCATTCAGATGAGTATCACTTTATGTATAACTGGTCAGGATTACTTCGATTGTCTTGCCGTACTACTATATTAGACTGCCCTATTCCTCAACTATAAGAGTATTGTCTTGTTTCTGAGTAATATTTAAACATCAAACTCTCATCATTATTAATCAGCGTGGCTTAGAGTCCTAGATCAAATGTGCAAAATTCAAACAATTCAGAAACAATTTCTTAATGCACGTCCATTTGCAAATTACGTTGGAGGCTGTGAGTAAGTGAATAATCAAAAAGAACCCCTATCGCATTAATATTTGCATCTCAACAGGGACATATGCAACAATTAAGTTGTCATCTTCATAAGTAATTAAACACGGCGTTGAATTCCAGTCCACAATAAAGCTACACAGAAGATGTCTACACAAAACCATATACAACACTGCGTTTAATTACTGCTGAAGATGACAATTAAGTTGTCGAAACGGGTATTTAAATGATACAAATATTAATGCCAAAGGAGTTATTTTACCTTTTTGAGCACGCTCATTTGTTTCTGTGTCAGTATGTAGCAAAATTCCGCAATTGTTCTGTTACACAGTTTTGTGCACATTGTCAGCTAGCTGATGGAGGGTCATCTTGCGGTCGGTTAGTGCAGTGTCACAAACCTCGACAAATATGTTCGCGTTTAAGGTGGTTAATGGTGTTCCAATCGGTCGTTCGTTTTCAATGGATTTCTATTCATTTTTAAACCACTTACGTCATTCGTACATCGCGAATTTCTTCAGAATGTTTCCTGATTCATTTATTGCAAAACTCAAAACGTGTTTGTTGTCATTTTGACGAACCGGCATATGAGTGATGTTACTCTTCTGTTCGAATTGTGACATTTCGCCGAACACAATGAACACGTTTACACTCTTAATTGAATAATATTATTGGCACTCACTTGCTAATTGTGGGAAAAATTACACACGGTATTCAACATTGATCCACAGTAAAGCTGCACAGAAGAAGTGTGAAGCATTATTAGACGTTTAGAAGACCCATATTCAATACTGTGTTTAATATCTACCGAAGGTGACAAGTTAGGTGTCATTCATTGGCGGAACGCGATCGTCATATCTTCCTGTATACTTCGACGCAATTCCGGGAATTTTTTTATATTTTCTCTAAGATCAATGAACATTTAATACCATCTACTCTTTAAAATACATTACATTTTGTCTTTTTGCAGTGCCTTATGGTTATTTTCCATTTTTTCTTTCGCTAAAAATATTTTGAGACCAATCCAGAAGTTCGTCATGTACGTATCGAAGTCTATGGTGCTTGCATCGAAAGAATACTTTTTTCGTTCTTCTTCACTCAAGCATTCCCACATATTTGTGACATTTTCTTCGCCGAAAGTCCATTCTCTGCACGCGAAAAACTCCAAGGCTCTCACTAGCGGAAGTATTTTCTCGTTATATATCTTATTTAATCTAGAAAGAAAAAAAAGAATTAACACGTGAAGTGTGGAGGTGAACGACTATTTTTAAATACTATTTTGCTTTTGGACTTCCGGGCTGGAATCGCGTTACTGGTATAACTGCCGACGTTTCGTATCCATTTGTCGCCTGAAACTGAATTGGCAGTTATACCAGTGATGTAGTTCCAGCCCGGAAGCCCAGAAGCAGTTAGTATGGACCACGACCGCGGAAGTCTACATACATGACTATTTTTAAAGTTATCGTCTAATCATGGCGGACTACTTATATCTACCGATTTTTCAAGTTTGGCTGTGTTAGGTTAGAATGCTCCACCAATTCTATATTCTGCTAATAAGATAGTGTTCGGTGATGTTCTTAGCATGTACGCAGTACGTTTGGCCTGAGCCTGGTGCATCCACATAACCTATCACCGCCATATACAAATATTTAAGATTTAATTTTCTTAAATATTTTTATATAAAAAATAACGATGTTTTTATTTATTTGTTATAAACGTAAAAAATTAAGTTAAACAGTTTTGCTTGAGCACCATGTGTAGAAAAGAAACATTTTAAACACAAGTATTTTGAACATTGCCCACATACGTATTTGGATTCAGAGGTTCTATTTTTGGCAAGTTATCTTCCAAATTTTTCTACGTTAACTTTATAGTATCCATTACTAGCCTTCTTTTTTTTCAATTGCAGTCAATACATGACTTGCTTTTCCTTCGTTTTCACCAAACAAGTTATGGTTTTTTTAATAAACTTCAAAAAAATAGGAAGCAAAATAGAAATTCTACAATTCTGTTTCAAATAACTTTCATAAAATGGCAATCACCAAATTTGGTGATTGCCATTTTATTATTGGTTACACTTTGATGTAACTAATACACATTAATCAGTGCTGAATGTACCTGTAAGTCTGCTGTTCAAATAGTTGTTCGCCGATGAAAGGGATCCAATTTGAAACATTGTGAATAAAGTTGTATTTAATTTAAGATTGATATATAACCCCTTTCCACGTTAATATTCATATTCTGTATACGTATTTCGACAACTAAGTTGTCATCATCAACAGATAAATAGATAGTGTCACATCTGTAAAACTCTGTCGAAAACTGCAGCAAAAACCCGTACGAAACAAATTCTGTACACGATCTGTTTAGTGGGTGTTTTTGCCGTAGTTTTGCAGGTGCGACGTTGTTTAATTATCGGCTGTTGATGACAACTCAGTCGTCGAAACGCGTATACAGAATACGAAAATTAATGTGGAAAGGGGTTATATATCAACCTTAAGTGATTAAGTTAATCAGCCACAGGCTCCATCAAAATTACCTTGTTTTTAGTTAATGATTAACAAATTTTGCAAAAGTGTTTCTTTCTTGTTTCAATCTTTCATTTTAAAAACACATAAATAGTAGTAGAATACAAAGAAGTAAGTTTAGGCTTGACAAGCAATTTTGATGGATCAGGTACGTAGTGGATCCTAATTTTAATATTGATTCGATTCACATTTCTTATTCTTCTTCTGGGCTTCCGGGCTGGAACTGCGTCACTGGTATAACTGCCGACGTTTCGTACCCGTATGGGATATCTTCAAGGCGCAACTACTACCACTGTTTGTTGCACCGAAACGTGTTTCAATGAAACTACCATACGAGTGGGTACGAAACGTCGGCAGTTATACCAGTGACACGGTTCCAGCCCAGAAGCCCAGGTGAAGATAGTATGGACCACGACCGCGGAAGTCTACGTACCAGATTATATTTCTTGTTCTTCGCTGATATTTATGCAAACATTAAATATACAACTTTGCTTTATAATCTTACCTTATTTTGCTACCAGACAGTGAACCAATGGTGTCTAATAGGAGCATCGGCATGAATTGCAAAAGAAATTGTAATAAGTAGAATAAATAGTAATTTTTAACATTAATTAACATTTGTTTCCACACAGCTCGTTCCAAGCGTACGTTTTTACTGTTCAAGGTATTAACAATATCATTTAATGTTCTTTTGAATTTTTCACAGGTATAATTGTAGATAACAACTTTGCTATTGCTATTCGATGACCTACAAAAGAAGTTACATCATTAGATAAACCGAAATAACACTGTGCAAAACATTTGTGACCAGTTAGCGGAGGGGGCGAAGAGTAGTTCACGATCGAAGTTAATGTCTTTCTTCGACCCCGTACGCCAAATGTTCATGACCACGTTCGTTAGAGGAAGATTATGTTATGCTCTCAATATGGTGGGATTTTACAGATTTCGTGTTTTTTTTAAGCGAACTGGAACCAAAGAACTAAACAATTTATTCAATTGTGTACTACCGATTTTGACGCAGAACTCCTGAGCTTGTTAACCGTAAACGAATGACAATGAAATAATGAAGCATTAATTTAAACCCCACGAATTTTAGCCATGGCGATCGCAGACTTGTAGACAAGTGCGGTATCTTCTTGATTCTTTGCCCAATGAGGCTGTTTCTCTTTGATTTTGCCACCTAAATTGTGTTTACATTTACTTCATAAAAATAATTTTTGACATGATTGATCAGATATATATGCTCATATTTCAACGAATACGAAAACAGGGTTGCCATAACTTTTCCTATGTGTCCACTGTTTCTTTAGTTTCAGGAATGTGGTGGTGAAACCAGGTTTCATCGTCGGTAATGAGATGGTGCAACAAGTCCTTCGTGCTGCAACGAAAATGTGTCAAAAGCCACAAACACTCTAATGATTCAGTTTTCGCTTCGTTTTAAGTAATCGTGGCACCCTACACCTCGAAAATTTTTTACAGTCATTGGAGATTCCTACCATGCCTGCTATCTCGTGCGCTTTTACTCGACGGCCATCTAAATAGGAAACGGTAGACTTTTTTAATCATGCCTCAGGTATTTTTTAGACGTCCATTGTGTAGTACATCCTTTGTGCTCATACGACTAGGTTTAAATTCCGAAATACGGTTTTTAACAACCAAAAACTAAGGAGAGAGCTTTGACAGTGTCGAATCCAACTTTGCTTTGATCTCAATTAGTAAGTATTTTATTAACTCTTTCCACAATATTGTTCGTATTATTTTCGACAATTAAATTGTCATCATCAGCAGATAATTCATCACAGTACACCTGGATCAGCGGTAAACTCTAAATTACTTTATCATTGCTCGCAACTCAGTTTCTTTCCATTGTTTATTAAATTACACTTTGGCCCATTGTCAAACGCAGACAAATTACCAGATTGTTTAATACTGTCATATTTAACCTACTAAAGATTGGTTTTACAGAATGGTAAAGAAGATTCCGCTGAATTAACGCCAACTCTGCGTTAGTCCATGTAGTTACAGAACCTTAGTTGTATTTCGTCACAACACGAGACCACACACAAATTTAATCGCCTGTTCAAAATTATTGGGTCTTGTATATAATCGAGTTCTATTTTAATTATTTATTAAATAATTAAAGCTTTTAAAAGTTACTTTCTTCTAGTTTATATTTCTCACCTGATTTTAGAGCCATGCCACGCTGAGCAAATCAAAGCATTCACACAGTAGTCGACGGGCACCCAATTTGAAGTTTTGTCACCGTCATAAGGAGAAATTCGCAAAATGCCAGCAGCACTGCTGAAGTACATACCCATAGGACCGGTATAGTTATCAGCCCAACCTGGTAGGGGTTCTAAATATGAATTAGTAACTGAAATGTAATAAAATTTAAAATTATGTCCGGTTATAAAGTATCTCTAGCAAGAAAAGTAAATGAACGAAATAAGTTGGGGAGTACATGAAATACTGCTTGGGCAGTAATACATTTTAATAATGGGTGTTTTCTTTTTTGGAGGCGAAGAAATTTAAATTGAAATGAAACAAAATGTTTTTGATGTCCATGAAATTGACTTTATTTAAAAGATAATGGCATTCATATTTGAATATGATTTCGGACATGTGGCCGCCGTCGCTGGCACGTACATGGCGTAATCTGGAAGTCCAATTTTCACACACTCTTTGCAGTAAATCAGATTGTATTTCGGCAATAACGCGTTGAATGATGGCTTCCAAGAGCGATGATAATTCACAAGCCATTGTTGAAGCACCATTACATCCAGAAAAAGTAGATTTTGTTTTCTACGAGGGATATTTCCAAAGTTCTGGGAATTACATTAACAACATAATCAACATAATCTCCATTTAACTGAATACATTTATCCCAAGGATAAACTAACTTTTTTAAGTCGTCCTCAAAGTAGTTTTTCGGTGTCTTGTTAATCCACCTATTTATCGCACGTTTCGCGTCAGTTAAACTTTCAAATCGTAAGGGTTTTTTCAAATCTGCGAACAGATGGTAATCACTGGGTGCAAGATCCGGAGAATATGGTGAGTGCGGCAGCAATTTCCATCGTAAATCGTTCAAAATATCCTTCGTTTTTCTTGCGGTGTGTGGTCTTGCATTATCCTGTTGCAATAACGCATGCTTATGCAGCTTTCCAGGCCGTTTTTTGACTAATGTCTGTCGCAGTGGTCCAGATAATAAATTTGAATAACATTCTGCATTAATTGTAGTACCTCTCGGCAGATAATGCATGAAAATAATCCCTTCGCAATCCCAGACTACAGCACATTACCTTTCCAACAGACGGAACTGCACGCGCCTTAAGTGGAGGCCCTTCTTCAGGTTTGCGCCATTCTTTGGATTGACTTTTCGTCTCAGGATTGAAATAAGAAATCCACGTTTCGTCAGTGGTTATTATTCGTAGCCAAAATTCTGTTTTTGTTCTGGTCTCAACAGCCTTGGCATCCAGAGCGCCGAAACCTTGCTAACGCCCAAACAATCATGCAAGATGTCATTAACTTGTCGTGTACCTATCCCTAGGTGTACACTAATTTGACGACTAGTCATTCGCCTGTCGTCTTTCAGTAGGTTTTCGACGGCAGTAATGTTTTTTTTATTTACCAACGTGCTTGGCCACCCACTGCGTGGATCGTCTTCTAGTGATGTTCTACCGGCTTTAAAACGATCGATCCACCGATAAACAGTACCTTTGGATTCTGCAGATTCACCAAATACTCCTTGCAGACGACTAATAATTTCTGACGTTTTCACATCTTCTTTCCACAAAAAGAAAATTATCGCTCTTTGAGATTTTGCCGTGTGTTCCATGGTTAGAAAAACAGTGCTACTAAAACGCGTCTACATCAGTCGAATACCTGAATCAGACTGAACAATGTTGCACTAGATAGTTGCATAAATATGCCAAGACTTGTCTGGCATCAATAACATTGTGTATAAGTTCTGCGTTATTTAATTATAGCACCAATTCCCAGAATATTGGAAACACCCCCCGTAGTTCCCTCGTACATATGCATAAATAATATATTGGGTCTGGGAAAAAGTTCGTGGCGTTTTTTCAGTAAAAAATAATATTCATTTAAACCGAATATGCTCCATTATTATCGACAATGTTTCGCCATTTTTTTGGTAAATCCATGATCCCATCGGTGAAAAACTTCTGTGGTTTCTGGTCGAAAAACTGAATCAAGTAGTTTTCACAGGCTTCTTTTGAAACCAACTTAATTCCATTGAGAGAGTTCTGCAGAGATCGAAACAGATGATAGTCAGAGGGTGCTATATCCGGACTGTAAGGTGGGTGCATCAAAACTTCCCAACCAAACTCTCTCAATTTTTGACGGGTCATCAAAGAAGTGTGTGGTCGGGCGTTGTCATGATGGAAGACAACACCTTTCCTATTAATCAATTCGGGCCGTTTTCTTTCAATCGCCTGGCGTAATCTCTCTAGTTGTGCACAGTAGAGTTGAGAATCAATCGTCTGACCAGTTGGAAGTAGCTCGTAGTGGACGATTCCCCTCCAGTCCCACCATACACACAGCATCACTTTTTTTGGCGTCAATGTTGGCTTAGCGAACGCTTGTGACGGCTTCCTTTATCCACGATCTTTTACGCTTCCGATTATCGTACGTAATCCATTTTTCATCTTCGGTTATTAAACGTTTCAGAAACGGCTCGATTTCATTCCGTTTCAGCAGCGCATCGCAGATGTTAATTCGGTCCATCATGTTTTTCACGCTCAACTCATGAGGAACCCATACGTCAAGCTTTTTTTTGTAACCAGCTTTGTGTAAATGGTTCAAAACAGTTTTGTGGTCAATGCCTAGCTCCATGCCAATATCGACACTGCTGATATGCTTATCTTGTTGGACTTTTTCAAGAATTTCATCAGATTTTTCAGTGATTGGACGACCGGAGCGTGACTCATCTTTCACATTGAAATTTCCAAAACGAAAGCGAGCGAACCATTTCCGCGCAACAGATTTCGATAAAGTACCTTCACCGTACACAGCACAAATTTTATCACAAGCCTGCGCAGCGTTCTTCCCCTTATCATAATAATATTGCAGAATATAGCGAAATTTCTCATTATTCTTCTCCATTTTCAAGTGCGAATAACTTTCCAACCACTGCACCGATTACAATGTTTCTACGCTCAAACTAACGTTCGGAAGGTCATCTAAAAAACGAGCCGTCGGTGGTGTCGCTGTGACTTGTTGTTCTTTAGTTATCGGCAACCAATGCCATCTATCGGGAAAAACGCTACGAACTTTTTCCCAGACCCAATATTAGGAAATACATAATTATTGCAACTCACAAATGAATTTGATTAATTTCAACAATTCGCCTAAACTTTATATACAGTATTTACGTCAGTGAGTCATTAAGCAAGTGGAAAGTACAATCGCTGTGGACTTGTTAGCGAATTGAATGTTTTTTATCAATTATTGTACTTAACGCTATTAAAATTCAGTAAAAATAACTTACCTATTCCTGGTCTAAATAAAACTATTGGCAAATCCTTATAAGAATGTAAACTGTTTTCCATTAATGATTTGGAAAAGGTGTACCCGTTTGGAAAGCCGTCTGATATCCTGAAAATATTAATTAAGGGAAGTCAATTTTGTTTTACTTTTTATGCGTTTGAGTTGATAGTAATGATGATTAATTAAAGTTTGGAAAGGCATTTACGGAGCAATTATTTTTTAACATTGGCATATGGTAAATATATATGCATAGTTGGATGCATAAACTACATCGTGCGTAGAGCAGACAGCTACTATCTCAAACTAAAAAGCTCGGTAATCCATCACGTTAGTTGTCAAATTTGGTTTTAATTTTGTAACGCATCTTAAGATATACTCTGATATAGCAAGAGTTATATAGGGTAGTCGGCTATTGGGTATTGCTACGACATATTTTTTTCTACGTTTTATACAGGTCATTCATTAACATAAAAGATCAGTCGGTTATATACCGCCCGTGTTCTTCGATAGTCTTTTGTCATCTTTTGGTGGGCTTCATTATTCCTCCTCCATGGAAGGATCTATCTTTAACGGCGAGAAACTTTGCAAGGTGTTGATTTAAAGCCTTATTTGAGTCGAAGTTTAAATTTTGAGTGATGATCAAACTTGTGCGTGGTCTCGCGTTGTCTTGATGAAACTGAAAATGTTTTTTTTATTAATCTTTTTCTAATATTACTTACAATTTGGTGACTTCTTCCATGACGTCTTCTTTGAGCTCTTTACACATTCTCACTACCAATTCAGGACTAACCGATGATTCATATATTTTCTCATCGATAACTTTACGATTACAATTCGAGTAAGCTGTGGAAACTAGCACCACAGCTTTTAAATTTTTCATGCGACGGCAGAGTTCTAACAGTTCCAGGACACTCTTCAAATTGTACTTCATGCTGTACTTCAAGTTAGCTGTTAAATTTATTGAAGCTGCACAATTATATACAATATTCACCTGTTAATAAGGTGCTCGTTTAATAAACTATTCTCATATTTTAGAGTTTGAGAAGTGTTTCAGTCAAAAAGCGCTGTGTTGTAAAATACGTGATGTTATTTTAAAAAATTTTTATTTTGTTTTCATTCAACTGTAGAGTATGAAATAATTTTGTGGATTATGATTATATTGGGTTGGCAACTAAGTACTTTCGGTTTTGTAGTATAAAATAAAACACTTTTTTTAAACAAAGAATAGTTTTTAATCAATTATATATTTTCCATTTTGCTCAATGAACTTTTGCCATCTTTCTTTCAGCTGCATGATTCCGCGCTCATAAAATTTCTGGTCCTTGTCAGTAAAAAACTGAACCAGGTGCGAGTGAAGGTCATCGTCATTTGTGAAAGTTTTACCATTCAAAGAATTCTGCAAACTTCGAAATAAATGGTAATCAGATGGTGCTAGATCAGGGCTGTATGGGGGATGTGGCATCACTTCCCAGCCAAGCTCCAATAGTTTCCCACGAGTTGCCAAATTCTTTCTTTTTAAGAAAGGGTCGGTTTCATTTCGTCTAAGGTGCATATCGCAAAAGTTGATTCTTTGTGTTAAATGAATTTCTTTCAATTCCTGAGGTATCCAAATATCAAGCTTCTTAACTAGCCCAAGACATTTTAAATGTTTTTCAATTGTTGTGTGCGATACATGTAGCCTCTCCGCAACCTCTCGAACAGTTATATGACGATCCTCTTCAATTATGACTTTGATTTGGTCATCATCAACTTCACTAGGCCGACCAGAACGTTGCTCATCTTTGAGGGAAAAATCTCCAGAACGGAATTTTTTATACCAATTCTGACACGTGCGCTCTGTTAAGCAATTAGCACCATAAACTTCACATATCTTTTTGTGAGCCGCAGCAGCTTTCTTTCCTTTACGGAAATAAAATAGTAAAATATGTCGAAAATGTTCGTTTCTGCACTCCATTTAAAATTAACCCACAAATAATAGCCTTAATAAAAATCACGCACTACTTGATTCTTAAGTTACGTCAATGTGACTAGTATCACGCGACAAACGGTAAAGTACAGCACTAACATACGTTATACAAAAAATAAAACAACGCTCTCTATCAGTAAAAACCGAAAGTACTTAGTTGCCAACCCAATATAACTTATATTTAGAATAAACATAGTTCACAGTGGCATATAATGACATATAAGCGAATGAAATCTTTACGAGTTTTCTGAATTTTACTTTGGGAAATTGTTTAAAAAATACAGGCTCTTCTGGTCCCAATTAAACTTCATTGGTGGATAAAAAATAACTTGTTGACTAGGTCCTGATTCGCGTAATCCATTTTTTATCAGTCGATCCGAGCCCATCAAGTTATGCTCACCTAATGGGGTTGTTCAATTTAAATGGCAGTGAGGGAATTGCACTTCCATCTTTCGGACAGAAGAGGAACTATTCGAGAGAAGGATAAATCCTACAACGAATAGTTAAGCTTTTGTTGGACATACTAACAGTGACGTATGTATATATAATGCCTATTGCCAAATAGTGGATAAAAAATAGGTACTTTTCTGGGATAGTTTCTTTTTTGTCTGAAAGATGGAAGTATAACTCTCTCATTGTGTTAGACTCGTTATTTAAATTTCATTTGTTATTAAAACAAAAACAATTGTCTTGTATTTAACTTTATTATGAGGTCGACCAAAATATAAAAACTGGAAAGGAACATATGAGAGAATCTAAGACCATAAGGCAATCCACGCAAAACAGATCGAACGAGAATGAACCCGAGACAACTACACAGATAAAGATCCACAAAGATGTGAGTTTCAACATCGTAGAGGAAGTGAAACCCAATCATTTAGCTGATCTGAAATGTCTAAGGATAAAGCATAAAAGTTTGGAAAACAACCACAACTATAGTGACTAAAAGAGTTTTAATTGAGACCAACCCCGGCAAGCTTATGCGAAAAAGTTCGAAGAAATTTCAGAAAGACATGAAAACCACAGTAGATCTGGAATGGTCGCAGTTGAATAGGTTTTGTTACGATCTCATGTAATCTTGAACCCTAATATTTGATTAACAAATAAATCCTTTGAAAAGAACCAATTTCTAAATCCCGTGAACATTCCAAAATTGATGCAAAATTATAAAGAGGGAGGGAAACACTGTTTAGAAAAGGTCTTTTAACTTTCGCCATCTTCATAATACCATTATTATTTCTATAGAAAACGATTTTAATCCCAAAGCGATATTTGAAGACTTTTCTTTATGTAAATCATATAATAATAATAATAATCCTTGGCTTTACATTATCTAACAGCTCGACAACAATTATAGAGGTAGTCTTCCAGACCACAAGTTATTATTATTCCGAATCTCGAAGAATGACTTAAGATTTTTGACTACCGGCACTCGCCTTAAAGGAATAACAAAACTACAAAAACCTTCTCGACCTGAATCCCGAGAGTACACAGTAAAGTAAGTATTGAGGTGTCAGTTGCCTATGTTACTTTATTAAATAAATTAGAAGCGGGTCGTATTAAGGGGATTGTTCTTTGAAGGACAAAATCTTATCCATCGAAGAAAACAATATGCTAGCTTCCATTACTTAAACAATAGCATGACAGCTATCGAACGTCACTTAAAATCATAACTACATGGGAGTACCTCAGGGTATAATACTAGAACCAATACTTTTTTCTTTTTGCATGTGATTTCCCCCCAAAATACTATTCATATTGCACGCATGTATGGTATGCTTTTATTATTATTTTTTCTTTTATTCCTTTTACTCCGACTTATTTCTAAACTTTTAGAGGTATTAGTGGGATTGTTCTTCGATAGATAAAATCTTTCTTATCCGTCAAAGACAGAAAACAATATGCTAACTTCCATTACTTTAACAATAATATGATAATCACCGAACGAATGAAAATCATAACTACATGGGAGTACCTCAGGGTATAATACTAGGACCAATACTTTCTTATTTTTATATGTGATCTTTCCCAAAATATTACTCATATTGCACGCGTATGTATATTCTTCTATTATTTTTTCTTTTATTTCCTTTTACTCCACTTTATTTCTAGACTTTTAGACTAGCATTTACAGAAATAAAATGATTAAAAATGTTGATTCTATAGATATTTAATTTCCATAGCTGTATAAGACTGAAACACTTTCATCGATACAATATTAATATGAAAAAATATTTTACCTCGTTTAGAATGTTTTCCATATTTTTTCCACTTAAATTTAAATGGGGTTCTAATATATCGCCTTGTATTACCTCAATTTTCTCCATGTAATTAGGATAGGTTTTTTTCAATTGTTGAAATATCTGCAAATGTAATCTTGTAAAAAGTATATGGTGTAAGATATCTACTTATTTATCAAAACTTTATAATTGAAGAAGTTTTAAATAATGTGAATTTTGCTATACATAAATTGTATTACAATCATGCAACAGAATCTTCTAACAAAAATGATTTGAAATTCATGGAAAATACAATAGACGCAGTCCAAAAAGTGTAAAGCGTACCGTAATATTAACTATGTAATCATCTATGGTGATAACGATGTAATAACAGGTTTACCAATAAGAGTGATATGATTTCTTTAAAAAAAAAACACTTATTGTTAAGAAAATTCAAAAGTTTTTTATTTAATGTGAAGTACAATCGATACAATTAAGTTATAAATAAAACGTCATTCAAATGGCCTCCACGACTTCTTCTGCCGGAACGAATTCGATGAACCCAATTTTCGAGCACGTTTTCAACTAAATCTGATCGTATGTCATGAATGGCACGTTCAATATTGACTTGTAAAGCTTGAAGAGAGTCTGGTTTATTTCGATAGACCAATGACTTCAAATAACCCCACAAGAAATAGTCTAATGGTGTTAAATCACAACTTCGTGGAGGCCATTCAATATCACAATTTCTTGAAATAATCGAATCTCCAAACTTTTCTCGCAATAATTCTATTGTTGCATTTGCTGTGTGGCACGTAGCCCCGTCTTGTTGAAGCCAAATGTTTTCAAGATCAACTTCTTCCAATGTCGGCCATAAAAAGTTGGTTATCATCAATCTATACCGCTCTCCATTGACAGTAACGGCGTTACCAGCTTCATTTTGAAAGAAGTACGGACCGATGATTCCACCATACTAAAAACCACACCAAACTGTCAATTTAGGTGAATATAACGGTTTTTCATAAATAATTTGTGGATTTTCTTCGCTCCAGAATCGACAGTTTTGTTTATTTACACACCATCCAGATGAAAGTGAGCCTCATCAGAGAAGATGATTTTCTTAAAAAAACCGTTATCGTTTTGTTTCAAGGCAAAATCAGCAAATTCACGACGTTTACGGTGGTCGAATGGCTTCAGTTCTTGAGTGAGAACAATTTTATAGGGATGCAAACCCAAATCCTTTCTCAAAATCCGCCAGGTTGTGGTTTGTGACAGTCGCAATTGTTGAGAACGTCTTGGAATGGACAAATTACGGTCTTCAGTAACACTTGTCTGAACGGCAGCAATATTTGCATTACTTCGAGCGGATCTTTGTCTTATTGGCACTTGAAAATTATGTAAAGAAAATGTAACCTCAAAATTTTTAACAATTCGACGAATAGCGAGCACACTTGGACGATTATTACGACCATAAAATGGCAAAAGCGCACGAAAAGTTGCAATTGGAGAACGATTACTTTGATAATAAAACTGAATAATTTGTAAACGTTGTTCTTGCGTATATCTCTCCATGATGAAATTGTAAACACTACTGAATACAATGAAAAGCAAATGACAGATCATGACATATGTATTACAAATGGCCGAAATGTCACCTTATATAAGTTTACAAAAATACTCACAACTTGATCAAATATATCACTTCTGACCCTGTCTTCGACATTTCTTCCCTTTTTCGGCCTTACTAGTATGAAGATTTTATTTATATTGTTTTGACATCTCAATAACTTTTCTATGAGAACTTTTCCAATGAAACCTGTGCCTCCGGTCAATAGAATATTTGCATTTTCAAAAAATTCGTCTATGTTAATATTCATTTTGTAGTTTCTATTATCTTCGATTATTTCAACGCAATAGAATTATTCCATCACAAGTTATGTATGAAGAATATGTAAAATGTATGAAGTCACTGCGCTTTTCTGCAGCCCCTTAGACGGTCTTCATACAGGTGTGTGTTAAAGTAATTTACAAACCATTCCAATGTTGGATAACAATCTGTAAATAAAGAAAAAGCAATTTTAAAATAATAACTATATCAAACAATCTTTACTACGTATGTAAATGTATGTCGAATGTAAGGAGTGTGTAAGAATTTTATTGTTGAAAGTAGTATAAAAGTATCAAAAAAGAATTCAAAATGTGTTAAAGATAAAAAAAACATAAAAGTCATAAAAATGTAAACACTGTGATAGATGTAAAAATTTTGAAATATATCAGGTCTACCGGAAAGTTCTGTCCGTTTTCAGAATAAAACAAAATATTTAATTTTTCATACCTTGAATAAACTTTATTGAATAATGTAATTAATGTCTGGTACGTAGACTTCCGCGGTTGTGGTCCATGCTATCTGCTTCTGGGTTTCTGGGGTGGAACCGCATCACTGGTATATCTGCCGAAGTTTCGTACCTACTCGTATGGTACATCTTCAGGGCTCAAGTACTGCTACTGTCTGTCGCACTGAAACTTAGTTTCAGTTGAGCCCTGCAGATGTTCCATACGAGTGGGTACGAAACGTCGGCAGTTATACCAGTGACGCAGTCCCAGCTCGGAAGCCCAAGAGTAGATAGTCCATGCTATCTGCTTCTGGGCTTCCGGCCTAGAACCCCGTCACTTGTATATCTGCCGGCGTTTCGTACCCATTTGTATGGGCCAGTTTCAGGGCTGAACTACTGCACTGAAACTGGTGTAAGTCGATGAGGGACGAGTTTATATATGGGTAATGGGTCATGGGTCAATGGAGCGTTACGGTTGCGGTTGGGTAGTTTGGAGATGCAGGATTGCCAAGCGTTATGTAGGAGGTAGCCATCATTTAGAAATCTCTAAGCACCTCAATAACCTTAACCGTGATGATGGCTACCCCTTACACAACGCCTGGCAATCCTGCATCTCCAAACTACCCAACTGCAACCGTAACGCTCCATTGAACCATGACCCATTACTCATATATAAACCAGTCCCCCATCGACTTACACCAGTTTCAGTGCAGTAGTTCAGCCCTGAAGATATCCTATAGAAATGGGTACGAAATGTCGGCAGATATACAAGTGACGCGGTTCCAGCCCAGAAACCCAGAAGCAGATAATATAATCAATATATAATAATATAATTATAATTCATAACTTCTTGCCAGCGTGATTCTAATTTGTATATCCCATTTTAAAAAAATGCCTTGTTCCTAGAGGCGAAAAATCGAATCAGTGCTTGTCTACGATAGAGTTTTGGGTATATCTTCATTAGACATTTTTAACTTGAAATTGTTTCAGTAACACACTCTTAAGCTGTAGCAATTCTGTAATGGAATACCCGGTATATCGTCGTATTCAACGACGAGGTTTCATTATTGATTTAAATACTTTGCAGTCTGATATACGAGGGATGTTTCCAAAGTTCTGGGAATTACATATAATTTTTATAATTTTGTTACTTTTCGTCTATATTACAATGTCGTTTTTCAACATAATCTCCATTTAGCTGAATACATTTATCCCAACCATAAACTAATTTTTTTAAGCCGTCCTGAAAGAAGTTTTTCGGTGTCTTGTCGATCCACCTATTTATGACACGTTTTACGTCAGTTAAACTTTCAAATTGAGTACCCCGTAAGGGTTTGTTAAAATCTGGGAACAGATGGTAATCAATGGGAACAAGATCCGGGGAGTAAGGTGACTGCGGCAGCAATTTACATCGTAAATCGTTCAGAACATCCTTCGTTTTTCTTGCGGTGTGTGGTCTTGCATTATTCTGTCGCAATAACAGACGCTTATGCAACTTTCTAGGCCGTTTTTTGACTACTACCTGTCGCAGTGGTCCGGATAATAAATTTGAATAACATTCTGCATTAATTGTAGTACCTCTCGGCAGATAATCCATGACAATAATCCTTTCGCAATCCCAGAATACAGTAAGCATTACTTTTCCAACAGACGGAACTGCATGCACCTTAAGTGGAAGCTCTTCTTCAGGTTTGCGCCATTCTTTGGATTGACTTTTCGTCACAAGATTGAAATAAGGAATCCACCTTTCGTCAATGGTTATTATTCGTTGCCAAAATTCGTCATCGTATCGGGCTAACAGCTCTTGAAGTTGACGACAAGTATTGGACCTATTGACTTTCTGTTCTGGTCCCAACAGTCTTAGCACCCAGCGCGCCGAAACCTTGCTAACGCCCAAACAATCATGCAAGATGTCATGAACTTGTCGTGTACCTATCCCTAGGTGTACACTAATTTGACGAATAGTCATTCGCCTGTCGTCTTTCAGTAGGTTTTCGACGGCAGTAATATTTCTTTCATTTACGGACGTGCTTGGTCGCCCACTGGGTGGATCGTCTTCTGGTGATGTTCTATCGGCTTTAAAACGATCGATCCACCGATAAACAGTACTTTTGGATTCTGCAGATTCACCAAATACTCCTTGCAGACGACTAATAATTTCTGACGTTTTCACATCTTCTTTCCACAAAAAGAAAATTATCGCTCTTTGAGATTTTGCCGTGTGTTCCATGATTACAAAAACAGTGCCACTAAAACGCGTCTACATCAGTCGAATACCTGAATCAGACTGAACAATGTTGCACTAGATAGTTGCATAAATATGTCAAGACTTGTTTGGAATCAATAACGTTGTGCATAAGTTCTGCGTTATTTAATTATAGCACTAATTCCCAGAATATTGGAAACACCCTTCGTATAATATTTAATTAATGGTGATCTCTCGTGTATATAGTATATCATTAACTATAAAATACCAGTTCAGCTTATTTATTTAATTAACTATTCAGATAAATATTAATGAAAACAGACATGAATCGGTGTACAAATATCTGTAAATTATCCTAATGAATATTAATGGCCACTAAAATATTTACGACAAAAATTACTGTTTAATGATTTAATTATATTATAAGTGAACGTTCATTTATTATTATTCATTGGTAATTATATTATGCCAATTATACAACTCTGTTTACCTGAATCAATACATAAAAGTATGGACAAAATATGCCAAATGTACGTGGAGGTTGATTATTATCTGTGGGATGTGGAAATATTATGGCAAAATCAAGCAACGACAGGTGATTTTAATGTTCGTGTTAATATTATTACAAATTTATAAACAATAGCATTATTAATAAGTATTATTTACTGCATATTTACATCAATACGTCAATAGTTATTTATTTTGGACAATCTCGTTCGTTGCTTTACACATCTTACGAATAAATTTACACTACTTCCTCGTCCCCTAAATTCGACCTTAATGTTTCGGCAACTTAATTTTTTTTACGAGGGTGGTCCCAGAAGTACCCGACCCAACAAAGAAAACACAAAAATTTTGGAAAGAAATATATTTATTTTTCAATATAATCTCCTTTCAGCTCTATAACTTTTCCCAGCGATGTTCAATAAGTTTGACACCCTTTTTATAATAAGAACTATCTTACTACTCAAAATAGCCATTAACTGCTGACATCACTTCTTCATCGTTGGAAAATCTTTGACCACTTACAGATTAATCTTCATACTGCATTTTTTTTAAAATAAAGACACCCCCTTTGGGTTTAATTTATTGTATAGCAATCTAGTAAATTAACACTAATGAGCTATTTGTTTTTAACCTAATTTGCTATAGTTTTAAAATTACAAAGCACTTATCCTATCATAGTCACTTTGGTTCTGACATTTACATTTAGTACTGTTTTTAGTGTGCACTGGGTTTTTTATTAATATTTTCACTGCACTAGGTCAAATGGTTTCACTCTTTTTAATCTTCTGACCAAGCCATCATCATCCTGAAGCCGGAGAGCCTCGATATTGATGTGCTGATGAAGCCGTTGTTCATGTCTTTGGGCGTACTTTTTGATAACATCATTGACAGTTTCCACCTCCAAGTCCTTATGCAGGTTGTCATTGCGAATATACCACGGAGCATTAACAATGCCTCGCACTACCCTACTCTGAAATCTCTGTATAATGTTTCGATTACTTTGGCTGCTACAGCCCCAAAGCTGGGTAACATAAGTCCACACTGGTTTCAGGACTTAAGCAACAGCTTATTATATACTGTCAGGGCTGAATGTCGACCCAATAACCAGTACATTTTTCTGTACTTCAACTTGAGCTCTTCACATTTTTTCTTAACATGTGGCTTCCACCTGAGTTTAGCATCTGGGGTCATACCAAGATATTTGGCTGTATTCTCGTACGGGACTACATGTTGATTAATATATACTGGCTTATGCTCGATTCGTTTGTTAGTAAAATTGATGTGCACTGATTTGTTTTCATTCATTTGAATAAGCCATTTTACTGTCCAATGTTGTATTTCGACAATAGCTGTTCGTAACTTTGCCGTTGAATCAATGTTGTTGTCTCCAGTAGCTAGAATTGCAGTGTCATCTGCAAACGTAGCAAGAATATTTTCGCTAAATGTAGGCAAATCACTATTGTATAACAAATATAGGATTGGCCCCAATACACTTCCCTGGGGCACACCTGCATCTTCAAAGTATTTGAAGAGACAAAATAGATTACTTATTTATTTTAATAATAAGTAGATATCTAAAAGATAAACCTACCATTTAAGTAATCTATGAGCTAGTAGTTAAAGGTACCAACAGCTTTGGTATGCAACAAAAAATGTCTTAAATATTATTAGATCTATCTAAAGCAATTGATTGTGTCTGTCTTTGTGAAAATTACAATAGTATGGAACTAGAAGACATTCTCTAAAATGATGTCGATTGTATTTAACTGGACGAAGACAAATTCTAATGCTGCCAAAAATTTTTCGTTGGAACAAGTGATAAATTATGGAGTATCACAAGGTTCTAAGTTTGTCAGTGTTTTATGTCTAAACCTACAAATGTGCGAAACAATAACGTGCCGGAGGTACTTGAGGAATGTTAGATGGACAATCATTTAAAATTAAATATAAACGTACGAAAAATTAAATTTGAACCTAGACTACATAGATAGGCCAAGTAATCTAAAAAGGCTGGGTGCGTACGAGGATAGTTTGACAAATAGTGAAAATGACACATAGGTGGCACTCTAATTGGTAAAACAAATGCACTGTAATTTAGGTTAGCTATTTATATGTTTACATTCCGATATTTAGATAAATCGGTTGATTAGTTTATCTTTGACAGCTGATTGAAAAAGAAGCAACACGTCGTTTTGTTAAAATGGAAAAAGCAGAGTATCGTGCGGTGACTAAATACTTCGTAATTAAGGGTATGAAAGATACCGAAATAAAAGATGAGTTACGGGAAACATTAGGTGAATCTGCTCCATCATTCGTCACAATAAGTAGATGGGTAAATGAATTTAAACGTGGTAGAACAAGCTGTGTTGATGAAGCGCGCTCTGGAACACCCAAAATCGTGACTTCTAAGGAAATGATTAAAAAAATCCATAATATTATTACGCAAGATCGACGACTCAAAGTGAGAGAGATAGCAGATATGGTAAACATTTCAACAGAACGCGTACACCACATTTTAACGAAAGAATTGGACCTTTTCAAGCTTTCGGCAAGATGGGTGCCGCGATTGCTTACGACTGATCAAAAGTTCACTCGTTTGCGCATTTTCAATGAGTGTTTGGACTTTTACAAGCGGAATCCGGCTGATTTTTATAGGCGATTTGTTACTTGCGATGAAACATTGATACACTACAGTACACCAGAAACTAAACAACAGTCGAAGCAATGGTTAGAATGTGGTTCTGCACCTCCAAAGAAAGCGAAAACCACTTTATCGGCAAACAAGGTGATGGCATCAATTTTTTAGGATTCAAAGAGCATTTTGCTCATTGATTACCTTCAGAAAGATGCCACAATAAACGGACAATATTATGCAGAACTTAAACAAAAATTAAATGTTGAGATTCGTGTTAAACGGCCAGGAATGGCAAAGAAAAAGATTCTCTTTCACCAAGACAACGCTTCCTCGCATACCAGGATAGTTGGGCTGTCCAAAATACACGAGTTGCATTTCCAATTAGTACCACATGCGCCTTATTCGCCGGATCTAGCCCCTTCCGACTTCCAACTTTTTCCAGAATTGAAAACGGCACTAGGTGGACAGAAATTTTCATCTAACGACGAGCTTATCATCTTCGTAAATGAATATTTTGCAAGCCTTCCGGAACCGCATTTTAGAGATGGCATAAGGGCACTGAAGCACTGTTGGAATAAATGTATTGCTCTTTTAGGAGAATGTATTGAAAAATAAAAATTATTTTGTATTTAAATAATTCGTTATTCTTTTCCATTCTCACTACTTGTCAAACTACCCTCGTATATAGACTCTTGGACTGTATTATGTAAATTATCTCTGTGATAAATTAAACATTACTCTTTATCAGATACGATGAACTATAGAAACAACAAATATGGATACTTTTATTCAATTATTAATAATCGTATTATATTATGAGATAGTACAGGACATATGGAGAGAATGTTCAAAATTCAAAAGGAACCTATAAGAGCAATGATTGGTGAACCGAGTAGAGAATATTGCAAACTGCGTTTTATAGAATTGAAAATACTAATAAACATTAATAACATTGAACACAATCACTCATAACTATTTAACCAAAAACAAATCAGCTATTAAAACTCCGTATCACATATTCACTTTGAATCAACAATCAAATGATTACAAAACTTAATGGCTTGATATTTAACCACCAAGCTATTAAGTTTTGTAATCATTTACATCAGCAGATTAAATAGTTACCATTAAATTAATTTAAATATCTAATAAAGGACAATCCGATTGCATAAAGTTTTTATAGAACAGAAGGTTATTTTGAATGTAACATTTGATTTATGTTAAATTGTACTTATAAAACTTCATTTTTATTTTCTTTGTGGACTTTCCTCTCTTTCTGTAAGGAAATAAATCATTATTATTATTGATATCTACTTTAATGGCAAATAGACGCAATTTCTTTAGTGGAATAAAATCGTTGCATAATAATAATAATATCTTTACTGTCCAACAGACAAGCCATTTAGAGAACAAATCAAACATTATGTACAGTGTGCAAGTATTAAATAAAACTAAGTTAAATATATATGAAAATTAAAATATACTATACAATAATAATAATTAATGAAAACTAAAAACTTAAGAATATATTTATAGGCAAAAAAAAATAACTTATATGAAACCAAAGTTGTACCACACTCTTGAACCACCGGAATTATTACCTATGAAAAGGATCTGGGAATAACCTATTCGCATTCCTGCACATGTGAGTTAGAGGAGCTTTCAATAGAACATTAGTCCTGGCCCTCGGAAGAGCGAAGGAATCAAAAGACCGAGTGGAATGAGATGGAGCCAATAGACAGTACAGAAGGGTATCCACACCATTATTAATCAAGTTAACAAGAAACTTCGTACTGGTAGCATCCCTACGAAAAGACAAAGATTGGAAGCTGTGTCTAACCAATAATGCCTCATAATCAACTCCCCTCGGTGGGTATGTACCATCAAGCCGGTAAGATAAGTACTTTAAAAATCTTTTCTGGATTCTCTCCAGAAACAAACTTTGATAAATATAGCACGGATACCATACCACCGAGGCATACTCAAGATTAGTGCGGACAAAAGCATAGTATAAAACCTTGAGAGCCGCAATGTTATTAAAATGTCTGCAGGAACGCACAAGGAAACCCAAAGCACGTGTTGATGCCGAAGCACATATAGTAGTGATGTGATCTGTAAATTCCAATCTGGAATCAAACAGGACCCCAAGATCCATAATTCTCGACTTCCTCAGAATGACAGTGTGATCAATGGTGTACTAACTAATAAGGGGAGTAAAAGTGACAACAGCACACTTATCAACATTAATAATAATATCACTCTGCACACACCAATCACTAATTGTATTAAGATTATGCTGCAGTATCCGGCAATTGTCATAGGATGTTATCCTAGAGAAAATTTTTAAATCGTCAGCATATGCCAAGGAATTTGAACATATCGTTAATGAAAATATTAAACAATGAGGATCCCAGAGTGGATCCCTGTGGAACTCCAGAAGAAGCAGTATATACATCTGAGGAAAATCCATTATACGAAACATAGCAACTTCTGTTATGTAGATATGAAGAGATGAAATCAATTACATAATGGCAAAATCCAAAGCTGGATAATTTAGAAAGTAATACTGAATGGTTAATTGTATCGAAAGCCTTAGCAAAATCAGTATAAACAACATCCACTTGCTGTCTATTGTCCATTGACTCGCTAATAAATTGTGTTATTTCCACTAAGTTGGAAATAGTGGATCTACCAGCAGTAAAAAAAATAGGTGAAACAAGTGTGTTAAAGCTAAGAGAGATTACATTCAAAATAAAATTATCGAAAATATCGAAGGACGTCTGTTTTATTGTCAATGTACTCGTAATTAATAGAAAAATAAAATATTTAGTTTATAACTAAACTCATGCTTCTATAAAATATTGTCACATACATTTGAAACTAACTCTAGTTTATTCATATTTGGGATGCCTTTTAAGTTTTATATAGTGGTACATAGAGGGCACTAATAATCAAATGTCAGTACTAAAAATTAGCCTCCATCTTTAGTTAATTTAAATACAAAGTTTCAGTGCGATACGTGTAGTATTGTATCTACAAAGAACTGTCAAAATTGACAAGTTAGTTGAAAAATGGAATTGAACCGAGAACATTTTCGCCGAATAATTTTTTATAATTTTCGAAGACAATTATCTTAACAAGAATGCCTTGCCGAGTTGGTTTCTATTTTCGGCAATGAAGTACCACATCAGTCAACAATTTCTCATTGGTATGGAGAATTCAAATGTGGAGGCATTAGTCTTAGCGACGATTCAAGAACAGGTTCGCCAAAAACGACAGTCACTCTCGCTGTGCGCAAAATCATCAACGAAGATCGACATGTGACATTTCGCCAGATTAAAGCATTATTAGAAATTTCAAGGACTTCAATTGGTATACAACCATTTGTTTGCCGCAAGTCATCGCTGTGCTTCGAAAAACCAACCCCGAATGACGAATCATCCTTCATCAAGACAATTCAAGTTCGCACACAGCAAGCCGGGCAATTGAATTTTTAACCCAACAAAACGTCGAATTGTTGGACCATCCTCCGTAGAATCGAAACCTAAATCCCAACCATTTCTTTACCTTTCCGAAAATAAGAAACGTTCCAGTCGTCAGAAGGAGCAGTCGATGTCTTCAAAAACGCAACTTTGACTGTACCAAAAAACGAGTAGAACAACTGCTTCTAGAGTTAGTTCGAACGTACGCGAAAGTGCACTAATCTTCCTGGAGAATACTTCGCAAAACAATGAAGTCTTTAAAAGTTATCTACTATTTTATTCTAGTTTTATATGCAAAACTTAAAAGACAACGTAACCAGATGAAAGCATAATAGACATCAGTAATAAAGTCAAGATTGCCAATTTTGTAGTGTTGCAAATTAATGTTGGTATTACCAGTTCCGGATAGTTGTCCTGGATCATTCACTATATTATTTATTCATTTATTATCCAATAGTTGACTAAAAACTAATTACAAGGTCATATATAATTGAAGTAGTTTATGTATGGAATCGAAGCAAAAAATACAAGAAAAGAAAAAATGGAGAACACATTTAATAAATATATGCTTATTTAGCAAAAGAATCCAGCAAAAATTAACAAAATTCATATTAAATAGATTAAAATTAAGCATTTTCTAAATTTTATTAGACAATAATGAAGCCACAGGCGAATTATCATAGGTTCAACGACTTGTAAGAAATTATACATAAAAGGTGAAAGGTAAATGAACGGTAGAAAAATTGCGAAACATAAAGCTTCATTATAGAGAGACAAACTATCTATACAACATACAAAAACAAGTTTAGAATAGACGTTTTAAAACTTTTTTACGTTTTTCTTGCTGTGAAACACGTACACGTAACACATTGTTAATTCTTCAAAATAAAAAACCTTTTCAATAGAATTAAAAAATATATTGTTTGATAAAAGAAAATTGTATATACTTCTGGTCAAGAAGGAAACAAAAGAAATTCGTAACGTCATCATTTTACTCAGAAATTAATATTATGGACACGTGAAAGAATTATGTGGGGATTTTCAATTGTTACGTCCTGCATGTAGGAAGAAATTGTTGACCTGAGGAAGTTCAGCTTGGGTTAGTATTTTTGAAAAATTGTTTTCTATTCAAGAAAGTCAATAATGGTAATTTTGGCAGAGCCTGATTAACTTAAACACTTAATGTAGATATACGAGCTCGTATAATCTCTTTCCACATTAATTTTGCGACACTGTTAATTATTAATTATTTGCTGATGATGACAACTTAGTTGTACATACACGTATAGAGAATACGAAAATTAATGTGGAAAGGGGTTATATATCAATCTTGAGTGATAAAGCTAATAATTAATAGAATATTAAAATTAGCTTCTACGTGTTTCTATATGTAAAGCAGACGAAAGAGCATATTTTGTATTTGCAGTTTTACATCGTTACTCCAAGAAGCTTTTTTACTTAATCAATAATTGCAATAGTTGTTAAAAAAAGATAAAAATGAAGTAAATGTTTTTAGATTTTTATTAAATCTATAAAGACGATGTTTACTCAGGAAATACAGGTAGTTATATTAATGGTCGGCAATTATAAATAGTTACCATATATTATCCAATCATAGATTGTTTTTAATGTGTTTATATATTACTGCAATATATAGTGGCGTAGTATACATAAGTACATAAAAATTGTAACAAAAATCAAAATTGAAATACTAATATCTCTTTATTATTTACATATTTTTACATCTAAAATAAATTGTTGTATAATATATTTATCTAAATTTTAGACCCGTCTATATGCCCTCCTTTATTTTTAAGCTCTGCAGCACACAATCGAGGCATTCTTTCGAGTAATTTTCGTAATGTCTCAGGTTCTATTTTACCTCATGCCTCTTGCAGGTTATTTCACATATTAACAGCAGACGTGGGGGCCGATTTTCTCACCTCTTAGTCAAGTTCTTTCCACAGCAACTCGATGGAATTTACATCGGGACTCTGGGCAGGCCACGCCATAACTTTTATGGTTTTCTCGTTCTTCAATTTCTGCAAATATGCCCGGTATAGTTTGGAAGTGTGTTCCGAGTCATTATCTTGTTGGAAGATAAAATTCTGACACGAAATTTTAACTTTAATATGGTTATACAGTTCTTTTTTTAAGAGATCACCCACATTTGATCACGAAAAGCAACTTCATATCATGACAAATATTCCGTTCTCGACTTTCTGCAAATATGCCCGGCATAGTTTGGAAGTGTGTTTCGGGTCATTATCTTGTTGGAAGATAAAATTCTGACACGAAATTTTAATTCCAGTGGGGATTGCGTTTTCCTCTAATATGCACTTATACAGTTCTTGTTTTAAGAGATCGCCCACATTTGATCACGAAAAGCAACTTCATATCATGACTGTTTTTACATCGGGACTCTGGGGAGGCCACGCCATAACTTTTATGGTTCCCTCGTTCTCCAATTTCTGCAAATATGCCCGGCATAGTTTGGAAGTGTGTTTCGGGTCATTATCTAGTTGGAAGATAAAACTCTGACACGAAATTTTAATTCCAGAGGGGATTGCGTTTTCCTCTAATATGCGCTTATGCAGTTCTTTTTTTACGATATCGCCCACATTTGATCACGAAAAGCAACTTCATATCATGACTGTTTAGTCCACCGTGCTTAACAGTAGGAGCTATGCATTTGTCCTCGGCACGCTCACCGACAGACCTCCTCACGAAAACACGGTTCGTGAACAGAAAATCTCGAATTTGGGTTCATCAGTCCATAACACTTTATTCAAGTATTACATATATGGTCCAATTTTGGTGTCGCGTGCCCACTTTAAACGTTTTTGCTTGTGTTGCTTGGGTAGAAGCGGTTTCAGCATTGTAATTCGTCCACGAAGACCAGTTTCTTTTAATCGCCGTTTAACTGTGGGTTTTCGACGAACAGCATTCATTTCTGCTGTGATTTCTGGGGTTATTTTTCGTCTATTTCTCTTGCTTGTTATCACCATTGCAAGATATTCTGCTGAGGTTGTTCCCTTAGTCTGCCTTTTCGAGTTCTGCTCAACACACTTCCACACTCGCGGTGTTTTTTGATGATATAACCCACGGTGGACTGATTTAATTTAAGTTTTGTGTCGATTTCGTGATTGCTTTTGCTAGTTTTGTGGTATGCGATTACAAACGATCGTGTTTCTCTACTCAATTCTTTCCATTTAGGAATTTCTAACCGATTTAACTTCTTCAAAACACATGATGGTATCACTATCAGCACCTCACAAAAACTAACTGCAATTTTGCCAAAATACTCTAGTATAAATACTTAATAGTTTATAGTAACACTCTACCTTAAAATAAAATCGTAAAATTTAAAATTTAAAAATGTAGGTACGTATTGTCAATGCATAATGAGTTTTATTAGGGTATTACACACATCATTGTGAATGAAGAGTAATCGCATAATTAACATCGAAATAGGAAAATTGTTTGCAATTACAAATGTTTACTATGAAACTATTGCCAGTGAGAGAAATAAATTTTTTAATCGCGCGCTTTTCTACTAGACTCTTTACTTGAAACAAAGGCATATCAAATACTTATGAGCAATAGTGTATATGTACATATATATTGTTATGTAATAAGCGAGTGATTGGTTTTGTACTGGTGTTATATTGATGAAGATTTTTATTTTTGGTTAATTTCCTTCGTATTGCAGGACTTCACTATGAAAACGGATGATATAAATAAATAATAATAATCCATGCTCTCACATTCCCCGAACGCCAATTACAGGGTGCTTTGACAGAGTCTGAGTAATTATTACAGCCACACTTGTGGTGCGATTTAATATCTTTGTCTGTCAGTATTCGCTTAAACGAGAAAGATTAACCACGAAAAGCTTTCCCGGACAATAGGTCATCGAACGAATCTGTGACCCCCGATGTAACGAGTCAGTACTTATCACTGAGCCACCAGTCATCTATTAGAATTATATTGTGGTATCTGAAGTTGGTACCGATTCTTGTGGAACACCGTTATTATGTATGGTTACTGACCACAAACATCTAGGTTTGTGTCAATTTTCTTCATATTGCATTTTAGACAGGAGAGTATGAAATATGGATGATATAAATAAATAATTATAATCCATGGTTTCACATCCAACGAACGCTAATTACAGGGTGCTTTGACAGACTATGAGTAATTATTACACTCACACTTAAGGTGCGACTTAATATCTTTGTCTGTCAGTATCTGACCAAAAATATTTAGGTTTTTGTGTCATTCTTCTTCATGACAATGTACGAGGATAGTTTGACAAGTAGTGAGAATGGAAAAGAAAAACGAATTTTTTAAATACAAAATAATTTCTATTTTTCAATATATTCTCCTAAAAGAGCAATACATTTATTCCAACGATGCTCCAATGCCCTTATGCCATCTCTAAAATGCGATTCCGGAAGACTTGCAAAATACTCATTTACGAAGATGATAAGCTCGTCGTTAGACGAAAATATCTTTCCACCTAGTGCTGTTTTTAATTTTGGAAAAAGGTGGAAGTCGGAAGGAGCTAGATCTGGCGAGTAAGGCGCATGCGGCACTAATTGGAAATGAAACACGTGGATTTTGGACATCGCTGGTATGTGCTGGTATGCGAGGGAGCGTTGTCTTGGTGAAACAGAATCTTTTTCTTTGCCATTCCTGGCCGTTTAGCACGAATCTCAACATTTAATTTGTGTAGAAGTTCTGCATAATATTTTCCGTTTATTGTGGCACCTCTCTGAAGGTATCAATGAGCAAAATGCCCTTTGAATCCCAAAACATTGACTCCATCACCTTGTTTGCCGATAAAGTGGTTTTCGCTTTCTTTGGAGGTGCAGAACCACGTTCTAACCATTGTTTCGACTGTTGTTTAGTTTCGGGTGTACTGTAGTGTATCCAAGTTTCATCGCAAGTAACAAATCGCCTACAAAATTCAACCGGATTCCGCTTATAAAGATCCAAATACTCATTGGAAATGCGCAAACGAGTGAACTTTTGATCAGTCGTAAGCAAACGGGGCACACATCTTGCCGAAAGCTTAGAAAGGCCCAATTCTTTCTTTAAAATGTGGTTTACGCGTTCTGTTGAAATGTTTACCATGTCTGCTACCTTTCTCACTTTGTGTCGTCGATCTTGCGTAATACTATTATGGATTTTTATAATCATTTCCTTAGAATTCACGATTTTGGGTGCTCCAGAGCGCGCTTCATCAACACAGCTTGTTCTACCACGTTTAAATTCATTTATCCATCTACTTATTGTGGCGGATGATGGAGCAGATTCACCTAATGTTTCCCGTAACTCATCTTTTATTTCGGTAGCTTTCATGCCATTAATTACGAAGTATTTAATCACCGCATGATACTCTGCTTTTTCCATTTTAATAAAACGACGTGTTGCTTCTTTTTCAATCAGCAGTTAAAAATAAACTAATCAATCGATTTATCTAAATATCGGAATGTAAACATATAAATAGGCAACCTAAATTACAGTACATATGTTTTACCAATTGGAGCGCCACCTATGTGTCATTTTTACTACTTGTCAAACTATCCTCATACATCACAGGACAGCTACAGTCTAACCCACACGAGTGTAACTTCTTTTAGGTGGACCACTCACATATAACCCGGAATTTGAAAAAGCACCTCAGACGATAATTATCAAAGAGAGAATTGAAGCCCGTTTTGAAGATTAACAGAAATTATTTTTTTTACGATGGAATAAAGTTGTTGCAGGATAGGTGGCGCAAGTGTTGAAGTTAAAGAATATTAGGTTGAAACAAAATTATTTAAAAAATTGTAGGTCTTTTGTTTCATTGTTAAATAAATTTTCTTTTTAAATTAGTACGCGTATTAATCAAGTTTTGACTAGCTTTTTTAAATGAATTATTTTATTAATAGTGAAAATACGATTTCTATCTTCGAACCTTGGCAGTTTCTTGAACAAAATCAGTTCATGTATTTATTTGTTTAAAATTGAATATAGGAATATTTACATTATGGCTAGAGACGTAAACCAAACGGTTGTATATGTATTAACACGGTGTATAATTACGAAAAAACAAGTTAAAATTTTACCTAATTTTATTTGCATTATTATTTTAATAAATATTTTTAAAGCCTCACTAATTGTCTTTACATAGTTTGACAAATTCATGAATAAACACAATAATAAACACCCATTTAAATATTTGCTTTCTCGATTTTTTTTTAAATATGTAAGATAATATCCATTGAAGAAAGTTGTAAAAGATGTCTAAAAAAGAATTGTAAAAGACCATTCATGAAATTTATGAATAATTTAGAATGATGTAAGGAGAATTTAAGACATACTCCTAATTTAAATTCGAAACATATTTACGTTAAAAATAGCATCGACTTTCGACGAAAACAAAAAAAAAGTAATAGCACTTACGGTTCTTTAAATAGATTGACGATCCATATTAAAAATAGAAACAACTTTTTTCCGAATTTTTTTAAAATAGGTCAAATATCTAATGATCTATCTGAACACCTAACATATCACTTGTTGAGTGCGAATATATTGAAAACATCGCTAATTCTATACATATGTGTTTTGGCAAGTTTTTTTTTGCATTTAAGAAGGGGGGTATGGTTATGACCCCTGATCCTAGTCGCATACACGTAATGAATTTGTATCTTACTGTTAGTTACATACAAAGTTACGTTACAAGTATCTTTCTAAGCATCTGTATAATTATAATAACTTCTTCTTTTCGTATAATACAATTAAAACTGTAGAACCTGTACAAAAGGCTGTAGTTCAGAAAGAGAATAAAAAATGTAAAAAGAATATAGAGCAAGGAATGCGAGATAAACTAGACACTGTCACTAAGCGTCAAATATACAAACTCTACTCATAAATATCACTATTTTAATGGTGTACAAAAGAGATACGAGGTATGGCAATTAAATAAGGAGATTGAGCTCCTTCCATCACGCTGCCGCATCGGGCGAGGCTGTAATTTGAATGCCATTGACCTTGATACTTTCCAAGTAACAATCCGTAGTTTTGTCTCTGTATCTGGTTTAGTTTTCTTTCGAGCTTTAATTGTAGAGGACACTATTACTTAGTATTGATAATGGTTGAGATAAAAATGGAGGAGAGAATTAACCTGAAATTCCTTTGTCAAATTAAAAAAATCGCCAACAGAATGTTTACGAATGTTAAAGGAGGTGTCACCAAACACTTCCTTTAACGTTTGTTATGTCACGTGCGCGAGTTTTTTAATGGTGCGAAAGCACGGATGAGCAAGTTGAAATTGAAGGCAATGCTGATCATTTTTTCGTGTGTTATGATGACTGACTGGGTGGGACACATTTTTCATGATGAATTAAAGATGACAAAAGTTTGTGCAAAAATAGAGCCGAAAAACCTCACCCAGGAACAAAAAGACAATCGGATGAACATTTGCTCTGACATCACGACTCACAGGAGAATCAGACTTGCTTACAAAAATCATCATATGTAATGAAACTTGGATTTCGCCAAGATAGAAAAAAGCACGGATGAAGCAAGTCGAAATTAAAGGCAATGCTGATCGTTTTTTTGATATCAAGGGTGTTATCATGACTGATTAGCTGCCTGAGGGTCAAACCATTAATCAGAAATACTACAAAGAAGTCATAATCAAGCTGAGGGAAAGAGTAAGGAAGAAAATTCGTGGATTCTGCACCAGGACAACGCACCAGCTCATAATGCTCTATCTGTAAAGCAGTTTTTAGCGGACAAGCGCATTGCTGTGCTTGATCGTCCTCCGTATTCACCAGATCTCGCACCATGTGACTTCTACCTGTTCCCAAAAGTGAAACGTGCATTAAAGGGAACACATTTTCAGTCTATTGAACATGTAAAAGAAAAAACAGCAGAGTTGTTGAAGAGACTGACAACTAACGAACTACAGCATTGTTTTGAACAATGGAAGACACGTATACAGCGGTGTATAAATAGGGGAGGAGGGTATGCTAAAGGGGATAAAAGTTAAATGTTTATTTGCAATAAATGACATTTCTCAAACCAGTCTCGTTACTTAATTGCCACTCCTCGTATTATACACATTAATTAATTTGAGTGTTATTATATTTTCTTTAATCATTTTAATGAACAAAATTTTAAATTACGAGGGAGCGTTTTCATATTCGCGGAATGGGGGACAATGGGTGGAAATAAAAAAACCAAATTAGTTTTCTTTTTCAATATATTCACCTGCAAGACGGATACATTTTTCACATCTTTCAATTAATTTATTTATACCCTCATAAAAAAATGATTTCTCTTTATCTGCAAAATACGCCGATACTGCCTCCTTGACTTCATCATCGGCAGTAAATTTTTTACCCCGCAGCTCTTTTTTCATTTTCGGAAACAGGTAATAATCACTCGGGGCCAGGTCTGGGCTGTAGGGTGGGTGATTCACAATTTCGAAGCCCACCTTATGCAGGGCAGCTAACGCAACGCGGCTCTTGTGGACGGGCGCGTTGTCGTGCAAAAGCAGAACACCTTTTGTCAATTTTCCCCGTCTTTTCTCTTTAATGGCTTCTTTTAGTCGCTCTAATATTGAAGCGTAATATTCTCCGGTTATAGAAACACCTTTATCTTTATAATCAATCAACAATATTCCTTCCGAGTCCCAAAATACCGTTGCCATGAGTTTCCCAGCTGATTGCGTGAGCATTCTCATCACCCATCTTGCGCTGACCTTAGACATGCCGAGATGATCGCGTAGGATTTTAAAAATTGTTGTATCGGATACTCCAACCATTTCTGCGAGTTGTTTCTTCTTTAGTCGAGCATCTTCGAGTACAATTTGTTCAACTTTTTGGATAAGTGCTGGCGTGGTCACCTCAATGCTCCTGTCCGGCCTCGGGTCGTCTTCAAGGGATTCCCTTCCTTGTTTAAATAAACTATGCCACTTGTACACCATGGTTTTTCCTGGACAAGAGTCGCCGTAAACCAATGACATCTCATTCATTATGGTCGCGACTGACTTTCCTTGCCTGGTAAGGAACTTCATAACGGCACGATATTCGATTTTTTCCATATTTCACTTTTCACTCCTGATTATGTTACTTGGTTGACGATAGCTCAAAGACTAACTGTCTAAAAACAATGAAACTTCGCATTTATACTAATCATGACTCGCTGCACAGGCCACGCCCCCAATGCGCCTACTCACCCCTCTACAACCCGCTCATTCCGCGAATATAAAAACGCTCCCTCGCAAAACACTGTAAAATATTTAAATAATACTTTCACTTATACGTATGAATTTACAGATGCATTTTATATATTATAAGCTTTTGACATTGGTATTACACTCAATTTCTTAAAAGATAATAACTTTTTAACTGCAAATATTTCTTGCATAATGCATAACATAACAATGTGTATATTGTGAGCTAACACTCTGTGTATTTAAGAAATATGTACATTTATGTTTTAGTGTGAGTGCAATACGTAGGTTAGTTTTTAAGTTTTGTATATAAAACTGGAATAGAACCGCAGATATCTTTAAAGGGCTTCATTGTATTTCGAAGTATTTTTCTCGAAGATTAATGTACTTTTGCATTCACTCGAACCAACTCTGGAAGCAGTTGTTCCACTCGTTTGTTGGTACAGTCAGAATTGCGTTTATGAAGGCATTGATTGCTCCTTTTAACGACTGGAGCCTTTGACCACGCAGTCTGTGCTTGACTTCCGGAAGGTAAAGAAACCGTTGGGTCTTAGATCTAGACTGTACGAAGGATGGTCCAACAATGCGACGTTTTGTTTTGTTAAAAATTCAATTGCTTTGCGTGCTATGTGCGAACGTGCATTGTCTTGATGCAGGATGATTCGTCGTTCGGGGTTGGTTTTTCGAAACTCAGGGGCTCTTGCGGCAAACGAACGATTGTATACCATTCGGCAGTAACAGTTCTTTGATCTTGTAAAGAAATTGTTGCTACATGACCTGCTGTTGAAGAAAATGTCGCGACCATCTTTTTGGAGACACTTCGAGAGCGGATGACCTTGGTCGGCTTTTCTTTACCTTGGAACACCCAAACAGACAACTGGCGTTTATTTTCTGGTTCGTATAAGTAAATTCAAGACTCATCACTACTGACAATGTTGTACATGTTTTTAGAGTTTCCAGCGTTGAAGTGATCTAGAGTTTTTTGACACTACCACACCCTAGCCGCTTTCTGATCTTCGGTCAACAGATGCGGTATCCAATGGAAAACTAATTTTCTTTATACACAATTCTTTATGCAAAATATTTCGAATTGAGGTCTTTGAAATCTCCAATAATGCTTCAATTTAGAGATATATCACGTATCGATCTTCATTAATGATCTTGCGCACCCTCCACGTTTGAATTCTCCATACCAACGAGAAATTGTTGACTGATATGGTGCTTCAATTGCTATCAAAAATTATAAAAAATTATTCCGCGGTTTTCGGTGTAATTCCATTTTCCATCTAACTTTTCAACTTTGACAGTTCGTTGTAGCTACAACACTACACGTATTGCATTGAAACTTTGCATTTGGGTTAACTAAAGATGGAGGTTAATTTTTAATACTGACATTTGATTAGTGGCGCCCTCTATGTCCCACTATGTAAAACTTTAAAGACATCCCACGTAATATGTATTTAAAATATATTTTTCATTACAACTAAAGCTGGAGGTAATTTAAATAGACAGAGACATTGTAGAACACTTGCGAAAAAAAACCGATTTACTTTTTTAATATAATCATAATATTCTTTCGCATATTCATGTATAAATCTTTCTAGAATATCGTTAGTAAAAAATGCACAATTGCTAATAAATAAGCGTAATTTTAATTCGATAACTGCTCACGCGACTTCCTATTGAATCATAAATGTATTTACAGCTGTGGTTTTATACACGGTAAAACTGTTATAATTGATTGTAAAGCACTCAGATTGTTAATTTTTCTCAGAATAAATTGCGTAACGTATACGTATGTATGTATATTCTAAACATATATACATACGCGTGCGTCTAAATCTAATAAACGTGGAATTTAAAATCTTGCAAAACTGCTGGAAGTTAACCTTAAACTACATTACGTTATTTTATAGTCTTTTTTGCCATATGCAACGGTAACTGGTATTTATTTCTAGTGAAATTGATACTTAATTAACATAAAATTGAATTATTTAATCTTAAGGATGCAAAAGATTACAAAACTTTTCTTACGAAATGCTTTATAACCTCATCCTAAATAGATGTCTGCAAACTTAATGTCAATGTGGTTTAAATAATTTTTATTGAGTCTACAACTAGATAATACGAGGGTGGGCTGAAAAGTTCTAGTGACAGATAGATGGCGTGGTTTTATACTGTTGTTGTGGTGCACGGACAAGGTGTCCCCTGATGACTGTCAAATATAAATTTTTTACGTCTATTAGTTTCGTTGTTATGTATTGTTTCGTTTGAGATTTTGAAGAGGTCAACGAACTCTTATCATCTTGTTTTTTGTGATGCATACATCTATGTCTATGTCTAGAATGTACTTTTGGTGACATCTTTTGCTAGATTCTTTCGAGTCCTCTCGATCTGGTGATTGACTTGCTTAAAGGTTTCTGTCGCTTTTGTTGCAGACTTTCTTAATTACTTCTCTGCACATCTTGATTATCAATTTTAAGTTTTTGTTCATCAATTACACTTAGCAATAATGAGTGTTAAATCTGGGAACGAAATATGAAAATTGGGCTAACGAGTTAATAATTTTTTAATAACTTTTTACTGTCGAGGAGCTTCTGCTTGTTACCCACTTAACACCACAATTAGATATTACCAATTTGGTCTTCGCTTGCAGTCGTTTATTGATTTGATAGCTGTGGAAATCTAATATTATTAGCAAAGGCACAACGATAACAATCGACCGGCTCAACAAGATTATTAAAAATAGTAAGAACAACATTGGGCCCAGGTTAGAAACCTGTTAGACACTAGAATATACATTAAAAAGACGCGTCAGGATTTTGAAGAGGTCAACGAACTCTTATCATCTTGTTTTTTGTGATGCATACATCTATGTCGTTATCATTTTCCCCCTTTTGACTTAGAATGTACTTTTGGTGACATCTTTTGCTAGATTCTTTCGAATCCTCTCGATCTGGTGATTGGCTTGCTTAAAGGTTTCTGTCGCTTTTGTTTCAGACTTTCTTAATTACTTCTCTGCACACCTTGATTATCAATTTTAAGTTTTTGTTCATTCACTTAGCAATAATGAGTGTTAAATCTGGGAACGAAATATGAATATTGGGCTAACGAGTTAATAATTTTTTAATAACTTTTTACTGTCGAGGAGCTTCTGCTTGTTAGCCACTTAACACTACAATTCGATTTTACCAATTTGGTCTTGACTTGCAGTCGTGTTTTTTTCAGATAGTTTTGGTAAACTAATATTATTAGCAAAGGTACCACGATAACAATCGACCGGGTCAACAAGATCATTAAAAATAGTAAAAACAACATTGGGCCCAGGTTAGAACCCTGTTGGACACCAGAATATACATTAAAAGGACGCGTGATGAGAACTCATTGTATGTTACATAATGTGGTGTGTATGCACCACATCAACTTGGAAATTTAGAATATATCAGTAAATTGTGAGTTAGTTAAATTGGATAGTGTAGATCCTACATAGAAAAATCATTTTCCATTGAAACAATACACGAACCCACAAAGTGTTGTTGTTACGGCAAAAGATGAAATTGGGCTTTGGTTTGTTGCAATATTCGCAACATCCAGCGTATTTAGTTTCGCGAGACTACCGCCTCTTTTCAATCAAAAGAAAAAGCACCAGATTTTCTCTTAATTTGAAATAATAACTGTAAAGCTCGTAATTAGATGTTCACATTGTAGGTACGATTTTCGATATTCATGGGGTGCACACATTTTTTTATATAATTTCATAATTTTTATAATTCATATGCTTTTCACACCTGTAACTCTCAGAATCAAAATAATTTTTCTTACCTTTAATTTAAATGTTTGCCAAGTTCTTCAATCACAAACTAATACACAATTCTTGCAGCTTTTTTTCACAGATTTATCGACTAAAATAAGCGTTATGAAACGTTAGACAGACATTGTACTTAAGCAGAATGACCAATCATAATGACATCATCTTGTAAAGTGTCAAACCGGCACTGCATATGAATGTATGTCTGTTGATTATGATTACGAAACAATTAGTTGTTACATTACTCTACATATCTCGGTTTTCTATTAATTATGTTAACCTTGTTACGGTACTGCAATTTTTTAAATTTTTTTCTTGTTATTATTCATGTAGAACGTATTGAATAGACAACATGAAGTTTCTGTCTATCTAATTACGGAAAATTATGTCTGAATTTAAAAAATCGAGTTTCGTTGGAGCTGAAATATAGTATGATTTTAATGAAAGGTTAAATGCCTTAGATTACTTGACCTGAATTTGGCATTTGTTTGTTATACGAGGGTAGTCCCAGAAGTACCCGACCCAACAAAGAAAACACAAAAATTTTGGGAAGAAATATATTTATTTTTCAACATAATCTCCTTTCAGCTTTATATACTTTTTATAATACGAGCTCTCTTGCTCCTCAAAATAGCCTTTACCTGCCGACATCTCTTCTTCATCGTTGGAAAATCTTTGATTACTGAGCCATTTTTTCAAGTTTGGGAACAGAAAATAATCCGAGGGGGTTAAATCTGGTAAATAGAGTGGATGAGGTAGCATTTCGAAGTTTAATTCATTAATTTTGGCCATTGCAATAACGGATTTGTGATCTGGTGCATTGTCATTATAAGGGTGTTTGTTAACAAGGGAAATGATTAATTAAATAAGTACCCTACCCAACAAAGAAAACACAAAAATTATATTTATTTTTCAACATAATCCCCTTTCAGCAGCTCTATATACTTTTCTCTGCGATGTTCAATAAGTTCGAAACTCTCTTGCTCCTCAAAATAACCATTAACTGCCGACATCACTTCTTTATCGTTGGAAAATCTTTGACTACTGAGCCATTTTTTCAAGTCTTGGAACAGAAAATAATCCGAGGAGGCAACATCTGGCGAAACTTTAATTCAATAATTTTGGTCATTGCAATAACGGATTTGTGATCTGGTGCATTGTCTTGATGAAACAACACTTCCTTCTTAGTCAAATGCAGCCGTTTTTGATTGATTTCTTCGCTCAAACGTTGCAATAAGTTTTGCATACATAATACTCGCCGTTGATAGTTTTTCCTGTGAGGGTTGGAGTTGTTATGTCAGGTAGACGCATTGTGGTAGGAATACCAATGTCTTATATGATAATCCATATATATTGGAAACAGTGATGAATACAATGCATGTTTTTAAAATTTTGTCATTTAAAATTTACAGAGGTTATCCCTTTACTGGATTAAATGATGTGGAATACTCTGAGGACATGGTTTTGTTGCGCAACAATCTCGTCTAGATAACTGTTCTAGATTCTTGGGTAGTCTACTTCATAACAGGGTTGATCGTGAATATTTATTATCTAAGTTATAGTTTTATGTGCCACGACTAGCTAGTGGACACAAATCTACTTGTGTAACACCAAGAACTAGAACAAATTTGAGATCTCCTGTGACTGTGATATGTAAAGCAACGAAAGAAGACTGAACGATGTGTTTTTATAGTGTACCTTTGATCCCTTTGATTATTTCATATTTTACTTTATTTCGTTGCGTTTATTTTGTTTAGTTATTTATTTTGGTTGCAGTGAACTGCTTATTTTGTTACTTTAGACTTGTTAAAGGCTACCTGTTGGATTCAATAAAGAGCTATTATTATTTGACAATCCCCTGTATATTGATTTAATAATTTTTCCGATTTTGCATCTCAGATTGTTTTTTTTAAAGTGAATTTCAAAAGATCAGAGAAAGATACACTTTTATTTGCCGGAGGTGTTTTCTTTGTCGGAACCTGAGGATTATTACTTGCAATAATTTATTTGTTTCTTTTAAAGCCGTTGGTGTTTTTGGGAGTCAAAAACTAACAGTAATATTTAACGCGTTTCAATGTCATTAACAAAAAAGTTCCTTTCCTCAAATAAATTCCCTCTAGGGTTTTCCCCCATAAAAAGCTCTTCCCTGCTCTGATTGGAAAAAGGGAGTAGTCTCGGGGCTTGTTTAATATCATCTGCTTCTGAAGTCTAGTGTATTGTGCGTATATAAAAGTGGTAGGAAAGATATCGAAGCAGATTACAGTCGGAATTCTGCGAGATATTTTTCTGAAGAGTTGGCGCGAGGGCGGGCGATAGGTACATATAGATTCGTGGAAAAAGCATAAAATGGAGGAGAACAACTTCCTACACACGGCACAAGAAGCTACCTCAGCGAACACGAATTTTCGAGTGGAAGAAGCATATTTTCTATTCACTTGACTTCGGCGCATCGCCTATTATCGAAGCGAAATGCTTTTATTGGTATTTAACTGTAAAAAAATGAGGAAAAAGTTTAAATCCGGAATTCCATATACATTGTTTAGTAGGCCAATAATATTAGTTGACTTTAATAAGAAGTTCTAAGCAGTATAATTAATTTTATTTGTTAATTACATCATGATTTATTATAAAAGCTAATTAAAAATAAATTCAATTTTGTATAAATATATGAGTTTAATTTTGATGGAGGCTGTGGTTGATTAACTTAATCACTGAAGGTTGATATATAACTCCTTTCCACATTAACTTTCGTATTCTGTATACGTATTTCGACAACTAAGTTGCCATCATCAGCAGATAATTAAACAGAGTCACACCTGGAAAACTACGGCAAAATATCCGTACGAAATAAATTTCGCACACGATCCGTACCGTTGAAAGCCAAAATGCACACTGTGCGCACACCAATGTGCAGAAAGAAATCGGCTTATGAGTCAGACAATTTCATAATAGGGTAAACGTATTGTCAACATTATGCAAAACCTCAGTACAGGTATCCGCTCAATGTACAGCATTTATGCTATGGAGTTATACAAACACAATTTTCACAAAATTGATTTTCTCAAAATATATTTTGTAAAGTCACACAACTGAGTTTTCGTGTTTAATTTTGTAATGAATTTTCAGTAAAGGCCACATTAGTCACTTATTATATAAGGTTTTCCAATAGGTATGATATGATTTTGAAGTGACATTTCGGCCATTTGTAATATGTCATGATCTGTTATTTGTTTTTCATTGTATTCAGTAGTGTTTACAATTTCATCATGGAAAGATATACGCAAGAACAACGTTTAAAAATTATTCAGTTTTATTATCAAAATAATCGTTCTCCAATTGCAACTTTTCGTGCGCTTTTGCCATTTTATGGTCGTAATAATCGTCCAAGTGTGCTCGCTATTCGTCGAATTGTTAAAAATTTTGATGTTACATTTTCTCTATATAATTTTCAAGTGCCAATAAGACAAAGAACCGCTCGAAGTAATGCAAATATTACTGCCGTTCAGGCAAGTGTTACTGAAGACCGTAATTTGTCGATTCCAAGACGTTCTCAACAATTGCGACTGTCTCAAACCACAACCTGGCGGATTTTGAGAAAGGATTTGGGTTTGCATCTCTATAAAATTGTTCTCACTCAAGAACTGAAGCCATTGGACTACCGTAAACGGCGTAAATTTGCTGATTTTATCTTGGAACAACTTGAAAACGATAACGATTTTTTTAAGAAAATCATCTTCTCTGATGAGGCTCACTTTCATCTGCATGGTGTGGTAAATAAACAAAACTGTCGGTTCCGGTGCGAAGAAAATCCACAAATTATTTATGAAAAACCATTACATCCACCTAAATTGACAGTTTGTTGTAGTTTTTGGTATGGTGAAATCATCGGTCCGTACTTCTTTCAAAATGAAGCTGGTAACACCGTTACTGTCAATGGAGAGCGGTATAGATTGATGACAACCAACTTTTTATGGCCGACATTGGAAGAAGTTGATCTTGACAACATTTGTTTTCAACAAGACGGGGCTACGTGCCACACAGCAAATGCAACAATAGAATTATTGCGAGAAAAGTTTGGAGATTCGATTATTTCAAGAAATTGTGATATTGAATGGCCTCCAAGAAGTTGTGATTTAACACCATTAGACTATTTCTTGTGGGGTTATTGTCATTGGTCTATCGAAATAAATCAGGCTCTCTTCAAGCTTTACAAGTCAATATTGAACGTGTCATTCATGACATACGACTAGATTTAGTGGAAAAAGTGCTCGAAAATTGGGTTCATCGAATTCGTTCCTGCAGAAGAAGTCGTGGAGGCCATTTGAATGACGTTTTATTTAGAACTTAATTGTATCGATTGTACTTCATATTAAATAAAAAACTTTTGAATTTTCTTAACAATAAGTGTGTTTTTTTTAAAAGAAATCATATCACTCTTATTGGAAAACCTGTTACAAATACCATAATTGTATTATTATCATCGCATTGTTCAAAACGGAAAAGAGTTAGCGACAGATTTTAGCTCTTCTTTCTTATTTTACACGTACATACGTCAAGCACTGTGGCAAGAATCAAAGATCTCCTGTGTAAACAAATAATCTTGAAATGCGAAGTGAACTCTGCACCCAGGACAACTTCTTGCCCTATTGGAAAAGACTTAAACATCAAGTCTTAAAGAAAGGACAAACTCTTTATTTTAACAAGAGCCTTGAAGGTTATAAGAACTGAAAGAGTAGGCAAGTTATTAAGTCGTTACGGCAGAAACAGGTTGCAGTTCGGACAAGAAAATCTTTATGCTGATAAAATGATTGGGTGTACGTTAGAAGTTCGGATGTGGTCAGTATCTGCCCTCAGGAATGATTTGGTGAGGCGTCTCTTACGAGGGTGTTTCTCCTGATTATTTTTGCTAGATTGATATGAAAATATCGGTCCGAGTATACCAAGAAATTGTGGGAAGCTTCTGATAGACTTCTTGTTTCTGGGAAAGAAATGGTTGTTTTTAATAGGATTCAGCATCTAGTTACAAAGTGAAAAAAGTCTATATGACTAGAAAACAATCTACCTTAGTTGATTAAGGCTTCCGATTGGCTGTATGGTAACTGATTCAAAACCTTCTTGAATATGTACTATAAGATATTCTCGAGGATATGGCTTGAAAGAAACGTCATCTAAATTTGAAGTTTTTGAGACTCAGTATTTTTGAAGTTGCAATAAAACTATTGCTGGACACAGTTTGTAAATTTGTAAATCTGTAGACGAATGGTTAAAACGTTTGAATCTATGTGGATGCAGGAGATAAATATTCCGAATAAATTACACTGCACAACAATATGGCAACTTTTGTCTGATGATTAACTTTTATCACGTGATGTTTACTAATTTGACGTCGCTGATTTCATATATACCCTCAGTTTTTTTTGTAACAGCTCTTGTTTACTAGATATAGCTTTCACGAATAAATCGCTGCGTTAGTGTGTTAATTTGCTTGTAATTAAAAAAATATTAAGTTTTCTTAATATAATTTAATATAACATCGTCAAGAAGAGTTTGTGCCAATGATCCAAATCATTTTTGTTTCATTTACGGAGAGTACATATTTAAAGAATACCGTTTGAATATGACAGCATTCGTGATTGAGGCTTACAAAAATTACTTTGGTCACACACTGGAGATGAAAGGCAAGCCTTGAATTCTGCAAAAGGCATGCAAAACGTGCGCTGAGTTTCTACGTTTGCGGACAAATAAGAAAAGGAATAGCTTTAGGTATGAAACCGCTATGATCTGGGCTGAACCCTCGAACGACCATGACGACTGTTATTTTTGTTTGGTGACCATAACTGGCATTAAAAGAAAAAATCGAGCCAAATGGGAATATCCTTCCATAAGGTCGGCACATAGACCTGTTTTGAGTCCTAAAATATCACTTGAACCTCAAGCGGATGTTTAACAGGAGGAGCCTATGCGTTTTTAGGCAAAAAAGCACCAAAACTATTCAACCAAGATGATTTAAACGACCTTGTCAGAGATCTGGGACTGTCAAAGGCATGGAATGAGTTTGTTTGGCTTGTTAACAATTTTTTGGGAAATAAGAAAAGTTCTGAATTTTCTCAACACGTCGAACAACTGATGAGTCACTTTCAAAGGCTTGGATGTAACATGAGAATCAAGTTACATTTTCTTCACAACCACCTGGACTATTGTCCCGTCAATCTTGGGGACCTAAGAACAGGGGGAGTGATTCCACCAGGACTTCCGTATCATGGAGGAAGGCTATCAGGGCTACTGGAACGCACACATGATGACCGACTATTGTTGGAGCATTCAGAATAGCTCTCTGCCTTCAGCTTTAGCAAGAAAATCATGTAAGAGAATTTTTTTTTCATTATATGAATTAAATAAATTAGAACTATCCCTAAATTTAAAGTGTTTTATTATAAAAAAACACCCGTGTCATATTTTTTGAACTAGAGCTGATACAGAAATTTCAATCACGGATTTGAAATCGTCATCAAAAATTGGACTAATATCATATAACATAACCCAGTCATCAGAAATGCTGTTGTGCAGTGTTATACATCGTTCGAAAGCTTATTTTTTGTATTTTTCGAATATATGTTCTGATGGTCTTTAGCTTCATACTACTAGTTTTTCTTTCTTTATACGCCATTAAGTACGTAGGCTAGCTTGCGACGATTTTTTTTCCTTTATATGTGTCGTTAAATGTGTATTTAGTCTCTCTCTCTCTCTCTCTCTCTATATATATATATATATATATACGCCTACATATATGTATACATATGCTAGAAATTTTTACCATCAAAACTGTTTCTATTGCTTCATGTGTGAACCCAATTTAAAATCATCTATACCTGGATGTATTCCATAAGCGAACAACTGACTTCTAATTAATTCTCGAAAATTTAGTCAATTTCTAATTACTATTAACAAACCATTGACTCCAATTATAATAATTGCTAAGCCATGATACATTATTCGACTAAATTATTACCAAGATTGGGAACCATTCTATTCAAGACTTATCGGTCAAATTATGAAACACTTTCTCATCACCCCTTCCCCGCGTTCCCCTCCATCACTCCCGCATCATTTCCTCTTCACTTCCCCCCTGGCCGCCTAACATCGCGCCTTTCCCCCGCACCCTCCACAAAATCATTAAATATCTTTGACATGTAAAGTGCCTTTGTGTCCCCGATTATTAAGCCGAAAGATACTCTTGGGCCGATAAGGAAGGAAACTTGCTCGATCATTGACGCCCTCTAGAGGATCTCGCTAAAAGCACCGTTGATAATCCTAAATTGGACAGTGGCGTGGGGCGCAAGATAGAGCGAAGAACATCACCAAGTTGTTATTAATGACGAGAAGTGAGCGTGGGAGATGTCATTGAGTGGAATTTAACTTCGGGACTGTCTACTTTTGAGGGGACCATTTGCGATGTCGAAATAGATTCGATTATACACCGAGTGTTCGGCAAAATGTATTTAGTTAATTGCGTTCTTTTTTTACATGAAAGGGTATCACAATTTTCATGAATTAAAAGATGTATTTGTTACAGGAAAATTTCTTTGCGAACTCATAAAAGATAAGACAAAGAGATTATGAGTAATACTTTCATCAATATTAAGAAATAAATTTTAAAAAACCTAGTTATGAATTAGTTGGTGGATTTTTTTATTTGAATCAAATGTATTTCTTTTTATATATATTTAACTTGTTTTATATATATTTAATTTGCTCATTTCTTCATTACATACTTTCAAAGTAACCATATGAAAAGGGCATCCTAACATTGTTAAGTCTGAAGAATACGTTGTCTACGTCTACTTATTGTGTAAAGAATAGTTAAACATAAATTAAGTAAGAAGGGTTTTGTTATGAATAGCATTACGTAACGATCAAATATTATTTAGACCCCACGTTTGGTGCCAAAATTTGTAATATTGTAACGTATAAATCGCTACGTGGGTTCGTTAAAGATGAATAATTATGTCGACAATTATATATAAACAAATAATTAAGTTTTTCACGATGAGAAATTTAATGAAAATTATATTATTGTCTGCTATTCCATCGTTAATTAAATACACAGAAATTAATTAAAAATTTCTGCGCTGGAGAAGGACTCGAACCTCTATCTGCCGTTTCCTAGACGACTGCTTTACCAATTAAGACACCATGCAGTGTTAAAGGACTCGAAGTTTCACTACCTGGTGACTTAATTGGTAAAGCAGTCGTCTAGAAAACGGCAGATAGAGGTTCGAGTCCTTCTCCAGCGCAGAAATTTTTAATTAATTTCTGTGTATTTAAGTAACGATGGAATAGCAGAAAATAATATAATTTTCATTAAATTTCCCATCGTGAAAACTTAATTATATGTTTATATATAATTATTGACATAATTATTCATCCTTTAACGAACCCACGTAGCGATTTGTACGTTACAATGTTATAAATTTTGGCGCCAAACGTGGGAATCTTGGATACACAACAGTCGAAACAATGGTTAGAACGTGGTTCTGCACCTCCAAAGAAAGCGAAAACCACTTTATCAGCAAACAAGGTGATGGCATCGATTTTTTGGGATTCAAAGGGCATTTTGCTCATTGATTATCTTCAGAAAGGTGCCACGATAAACGGACAATATTATGCAGAACTTCTACAAAAATTAAATGTTGAGATTCGTGCTAAACGGCCAGGAATGGCAAAGAAAAAGATTCTGTTTCACCAAGACAACGCTCCCTCGCATACCAGCTCAGTTGCGATGTTCAAAATCCACGAGTTGCATTTCTAATTAGTACCGCATGCGCCTTATTCGCCGGATCTAGCCCTTTCTGACTTCCACCTTTTTCCAAAATTGAAAACGGCACTAGGTGGAAAGAAATTTTCGTCTAACGACGAGCTTATCATCTTCGTAAATGGGTATTTTGCATGCCTTCCGGAATCGCATTTTAGGGATGGCGTAAGAGCATTGGAGCACCGTTGGAATAAATGTATTGCTCTTTTAGGAGAATATATTGAAAAGTAAAAATTATTTTGTATTTAAAAAATTCGTTGTTCTTTTCCATTCTCACTACTTGTCAAACTACCCTTGTACATGTTTACATTGTATGTTTTTTAAACTTGTTATGGGTTGTTTTGTTTTTGATACTAAAATGGATTCAATGTTATTGTATACATACAATCCAATGTTACTATATACATACAATATCTTACTTCTCTTTAATCGTAACTTTCTTAAAAAAAACCGAAGTTTTTCAGTCACATTCAACTGTACTATCATAAATTATCGTATTCCGGATCTAATAACACACAAAATATGTTACCATACAAATACAATTTCTAGCTTCTCTTTAATTATAACTTTCTTCGAAAAACAGAAATCTTTCAGGCACTTTCGACTCAATGAAATTATCATATTCCGTATAACTTTTGAAACTCCGTGATTAAAAAGTCAAATATTTATAGTCGACTGATCTCCAGTGTGGTTAACGTGCGAAGGAACGCAAAACCGTAGTAACTAAAGCGACCCATTATGTGACCTGCTTTAGAAATAATTTGCCGGATTTATATCTGGCGAGATAGTCTGCGGCTCCTGACATTACAAATGTGCAACGGTTGAAACTGGTACGATATTTCATGGTTGAGGTTATTATTTCAAAACATGTTCGGACGTATTGGAAGATATATGCGCGCGCTCTGTCATACTTTTAAATTTAAATTTCGCACGTCTTGAACATCGCAATAAAACGGTGTTTTAGTTTTGTTTAGGTGTATACGGGATGGTTTTCAAATTAGGCAGGACATTGAGGTGGAAACTCGATAAAAAGAATTAATAATCATTTGAATTATCACTAACATTCGTGACAAATATTTATTTTATTAAACGTTAAAAGAATCATTCAAATGTTAATAACACCATGTTTACTACGCGTTTCGAGGTATTCACCTCTCATCAGGTAAACTTGTGTTATTATCGAACGATTACTTTGTAGTGTTTATTGCACCTTTTCGGTACAGAAAAGATGACTTGCTAATAGGATAAGTAATCAACAGAAGGAAGCAATTCGGAATTCCAAATTATGATCGCCAGGAACCTGTCGGCAAAAAAAGTAATTCGTATTCAAATGGTGGGTACTTTTACCACTTTTGCATACTTTATACTTTTGACTTTAAATCAAAGTGACAAAATCAGACCTCATCGGTTGTCAAAAACTTTTCTAAAAGCTTTTCCAGTGTAATTAATGCCAATGAAAAATATTAGCCAGATCGTAACATCTTCTGCTGTTGATTGAGAAATTTTCTGACTATTGCTGTGGTTTTTATGACTGCTTTTTTTATGTTTGTGTGTGCATGTGAACTTATTCCTACAGTTTGCATGTAATGAAGAAATTGTTTTGTTACTGCCTGTTACTGGTATAATATATGATACTGTTGTTACTGCTTCTTGATCACAAAACTCTCTGAGTTCGATTACAAGTGGTGTATATTTTATTATTTTTTCTTATTCGTTCTGTGTAGTGTTTATATCATTTGGTATTGCAGCATCTATTGTGTAAGTTTTCCTATGTTTTTCATCAATAAGTGTAATTTCCGTCGTATTACTAGTAATGAAGAAACAATATAACCCTCCTTCCTTCAAACATAGAAATGTACAAACGAAAGAACAGGGGTGTGTTGTCTTGTTAAAATCGGTAAGAAAATTACCAGCGCGTAAATAGACCAACGTTTTAAAATCTCGGCGAATTGCTATAAAATAAACGTCAAAAGAATCATTCAAATGTTAATGTTTAGTACGCGTTTCAAGGAATTCACCTTTCATCAGGTAAACTTGTGTTGTTAACAAATGATTCTTTGTGGAGAGGAAGAATCTCACTTCTGTGCTTTGTATTTTCTCTTTCTGAAAATTCAGCAATTTTCGTAATTTGCCCTTGGTCCAACTTTTTAGATTTTATCAATGCGATCTTCTTTTTTTCTTCCTCACTAATGTTTTTTGTACAGTTCATTGGAAATTATAAACGAAAGAGATTGTAGCTATTGTAGCTGCGTTAAATAAATACGCGAAACAATATACGAGGGTGGTTCCACAAGTACCCGTTCTGACCTAGAGATGGCGGTAGTTGTTTGAAAAATATCACTGTATTAGAAAATACACAATTTATAAAGCATATGTTCCGAGTTTAAAGACTCCACGTTGTTTAGTATTTGTTTGGCAGTCATCAATAGTGAACGTTTTCAGTGAAATTGTAAAAATGGAGAAATTGGTCATCGTTACGTGATACAATACTTTTATTTGAAAAGCCTCAGTCCAACCGATATAAAAGCTAAACTGGATTCTAGGTAGGTCTGCTCCTTTGTTTACAACAGTGAAATATTGGGTATCAGTGTTTAGACGAGGCCGTATGAGCTGCCAAGACGAGCATCGTAGTGGTCGACCAAATGAGGTGACGACTTCAGAAATAGCGAAAAAAATCCACAAAGCGGTAATGAATTATCGTAGACTGCAAGTGCGCGAGCTAGCAGACATAGTAGGCATTTCAAAAAGTGCGGTACATCGCATATTATCTGAAAATTTGGACATGACAAAGTTGTGCGCAAGGTGAGTGCCGTGTTTGCTCACACTCGAGTAAAAACAGTGTCGTGAAGATGTTTCAACTGAGTGTTTGGCGAAGTTTCACAGCAACAAAGCAGAATTTTTGTGCCGTTTCATAACCATGGAAGAAACATGGGTCCATCACTTCACCTCCTAGACAAAAGTACAATCAAAACAATGGACTCAAAAGGTAGAACCGTCTCTAAAGTAGGCGAAGACCGTCTCATCTCGGTTTTTTGGGATGCGCGTGGAGTAATTTTCATTGACTATCTTGAAAAAGGAAAAACTATCAACGGCGAGTATTATGCGAACTTATTGCAACGTTTGAGCGAAGAAATCAAGTAAAAACGGCCGCATTTGTCTAAGAAGAAGGTGTTGTTTAATCAAGACAATGCACCAGCTCACAAATGCGTTATTGCAATGGCCAAAATTAATGAATTAAAGTTTGAATTGCTACCTCATGCACCCTATTCGCCAGATTTAGCACCCTCGGAACTGTTCCCAAACTTGAAAAAATGTCTCAGTGGTCAAAGATTTTTCAACGATGAAGAAGTGATGTCGGCAGTCAATGGCTATTTAGAGGAGCAAGATAGTTTTTATTATAAAAATGGTATCGAAATTATTGAACATCGCTGGGAAAAGTGTATAGAGCTGAAAGGAGATTATGTTGAAGAATAAATATATTTTTTTCCAAAATTTTTGTGTTCTCTTTATTGGGTCGGGTACGTCTGGGTCCACCCTCGTATAAACACTAGACGGACAGAAAGAAGAGCACGTAGACATTTTTTTCGTGTTCTTAACTATTTGTAAGTTATTACTTGAACGTTAAATGGGGGTCGTATATAAATTTGAGTTGAGGAAGGATTAAGAAAAACTTCACGATGCTAGTCATATACCAATATTCTTTTTATTATTACTATTTTATTAAATAAAATTTTGGATATACTTGGGAAAGTTCTAATACAATGAATATTAAAAAATTAAATACATATCATGCATGCCTATTATATTTTTTTGTACGTTAACACCTTAAAACCAAACAGGAAAATGAAATCGTTTTATTCTAACATTTTTAAGATAAAATTTTAAACTACTTCCGCTGCTGTTTAGGTCTATTTTAGTGTGAAACTGTTATCACTAGTTATTAGGTGCAGGAGCTGATATTTTATACTGGAACATTCTATACTGGACAATTCTTTTTAAAATTAAGAAAAAAATTATATGTGTATGTACTTACGTAGATGTTTTTGTATATCCGAATTTTAAATCTTATCTTCTCGCCGAGTTAAAATCGAAACGCCCTCGCAGGTAACACCGTTGTTTCTTTTTACCTATCACTCGCAATGCTTTGTAATAACTAATATTATACATTTGTCTTTGTCGCTTAGCATGCTTCGATACCCCACCGAGTTTCTTATCAATAGAAGTGTTTGGCGTCCGAAGCATTTCCGATGAAGTAACTGACTAGAATCCAGTGCATTGTTATACGAAGCTAATTCTTGTATACGAGGGTAGTTTGACATGTAGTGAGAATGGAAAAGAAAAACGAATTTTTCAAATACAAAATAATTTTTATTTTTCAATATATTCTCCTAAAAGAGCAATACATTTATTCCAACGGTGCTCCAATGCCCTTATGCCATCTCTAAAATGCGATTCCGGAAGGCTTGCAAAATACTCGTTTACGAAGATGATAAATATTGGAATGTAAACATATTAATAGGCAACCTAAATTACAGTGCATTTGTTTTACCAGTTAGAGCGCCATCCGTCTAACGACGGTTCTGCACCTCCAAAGAAAGCGAAAACCACTTTATCGGCAAACAAGGTGATGACACCGATTTTTTGGGATTCAAAGGGCATTTTGCTCATTGATTATCTTCAGAAAGGTGCCACGATAAACGAACAATAATATGCAGAACTTCTACAAAAATTAAATGTTGAGATTCGTGCTAAACGGCCAGGAATGGCAAAGAAAAAGATTCTGTTTCACCAAGACAACGCTCCCTCGCACACCAGCATAGTTGCGATGTCCAAAATCCACGAGTTGCATTTCCTATTAGTACCGCATGCGCCTTATTCGCCGGATCTAGCCCCTTCCGACTTCCACCTTTTTCCAAAATTGAAAACGGCACTAGGTGGAAAGAAATTTTCGTCTAACGACGAGCTTATCATCTTCGGAATTGAGTATTTTGCAAGCCTTCCGAAATCGCATTTTAGAGATGGCATAAGGGTATTGGAGCATCGTTGGAATAAATGTATTGCTCTTTTAGGAGAATATATTGAAAAATAAAAATTATTTTGTATTCAAATAATTCGTTTTTCTTTTCTATTCTCACTACTTGTCAAACTACAAATAACATCATCAACTACTACCGAAGAAATTTAGGTAACAGCATTTTCTCAAGAAAAGTTTGCGATTCATTCAGGTGCTGAAAATATGACTTTTTGATGATCACGTCCAGAGACATTTTTTCATAAGAATTACCAATTACAATCCATACTAAATTCTTACTTAAGCAACGTTTTAGGAGCACCGGCGTTATACGTAGGTGCTTAGATACATTTTCCAAATTACTTTCGATCTCGTAAAAGCCACCACTTAACTGACCGTGTAATACTTAAATTACATTACGTTATATTCCCTACTAACCGCTTTTCACGTGAAAGGAAAACAAACCGAAAAAGATGATAGGACAAAAATAAAGACCTTCTCGTCGAAAAAGCTAAAAGCAAAACGTTGACTAGAGCAATAGTGGAACAAGTGGAGAAAATTTTAGAGTTCGGATCGTATTTTAGGCGCGCAGACATAACGAGCTTGAAAGAAACAACGGAGAGATATAAATATAAGCTGTAAGAACAAGTTTCTACTTGACAAACTCCTTGGGAAAGGAAGGCAAATAAAGTGTAGTTACTGAAATACCATATCTTTCAGCCGCGTACGAATATACGTGTATATATCCTCCGTACATACATATATTTAGATTTACTCTTGTTCTTGTTTCTCCGTTATATATGTGGAATATACTTACTTAAGTTCGATGATAAATTGTTTGCGGCCCCTTCCAGGATATAAATTGCTCGAGTACAGCAGCTGACGAGATAGGAGGCCTAACAATTCGAGTTCCAACGAGTTTCGGGGACGTGTACTTCAGACAGATATTAATAGGAACAGAGGATGATACTTTCAGTTAAAAGTAATGGAGATTCGAGTGTTTAAAAGATGTACCATAGATAGTTATTTGAACATTATTTCGTAATTTTTAGTCGCTGTGAAGACGTACATATATTGTATATATACACAGTCTGTCGCAGGGAAAACGAATTTTTTTTAAATAGTAGTTCTTAGGGTCGTTATCTGTCAAAAAAAAATATGAGTCGGTGAGGTAGTTAATGTTATATCAAAATATCATGACATTTGCCTTATTAGAAGCAGAGAAATTGCGCATAAAGTATCGGCGTGTATTTGGCATTGGTTGAAAAATGAATTTTTAACAAAGCAAATATCAAGTTGTGCTTTAAACTCGGTAAATCGTTTACTGAAACGTTTAATTTGATGTAACAAGTGTATGGTGATGCGTGTTTACCACGTACGAGTGTATATAAGTAGTATAAACGATTTAAAGATGGTCGTACGGATATAAATGACGACGAACATCCTTGTGCAAAAAAATCTGTGGTTACGAAAAATTACATCGAACTTGTGCGTGAATTTATGAGAAATGAGCCGAGATCCTCATCGCCAACGTGGGAATGGAATTAAATATTTCCAAACATTCAATTCATCGCATTTTAACACAACATTTGGGACTGAGAAATATTTGTGCAAGGTTTGTACCAGACAAGCGCCGAATTCAGAATTGTACAGTCCTGATTAAAGACTCAAAAAAACAGGTATTCTATTGTAACTGGCGATGAGACCTGGTGTTTTCAACATGATTTAGAGACCAAGCGTCAAAGCTCTGAATAGAAGCATTTAAGCGAGAAGTCAAAAATGAAAACAATGTTAATTTGTTTTTATGATTCGAAAGGCATAGTGCACAAAGAATTTATACCAACAACTCAAACAGTCAATACTGTATATTATCTTGGTGTTATGAAGCGTCTTTGGGCGAGTATTTGTCATGTGCGCCCTTAGTATTGTGAAAATGATAGCTGGCGTTCGTTACCTGATAACGCACCACCTCATCGCTCGACGCTTATCACTGATTTTCTAACTACAAATGACATTTTAGCCAACAACCATTCACCGTGTTCACCAAATTTGGCTCCCTGTGATTTCTATCTATTCTCCAAACTACATTTGCTGATCAAAGGACACCGTTATGCCGACGTCGAAGCCATTAAAAAGGCGTCGACAGCGATCTTGAAGGACATCTCTAAAGATTAACTTAAAAATTCATTCGACATGTTAATTGACCGTTCAAAACGTTGTATTGAAGTGGATGGCGACCGAAATAGTAAACTTTTGTTTTTATATTGAAAAAGTTCGGTTTTCTCTGAGACAGACTGTGTATGTTTCAGCAAGACAGCCTATCATTATCAAAGATATGACTAAATGAACGCGAACGTGAGAAATATACAACTGAACATTGGAGGAAAAAACTGCAAATTCTAGAATTGCTGAATGTATAGAATTATTTCGAATCCAATGAAAAAACTACAAATAAGTTAATGAATTACCCATGAAGTAACAATTCATTAAACCACCTTCTGACAGAAACTTTATGGCAGAATTTGAAGAGAAACTATTCAATACCAGTTACAAACACGTGAAGCCCGTACAATTAGTTTTTATTTATGTCGTCATCGATATCGTCAAGGACATCTCTACAGATGAACGTAAAACTTCATTCGACATGTTAATTGACCGTGTAAAACGTTGCATTGAAGCCGAAGGCGACTACTTTGAATAAAATAAATGAATTTTACTAACATAGTAATATTTTGCTATCTGCTTCTGGGTTTCCGGGCTGGAACCGCGTCACTTGTATATCTGCCGACGTTTCACTGCAGTAGTTCAGCTCTGAAGATGTCCCATACAAATGGCTACGAAGCGTCGTCAGATATACAAGTGATGCGGTTCCAGCCCGGAAACCCAGAAGCAGATAGCATGGACCACGACCGCGGAAGTCTACGTACCAAATTAGTAAGCTTTTGTTTTTGTTTCGGTTTTCTCTGCGCCAGATTGTGTGTACTATACTGTATTTTATTGTTATAATTAAGTTGATAAAAAAATGTTATATAGCAAAACGTCGGATTGCCTTACAAATAGTTGTGAGTAAAAAAAATCAATTAAATAAATTAGAATTGAAAATTAATTTTAATTCAAATAGATATATTTTTTATTTAATCTTTTATTTCTCTCTTATTTCAAGGGATGGTCATTTGTGCCAGATCTTGTGGTTGAATTAGAGTTTTTTATTTAAAGAATGAATTAGTTGCCTTTAATAAAGTTTTATATATAAGGTTTTCCAATAGGGATGATATGATTTTGAAGAGACATTTCGGCCATTTGTAATATGTCATGATCTGTCATTTGTTTTACATTGTATTCAGTAGTGTTTACAATTTCATCATGGAGAGATATGCACAAGAACAACGTTTATAAATTATTCATTTTTATTATCAAAATAATCGTTCTCCAATTGCAACTTTTCGTGCGCTTTTGCCATTTTATGGTCGTAATAATCGTCCAAGTGTGCTCGCTATTCGTCGAATTGTTAAAAATTTTGAGGTTACATTTTCTTTACATAATTTTCAAGTGCCAATAAGACAAAGAACCGCTCGAAGTAATGCAAATATTGCTGCCGTTCATGAAAGTTTTACTGAAAACCGTAATTTGTCGATTCCAAGACGTTCTCAACAATTGCGACTGTCTCAAACCACAACCTAGCAGATTTTGAGAAAGGATTTGGGTTTTTATCTCTATAAAATTGTTCTCACTCAAGAACTGAAGCCATTGGACTACCGTAAACGTCGTAAATTTGCTGATTTTGCCTTGGAACAACTTGAAAACGATAACGATTTTTTTAAGGAAATCATCTTCTCTGATGAGGCTCACTTTCATCTGGATGGCGTGGGAAATAAACAAAACTGTCGATTCTGGTGCGAAGAAAATCCACAAATTATTTATGAAAAACCATTACATTCACCTAAATTGACAGTTTGGTGTGGTTTTTGGTATGGTGGAATCATCGGTCCGTACTTCTATCAAAATGAAGCTGGTAACACCGTTACTGTCAATGGAGAGCTGTATAGATTGATGATAATCAACTTTTTATGACCGACATTGGAAGAAGTTGATCTTGACAACATTTGGCTCCAACAAGACGGGTCTACGTGCCACACAGCAAATGCAACAATAGAATTATTGCGAGAAAAGTTTGGAGATTCGATTATTTCAAGAAATTGTGATATTGAATGGCCTCTAAGAAGTTGTGATTTAACACCATTAGACTATTTCTTGTGGGGTTATTTGAAGTCATGGGTCTATCGAAATAAACCAGACTCTCTTCAAGCTTTACAAGTCAATATTGAATATAATGAAATTCATGATATACGACTAGATTTAGTGGAAAAAGTGCTCGAAAATTGGGTTCATCGAATTCGTTCCTGCAGAAGAAGTCGTGGAGGCCATTTGAATGACGTTTTATTTAGAACTTAATTGTATCGATTGTACTTCACATTAAATAAAAAACTTTTGAATTTTCTTAACAATAAGTGTGTTCTTTTTAAAGAAATCATATCACTCTTATTGGAAAACCCTGTATATAAATAAATAAATATATACAGGGTTTATATATATTGTATATATAAATATATACAATAAATAAATATGATAATACTCAAATATCTTGTAAAAAAAATTATACATTTATTAATTTTTTAACTACTCTCAGAACTCGCGGACTCGAGTTATATTACGGTAAAGTTATTGTACACCAAATATTTAAGGCGTGCTAGGAAATAAATACCAACTGTACATATTCTTCAACTGTTATTACTATTAAGTTTATAAATAACTAGATTAAAATTTCAAACATAATTTTCTTGCAAATTATCATGGTTCGTTTCTGAGGGTTAGCGAAAACAGAACAACTCTCATATATACAGCATTTTTAACGATTATTTATCTTAGATTAGGAGTTGGTGCTTTGTAGATTTCTTTATCCATTCTCCAATTTAACATCTTACAAAACTGCGATAAAAATCCATTATGGCGACGTAAAATGGGGGAAAAATAAGCCAATAACTTCAAAATATAAGCAATAATTTTACTGATAAAGAAGCAGTAAAAACCATCGCACAAGAAATTACATTCGACCTAAATTATGTTTCGGTATATTTTTGGCGCTTTTTCTCCTGAATTTTTTTTTCTTTGCTTAGTTTCTGAACTGCTTATTACGTACCGCGACCTGGCGGATTGGACGTAGGAGAAGAAAATATCATGCCGTCGCCCACCTTCAACCCTCGACTTCTACACGGTCGACTTTCCAGAACTTCCAAACGCTTTTTCGTAAAATAAAATAAAATTTTTACTGCCGACGATATTACCCTGATGGGACAGATATAATATGTTAAATGCAACGCCCCCTTCGGGTTTAGTACGAATGAAAGATGTGCTTGACGTTTACGGTCTGAAAGTAGCGGAAATACGAGCTAGGAAAAGTTATTAAAACGAAAGGAATGGGATTCCCCTGCTTTTTTTTTCTTCTTCTTGTGTAATGGATATGATTTTCTCGGGAAATTTTGCCGTAATTTTATCTCTATTTGTGAAAATGGGGAAAGTTTCTTTTCAGAACAAATATATAGTAGAGCGTGAAGTGTATTGACGTGTAAATGAACACACTTGGATATACGAAAGGTGCACTTGTTATTGAATTTGGAAATGTGAATTAACACCTCTTGATTAAGTAAACTTTCTTAATAAAAAAAAACTGTACTTCCCTTTATCGTACAAACAAGTAATTGTCCGAAACAAGGAAATGTATGTGGAAACGTGTTCAACCAACTCAAACCAAGATGTCATCACGCGCAGATGGTCAGAACACTTTAAACTTTGCATAAGTCATATTGTGTACAACTACTGCACTTCGATACTACCTCCTGTTAATCAGATAACGAAGATTCCTTGCGAACTTCCACCAGTGTAATATAATAAAACAGATGCGGTGTAGTATTATAAGTTAGTACAGAGCTCGTCATTTTCCAAATATAAAAACATCTTTTCAGCACGACGTACGTTGCTCCCCGAGACAAATGTGGGAACTTACGTCATGTTGCAGACATTTCGCATGTCTTATCCATTTTAAACAACTCAACAACTGTGAATAATGTGTGTTATTTATAGTCATAGTCATTTATTTAATTTTCAGTGGACTTCAGTCATTTAAATTCTAAAGTCTGTACATGAAGATAAGTCAAAAAAAGTAACAAAGCATTTCTAGATCTACTGTATCATTAAATAGTTGTAATATTTCTCTAATGAATATGGCTCTATACTGCAAAGTAATTTATACAATTTACCTTTCATTGCACTGTAATTTTCCAAGGATTTTATTTCCCTGGGCAATTCGTTAAATAATTTCATGCAAGAGTAGTATGCTCCACGTTGATATAACGGTAGTCTATGGCGAGGATATAAATATTTTAGGTCGTGCTTGGTATTGTAAGTTAATGATACAGTTCTGGATTCAAAATTTCACTGCTACAGTTGTTAGCATATTTTCTCGTTCAAAAGCACCCCTGTTGCTATCTCTGTGTCTCATATTATTGAGTATTCGTATTGCTTGCTTTTGAACTACAAAGACAGATTTTAAATTACTGATAAGGGCTTCCCAAAAAATGACCCCATATCTAAGTTGACTATAAAAATTTGAATAATAGAATAGCTTAGCTATATCCTTATTTGTATTCTTGACCAGTATTCTTAAATCGTAATTAATATTACTTAGTTTCTTGGTTAGTTTGAAGACGTGTTCAGTATAAGTTAGCGAGTCATTGATCGTTATACCTAGCAATGGGACAGTATTTACAAAATTTATAAGTTTTATTATGTAATGTTATGTCTTGTGGAGTATGAGTATGGTAACTTTTGAAAGTACGCATTTAGTTTTTGTTATGTTTTGAGATTATTAAAATTTAACCACTTTTCCAGTTTCTCCCTTATAAAATTTCCTTTTTTTATCAATTCAGGATAAGTTTCAGCTTTAAATAATAAAGTGATATCATCTGCATAATTAATAACAAAACAATTATCGGTATTAGATACGAGATCGTTTATAAATATAACAAAAAGTAAAGGACCCAGGATACTGCCCTGCGGTATAAAACAAAACATAAGCGATATAAACAACGCATGAATTGCAGGGTCTCCCGTTTGTTTGTACGCTCGCCTCGTTACAATCCTGGCGCCCGGGAAAAATATTCCCACTCTATAAGTAACATCAATTTTACGAACAAAACACGTAAGAGTATAGCAAAGACGTCATCATTGTCACCGCTTAATCCACATAATAAAAAAAAATCATTTTTACTCGCACCAGATTTTCACAAGCATTCAATATGAACCGAACAAAAACGAAGAGTTAATAATTAGAAAAAAATAAATTTGCGTCATAATTCATCTGTCTTATAAAAACCCTTTTTTTCCCTCTTGGAACAGAATGAACCGGGCACGATTCGAGAACATCAAATGTGGATGAAGGGATCCTGATTAAAAGGGCAGAGTGTAATAAAAGGGCCTTTTTAAGTATGTGGGTACTTCTCGGCATCGATCAGAGAGAGATAGATGCAGCTCGGTTATTGCCACAAAACACGACATCCACTTTGATGTGAAGAATTAGGTGCTTCAGGCGGTAATAGATGTACGGAACAAAAGATTTGAGACTATAATTTATGTCGGTGTTGTTAATATGTAGGAAATTGAACAGAACTTAAATTCGAAACTATGCAATTGGAAAATTTGTCATTTAATGTGTAATGGATATTTTGTTTCTTTGGGTAAAGGTAAATTACAGTTAGAAAATTATTAATATGGATGTGTTTCTAAAAATTATGTTTGTTACACTCCTTGTTTTATTTGAATCTATTTTTGAGTCATTTGTGACCGAACTTTTATTCAGTGTTTAAATATTTTTTATATAAGGTGCGCAACTAAGTTCTCGCTGTTTTTTTTTGATGAAAATGCAACTTTATTGTGAAAAAATGTTTACAAATGAATCATTCAAAATGTTGACCATCGCTAGCGACAACTTTTTCCCATCTTTTTGGCAGGGCTCGAATACCATCACGGTAGAAATGTTCGTCTTTTGAGGCTATCCACGAATCAAGTCATTTTGAGCTGTTTTCATATGAGCGGAACTGCTGATTAGCCAGACCATGTGCCATCAAACGGAACAAGTAATAATCGGACGGCGCAATATCTGGGGAATATGGCGAGTGTGGTAGGACCTTCCATTTGAGCGTTTCTAAGTAGGTTTTGACGGGTTTGGCAACGTAAGGCCGAGCATTGTCATGCTGTAGAATCACTTTTTCGTGCCTCTGCTCGTATTGTGGCCGCTTTTCGCGCAGTGCTCGGCTCAATCGCATCAATTGAGTTCGATACCGTTCCCCAGTGATGGTTTGGTTCGGTTTCAACAGCTCATAATAAATAACACCGCCCTGGTTCCACCAAATATACAGCGACGACGTAGAAGCATGACCAGGCAGTCCCCATGATTTTGTTCTCTTTGGGTTGCTGTAATGAATCCATTTTGCATCACCCGTAACGATGCGATGAAGAAAACCCTTCCTTTTTTGCCGCTGGAGTAATTGTTCACAGGCGAAAAAACGACGCTCAACGTCTCTTGGCTTCAAATCATAAGGAACCCAAGTTCCTTGTTTTTGAATCATACCCAGCTCATGCAATCGCTGGGAAATGACTTGGCGGGTAACTCCTAATGCTGAAGCAAGCTCTTTTTGCGTTTGGCACGGATCCTCATTGAGCAATGCCTCTAATTCAGCGTCTTCGAAGGTTTTTGGTCTTACTTCACGCGAACGATCGTCAACATCGAAATCACTGTCTTTGAAGCGACGGAACCAATCACGGCACGTTGTTTCACTTAGAGCAGCATCTTCGTAAACTTTTTGGAGTTCTCGATGCGCTTCAGCCACCGTTTTCTTCGAATGAAAGAAGAAAAGCAACACTTCCCGCAAATGACGATTATTTGGCACAAAATCAGACATTTTCGCACAACCAAAAGTATATGACGCAAAAACAAAATCACTAATGTGTCAAAGCGGTTTGTTTACCATATGTCTAAGCTTGGTTCATGACGTTTTGGTTATGTCACAGTCAACCAGCACTTACTACTGGAGCCATCTCTTGAAAAACCGCGAGAACTTAGTTGCGCACCTAATATTTTGTTGGATGTCTTAATACTAATTAATATTGGAAATTATAAAAGAAATACAAGGATTCGAGGTGATGTGACAATCTATAATAATTCAACAGAAGCAACGGCTAGTAAACTGAAATAAACGTGTGACTTTCCAAATAAATGTAAAGATACTATCTTCATTATAAATAACAATTCTCAGGGCGATTCGGATTACGAAGGAGGGTGCTCATATATAAATACTCCCTTAATATGAATAGCGAAAAAATCGCATAAAATATTTGCGCGTTCAATTTTAATCAGAATCATTTTAGGAGTATATTTCTTCTAGATAATAATAATGAAAACACAACAAAATTAACATTACAATTTTACAAGTACGAATATAATTTTTTCCCTTATATTGCCTTTATATTTATTTGTATAAGAACTGCAATACTAATAATCTCTCTACTTTGGATCTTCTTTCACCAAATACGTTGATTTGCGCACTCACTAATTACTTGCCCTTGAATGACATTACGAGTTGCCGATTAATTTCCGCTTGCAAAGATCGATATATATATCTAATTCTATATACATATATAATAATAATAATAATAAGCTTTATTTTACCATCTATTATAATACAGATAAAGAGGTAACGTCATTGTATATGATTGTCTGTGTGTGTATGTATGTATATATGTACTGTGTGTAAGTGTGGTATAAACATATGTGTGCACAAAGCAGAACATACAGTTTAATATTTGATTGATTTCATCTGCTCTTGGAATTCCGTTACTGTGTAGAATCCGTTTTCTAAAAGAGATGCTTTTATATCATTTCTGAATTTCAAAATGGGTTTTTCAGTCCACGATAATGGCAACTTGTTAAACATATCCAAATGTTTGTGTTAGACAGCAGTAGTACGTAGCCTATGGTTGGGAAGAAGTACTTGTTGTCTGGATCTCAGTTGTATTGCTCTTCCCTCTCCTTTCCTTTTCTGGGTTGGGTTGGGTTGGGTTGGTAGCTCTCGTTTAGCGCGCAGCAATTGCTTATATATGTAAGTGGAGGCCAACGTCATTATTTTATTTTTTATGAATATAGGTCTACAATGTGCCGTTATATTCACTTGTTCGATTATTCGTAATGCCTTCTTTTGTAAATTAAAAATGTCATTGGCATGCACTGACGACACACTCTGGACTGTTTCTTTTGCTGTTGAGCTCTTAATCTTTTTCTCTCTGAGCTCTTAGGCTCTTGTATCTCGATTAAAATGCCCCTACTATTTATATAAGTACCAATTTCTTATTACCTACTCTATAGACACATTTGGTTCATTTCTTATAAGTACACATCATAAATTGAGACAAAGAAATAATAGATAAAATAACCATACGTAAAAGAACTATACCAAAAGACAAGTATTGTATTATATAAAATAAACGCTCTTTTGAAATTAAACAGACAATATAAATAACTTGATGAAAGACTCAAAATAAGGATGAAAACTTCAGGTATTATAACTGGCGATGCGACGTAGTGTTTTCAATATGATCTTAGAGACCAAGCGTTAAAACTCTGAATGGAAGAATCCAAGCGAAGAAAGATCGAAGAAACGCCGTTTGGAGAAGTCAAAAATGGAGACAATGTTGATTTGTTTTTATGATTCAAAAGGCATAGTGCACAAAGAGTTTGTACCAAGTAGTCAAGCAGTCAATGCTGTATATTATCTTGGTGTTATGAAGCGTCTTTTGACGCGTATTCGTCGTATGCGTCCTTAGTATTGTGAAAATGATAGTTGGCGTTCGTTACCTGATAACGCACCACCTCATCGCTCGACGCTTATCACTGATTTTCTAACTACAAATGGCATTTTGACCATTTTGACCGTATTCACTGGATTTGGCCACCTGTAATTTCTATCTATTCTCAAAGCTACATTTGCCGTTGAAAATATAGCGTCACGACGACGCCGAAACCATTAAAAAGGCGTCGACAACGATCTTGAAGGACATCTTTAAAGGTGAACTTAAAAATTTATTCGACTTGTTAATTGACTACGCAAAACGTTGCATTGAAGCATAGGGCGACTACTTCGAATAAAATAAATGAATTTTACCAAAATAGTAAGGTTTTGTGCTATCTGCTTCTGGGTTTCCGGGCTGGAACCGCGTCACTTGTATATTTGCCGACGTTTCGTACCCATTTGTATGGGACATCTTCAGGGCTGAACTACTGCACTGAAACTGACGGAATACAAATGGAAACGTAGGCAGATATACGAGTGACGCGGTTCCAGCCCGGAAACCCAGAAGCAGATAGCATGGACCACGACCGCGGAAGTCTACGTACCAGATTAGTAAGGTTTTGTTTTTATTTTAAAAAAAGTTCCGTGTTCTATGAGGCAGACTGTGTATATGTACATACATATTTTTTATAAATATCAAAATAGTTTACATTTATGTCAAGTCGGTCATCTTGCAACCCGTAGCATTCTTGTTTTAACAATAACAAAACTGCAATAATCTGAATATTTGCTCTCAATACATTCCGAATTTTTAAAAATATTTTAGTTACTCCGTTGCAATATTAAGGTTTGCTCTTCCCAAAAAATCCTCATAAAATAATTTAATAAATTAGGAATGTTACATTTTTAATTTAAAGCACTATATTTTATCCAAGTTGGCTTTGTAGATATACCTACATGTATACACTACAACATTTAATCCCATTAAATATACGCTCATAGTTTTTTATCGTCTGTAAAACCCTTAGGCTGTACATCAAATAGTTTACATTTATGTCAATTTTCTATACCTCCTGGTTCATACTAATGAAGAAATGTAAGTAAAGGGATATGTTACAGTTAAAAAAAGAATGGAAGGAAACGGGAAACAATTGTTGGGCGTTTTTAACACACAAGAAATCGTCGTTACTAGGCAACGTAGAATGTTTCTATCAAAGCTAAGTTGATTTTATTTCTAGTTATCGGCGTAATAGTTATTAAAGCTTACATAACTAAGTCTGTTTACACACAAACAAGAGATTTCCATGAAATAAAATTATTTTATAGAATATTGGTCGGGGAATTAATTGAATATCCATTTAGAACGTTATTTTAACGTCCCATTTAGATTATTAGCGGTGAACATGAACGGAATAAGTTGAATAAGTAAATGAAACCGCGCAAAATCCATGTTTTCGTTCAGTCTGTGTGCACACACATAGGTATTTATACCATCGTTTTAGTTAATTTAACCTTTCGATTCAAATATACGAACGAGATGCAAAATTTTGTAATTTGCGGTTTGATTAACCGAAGCGACCATTGGTGTGCCGATCGCGTACGCTCTTCCAAATTAAATTGAATTAAATACAAATAGAAAAAACGGGCGGAGGTATCCGGCGCATTTCCGACCGGCGGTGTTTAAAACCCATTCGATTTTATCGCTTTTTTTTTGCCGAGGTGCGTTTACCTTTTGTGCCGGCAAGCCATATTATGGGAGATACGTTATCGAATCAATTCACTCAGTTATTTTACGTATGGTCATGGATGTGACGGTTTTAATCAATATTATAATTAGTAGATGTCAACACTTCAAACGTAATATAATTTGGTAAATGGTTTAATAAAATTGACATTAAATGATTCAAAATATATGTTGGTGAAATGAAATATTCGACGTGGCACATAGATGGCAGGCATAGTAACATATAGGCCGTACTTTTTGAAACTACAATTACCATACGATTTAGTGACATTCATTAATCTGCGTTCAATAAGTTTACATCTCATCATCAAAAAAATCATCTTTTCGAATGAAGCTCATTTTCATCTTGTTGGGTACGTTAACAAGCAACATTGCCGTATTTGGGGCTCAGAAAACCCACACGTGGTCTTACAGAAGCCAATGCACCCATTACGAGTGACTGTTTGGTGCGGCTTGTGGAGCGGAGGCATCATTGGACCATATTTCTTTGAAAATGAGGACGGCGCAACCATTACGGTCAATGGAGACACCTATCGCACCATGATAACCGATTTTTTTGTGCCTGCTCTTCATGGTATTGATGTGAACGATTTTTGGTTTCAACAGGATGGTGCAACTTGCCACACATCTCATGCCACAATCGATTTATTGCGTCAAACGTTTGACGGCCGTTTAATTAGCAGAAATGGTGATGTCAATTGGCCGCCAAGAAGCTGCGATTTGACATCGTTGGACTATTTTCTGTGGGGTGCCGTTAAAGACAAGTGTTATGCCGACAAGTCAGAGGCAATTGAGCATTCGAAGGCCAACATTCGTGATGCCATTGCCGAGATACGACCCCATACACTCGAAAATTGGTCCGATCGAATGGCTTACAGTGAGGGTGGGCCATCTATCGGTTTAAATTAAAAATAAACTACCGGTTATTTCGAATCTGACAATACTTACGAAGCTCATTTTCATCTTGCTGGGTATGTTAACAAGCAAAATTGCCGTATTTGAGGCTCAGAAAACCTACACGTGGTCTTACAGAAGCCAATGCACCCATTACGAGTGGCTGTTTGGTGCGGCTTGTGGAGCGAAGGCATCATTGGTCCATATTTCTTTGAAAATATGGACGGCGCAACCACTACGGTCAATGGAGACACCTATCGCACCATGATAACCGATTTTTTTGTACCCGCTCTTCATGGTATTGATGTGAACGATGTTTGGTTTCAACAGGATGGTACAACTTGCCACACATCTCATGCCACAATCGATTTATTGCGTCAAATGTTTGATGGCCGTTTAATTAGCCGAAATGGTGATGTCAATTGGCCGCCAAGAAGCTGCGATTTGACACCGTTGGACTATTTTCTTTGAGGCGCCGTTAAAGACAAGTGTTATGTCGACAAACCAGAGACAGTTGAGCATTTGAGGACCAACATTCGTGATGCCATTGCCGAGATACGACCCCATACACTCGAAAAAGTGCTCGAAAATTGGGTCCGATTGAATGGGGTACTGTGGTGCCAGCCGCGGCAGCTATATGAATGAAATAATATTCCATCTCTAACCGGAACAATTGTACTTCGCAACAAAAAAATAAATTTGGCAAAATTTCAAAGTGTTATTGTTTTATTGCATTTTTAAATTTAAACTTGTAAATGGCCCACCTGTTACGTTCAATAAGTTTATATATATTATATTATTTACTAAAATCAATTCAGCGAGGCATTGTTGAAGTTTTATGAGTCATATTTGCATGACAGGAGGCAATTTGTGTGCTATAATGGGCATAAATCTTATCATTTTCACGCAACCTCGGGTGTGCCTCAGGGCTCGAATTTAGGACCGCTTTTATTTTGTGTATATGTTAATGATTTGACATCAGTTATTGCGTCCAAGAAGTTTCTTTTTGCTGACGACTTAAAAATTTTTATCTCAATCCAAACTATGAATGATTGTGGACCAAGCATTCGTAAATTGATGTTTCTCTCAGGTGGCAGCCCGGCTGTTTCCTTTTTGACATTTTTGCTTGTTTGCGCCCATCATTTCACTATGGAACAATACACACCTCAGCCTCATTTATAAATTATTCACATTCAGTTACCGCTACTTTATGTTCATTTAGAAAAAAAAAAATTTCTTAATTCAACGAATTAACGATAATCGTTTTTTCATAATAGGAAATTTTAGTGGAGACTGTGGTTGATATTAAACAAAAAAAGGTAAGTAAGTGTTAATTAGCTGCTAATGATGGCAGTTAAATTTTGTATGCTTTTAAACCAAGATCCTTACGTAAAATACGCCAAGTTGGAATCAAATGTCATCGAGATCACGGGCTTCAATTTCAGGCACCGAATAGTCCGTTGTCATGGTGGGAGAGCGGGCGCCATTCACAATTACGTTGCGCCACCTTCAAAAATTTTATTTTTGAATGTGGCCGCAAGAGTTTAAGCTTTTCAAGAGTCCAAAGGCCGAAATGGTAACGATTCGAAAGGTCGGCCGCTTTCAATTCTTGAACGAGTTAAATTTCGTACGTTTTAAAACAAGATCCTTACGTAAAATATATCAAGTTGTGACAAGGCAAACTGTTGAGATCCACGTCGAATCGATTCTTCGCAGTCATCACGTATACTCTCAGCTACTATCGCTGTATTTTCTTCACTACGCGCTGTATGTGGTCTACTTGATTGCGTATTATCTAATAATGAAAATTGCGTTCCAAATTTTTCGATGGCATAGTGAATTGTGCGCTTGGTGGGCCGATTACGTAGACCATAAGTTGCTGTACCGGCTGGTAGAAAAGTTTTGAAAGTAAAAATGAAACAATGTGAATTTTTAAATGAAATTAGTTTTTTTTTCAATGTAATCTCCTTCAACTTCAATACATTTATTCCAATGATCCTCCAATAATTTTATACCATCTCTGTAATAATTTTCTGGAAGCTCTGCAAAATACTGTTCCACGGCTGAAATAGCTTCTTCATTCGATGAAAAACACTTTCCACGAACGAATTGTATCAAGTTTCTAAAGAGGTAGTAATTACTCGGAGCCAAATCTGGTGAATACGGTGGTTGTTCAAGCAGTTCAAGCAGCAATTTTTGCATCCAGTTGATCTAAAAGGTTACAATAATACTCTGAGTTAATTGTTTTACCTTTTTCAAGATAATCAATCAATAAAATTACTTTTGCATCCCAAAACACTGATGCCATAATCTTTTTTGCTGATCATCCTGACTTCACCTCTTTTGGAGTTGAACAACCAACCGTAGTCCACTGTAATCGTTCTTGTTTCAATTTAGGATCATGGTGGTAGATCCAAGTCTCATCCATAGTTATAAAACGACACAAGAAATCGGTTTTATTCCGCTTGAAACGCACCAAGTTACGCTGAGAAATTTGTTTTCGATCGAGTTTTTGTTGAATTGTTAACGAATGCGGCACTAACTTTCCAAACAGCTTTTTCATATGTAATTCTTCATGTAAAATATGGAGTATTCGTTCGTCTGAGATGCCTATGGTATTACCAATTTCAGGCTTAGTCAAATTCGGATCTTCACTAACCATATTATGTACTTGCTCAATGATTTCTGCCGTTGTTGCAGTTTTTGGTCGTCCACTACATGGTTCATCTTCAACGCTTGTACGATCACTTTTAAATTCTAAAACCCATCGACGTGCTGTTGGAAATGAACGAGCACATTCCTTTAACACGTTCACCATTTTTGTATGAATCTCTGTTGCTGATAAACCTTCCAAAACAAAGAATTTTATCACAGCGCGATATTCAGTTTTTTCCATTGTTAAAAAATACACCGACACGTCTAATTCAAATGGATTGCTAACAATGAATGAATTGACGGATTGAGATAAAATTTTTAGTGTGTTCATATGACACATGAAATATTAAAATGGCGTATGAACTTTGATTCCTCTGCTGCTTAATAGGTGTCGCTTTCAAAACATTTTTACCAACTTGTAAGTGCACGGAACGCATTTCGCGTGTAACGCTGATTTTCGCAATGCAGCTGAATAATTTGTAGACGCTGTGTCGGGCTGAGTCTTTCCATAATAAAATGTCACACAATACTTAACTTAAATAGTGCGAAAATTTGACACGACTTATGCTTTTCTGTCAACAAATCGCTATTGAAAAAAGTACATTTGTCTTTCTAGAAGAGTTTAATAATATGTGATTTAAATATATTATATTATTCATAAAAATAGCGTTGAAGTTTTACACGATTCACGTTTTATCAAAAAAAACCCTTTAAAAAATGTACATTACCATGAATCACTTATTATTATTCCATCTATATTGTTTTCTTGGTATCAACCAATTAAAAACCCGTGCTGCTGAAGCAGTGTAACAAACAACTTTTAATAAAGCATCGCTAAAAAAATTAGCGAAGTACTGTATTATTGTATTATTCTACTTTATCATTCGTGAACTTGGAAGTGCATATATAAACTGTAAAATTCCGTCGTGACTGCGAATTTAATAATCATAGGCGGATAAACGAGAATAATTGCCAACCGCTTGGCGAAACTAAATTGCTATATCGAAGCTAAGAACGACTCATCTGCCCTATGTTTATATTCGTTTAAATCATTCACCAGAGCTTCGCAGAAATAATGAACCTCCTCCAGTCTTACGAACGTAAAATTCATCAGTTTTATCTATTCCACTCTCGTGTTTGTATTTCAAATTTCATTAGATCATCAGGAATGACACAGTGGAAAAAAAAGTAAAATGAAAACGACAAAGATTTTTGTACGTTCTTAGATATCATACAAGACAACTAATCAAGTAAAGGAACGGTTCGTTTGGCAGATTTCGTGCAGGAGATTTTATCCCCCTCTCATGGTTTTCTCAAATATGGCAGCTTCGTTCGAAAAGCGTTGTTTTTTTATTTTGTTTCAAAATTTCTTACGACGTGTATGTATTGAATGAAATCGAAAATTATTTCGGGATATATTTTATTATTCATTTGATATCGATATTTAATAATAATAATAATAATCTTTTTTTTTATTTAATAATAATAACACTGCACAACAGCATTTCCGATGATTGGGTTATGTTACATGATATTAGTCCAATTTTTGATGACGATTTCAATTCCATGATTGAAATTTATGTAAAGGGTTTTCCAATAGGGACTTGACAACTTTTAATTCAATTTGTGAACGCACCCTTTCACTAATCATCGAACTGTCACTGTCAATTTATTCAGTAAACTTAACATTTTCATCATGATAAAGTACATGAACGAACAACGTCTGCAAATTATAAAAATTTACTACAGAAGTTCGGAGTCGGTGGCCGCTACTTTAAGAGCGTTAACTCCGATTTTCGGTCGTAATTCTCGCCTTAGTAGACAGGCAGTAACAAGTTTAGTGCAAAAATTTGAGTCTACATATTCATTGTGTGATGTTGCCGTGCCAGTGAGACAACAGGTTGGTCGAAGTGTCGAAAATATCGCTGCTGTTGAAACGTCCGTAGCAAATGATCCAAATCAGTCAATTCCACGGCGTTCTCAAGAGTTGGGCATCGCCCAGACCACTTTATGGCGAATTTTGCGTAAGGATCTTGGTTTACACCCATACAAGATCAAGCTGGCTCAAGAATTGAAGCCGATGGACCATTTGATTTGATCCCAGTGATACACTTGATGAAGCAATGAAGCAACTAGAGTTAAAACCATTTTAAGAAACAGTTTAACTTGTGAGACTGGAAATATTATATTTATTTATTAGTATTTTACGCCATAAAAAAAGTTTAGAATGATATTCGAAGTGCGCATTCTGCGGAGCTCAATAATATTTAATAACAAATTTAAATATCCTGTTAAAAAGGGCTATATAAATATAGATTTTAAGAAAGTAAAGATCTCATGAAGGTAATTTAAAATATATAACACCAAAATAATATAATTTATGCGATACCGTGCTCCGTGCAGTTCTAGTGGTGATTATGTGAGAATCCCGTTAAGGCTCGGTTAAGTTATGGCAGGTATCGTCGTTGAAAATCAATTCGTTTTAAAAGCTGAGTGATGTTTATTCCCAAGGTAGGAGTCACAACTGTGGACTTCTCAAAAATGCTGCCTAAGCATTTACAAACGATATCTGCACTCACTAAGTTTTGTGGCCTTCCTCTTGAAGAGAATTACAATTTTCTGTCACAGTCTCTTTAACAGGTGGGATTTTAGAAAGGTAAAATTAAATGGAGACTGTGGTTGATTCAATTAACAAAAAGGGGTAAATGCGATAAATAAAATAAATTTTAAAGAATTAAGAAAGTTTTTAGTACGGTCCCTGTATAGTTTCTCACACCGTGTCAGAAACGAGGAACAAATTACAATTTAGAACAACGTCCACTACGTCTAGTTTCCAGTTCAATCATAAATTCCCGAACGAAACGCCAACGGAAATGTATTATACATGTATACTAAGCGGAAATTAAGATAGTCTCAACGTGAGGCAAGAGACACATCGAAATTGAAATCTACTAATTGCCTCAAAGCCCCTGCGCTGCCGTAAACTACACTGAGATACACATAATAGGTTCGTCGGCATCAGGGTGACGCACCACCGCGTATCGTCTCGCTAGTCCGTAGATTTATAGCCAGGGCCAGGTGTCACTACGCCTGGGAAATCCAACAGTAATTGTATATGATAAATGACGTGCTCATTCCACGAAACTGACGTCTTTCCAAACGAAGACGTTGACGAATTTGGAGGCACGCGTTAACGGGAAGTTCGACTCGTATTGCGAGTGTGGCACTCTTACATGCTGAGACCGCAATTTGAACGGGATGTATGCGTCTGGGAGGGCGGAAGGTGAAGAGAAAAAAAGGGAAGGAGGGAAGTGGAACGTAATATAAAGGTATACACGTCAAGAATGTATATAGATACTCCTTCATATAAGTCTGTTACTTTTCAATGATATGAAAGCATTGCGAAGAGAGTAACTGTTGTTCCTAAACTGCATAAAACCGTCGTAAACTGTTGTAAATAATAGAAACGATAAAATTTAAATTATTTCTACTTACAAACAAAATGTATTTATTATATAAATTATTCCTTTTCATTTGGGTATATTCTCAACAATTATGTACACCTTATTTAATAAAGCTTAAATGACAATACTTACCTAAATACCTAAAATTCAGAACTTCCTCTATGGTAATACACAGGACATTTTAATATTACACTTTTATTATTTTTGCAAATCTAACTTTTTAAACTTAGACTAAATCTTAATTAACACTAAATATACAGTGTGGGCAAATTTGAGGTGAGGAACTAAGTTGGCTTAAAAACACACTTTTTTTGACAAATTCAGTTTTTTTGATACCAATGTAAAGTAGAAATGCGGGAATTAATAATGGAATATGACGTCGGGCAAACGTCTACCTCTAGCACGTGGGTAGACATCCACATTTTGCAACAAAGCTTCACTTATCTCGTCAATGCAGTGTCGAATTTCATCTTCCAGAGCGCCAGTTGTTTGTGGTTTGTTCACGTAAACCCTGTCTTTCAAATGGCGCCAGAGAAAATAATCCAGCGGAGTTACATCACAAGAACGAGGCGGCCAACTGACATTGCCAAATCGAGAAATTATGCGACCGGGAAATTTCTCATGCAATAACTGAATTGTTTGGCCAGCTGCGTGGCTTGTGGCGGCGTCTTGCTGAAACCAAAGGTCACTGATGTCAACATTAGCCAATGTTGGCCACAAAAAATTGATTATCATGGTTTGGTAGCGCAGAGAATTCACGGTGACGGCATTTCATTGCTCATTTTCGAAAAAATACGGGCCGATGACGCCGCCTGACCAAAAAGCGCACCATACGGTCACTTTATTTGGATGTAACGGTTTTTCGAGGACTGTTTGTGGATTTTGTGAGCCTCATATGCGACTATTTTGTTTGTTAACATAACCGCCTAATTGAAAATGGGCCTCATCAATAAAGATGATTTTGTTGAAAAATGCGTTGTTTTCGTTCAGCTTTTCAAACAGCCAATTCACAAGCGTTCGACGCAAACAATGGTCGGCCGGCTTTAATTCTTGAACGAGTTGAACTTTATAAGCGTGAAGATGATGATCTTTATGCAAAATGTTGCGCAAAGTGCCTCTGGTGATGCCCAATCGTTGCGAACGTCCATGAGTTGATGTTCCAGGCTCATTCTCAACACTTTGCTGTACAGCGGCTATGTTTGCATCACTACGGCCGACAAAACAAGAAATTAAACATGTGAATTCATCGACCACCCTACAGAATCATAACAATGACTCAGTAGGTAATAAAAATAACTAGTTCCCAAAACCCACATCGCGTGGTGCCATTGATAGGAACGAAGACTATAAATAGAGTTAGGGGGGATTTGTATTTAAGAGTAGTGGCCATGCGTCATTGAGTACCCTCGCATCAACCAGTTTAGATGTATTTTACAATTTTAAATTTTGAACGCCTCTGTTGTGGGATATCGAGGGAAGTTGCCGTTTTGTGTGTGTTTTGAGCGATCTTACCGATTTTGATTGACGATTTGACCCCTGTCTGAAGTGAGATTTTCAGCCAAAACTGACCAACATCGAAGGCACGCAATGTTGTTCATACAAACACATTCTGATGACAATTTACGCTCTTGAGTTTTTTGTATGTATATACGTTGTATATACATTTTTGTTATTACTGAAGTCGGTCAATACATTTTTGTATTGGACGAAAGAGGGAGGCAATTATATTATTCATTATTTTTCTGTATCGAAATGATATGATAAACGCTATGAAGGAATCGTTCATTAATAACACAAATCTGCCTGACGATCGATGAATCCGTGAAACATATGTAGTAGATAGGTTGTTATTAATAATAGAATGATTCCTTTTAACATTCCTTAATTGGCAAAAAGCCGTGACGCAAGCGTTTGTCTGTTACACACTGGAAACTTAGTTACTGATCTGTGAGATAGACGCGTTCTCGCTTTGTCGGTCAATACATGTATTGGACGAAAGAGGGAGGCAATGATATTATTCGTTACTGAAGCTTCTACGTTGAGTATTCATTCGCCGGCAAGTCGTTCCACACTAAACAGACGGACACGTTGCATCGCCGGCGGGCTGCACTGTTTTTCCCGGACTCAACTGACTCTAGTGCAAGAAATCTTTTCGAATATTACTGAGTTAATTAATAAATAATACATTAATTTTGTAATATACAGTTAACAATCTCTTTTAAGTATTTCTGAGTTGATTAATGAATAATACGTCTTTTATAATTTACAGTTAGCAATCCTTCTTAAATATTTTTGAGTTAATTACGAGTAATAATTTAACACGTCATTTGCACTAAAAATTTAATTAGAACCATTTGTTATTGTATGATTTATTGGAAACTATATACATATATATATATATATACATGGAGGAACGAACTATTGTTTGAAATAGTGACGTTATTTAACCGTAACATTGATATATTGCTTATGTATTCGTTTGATGCCCACCTTTTATTACATTTTCACGTTGCACTACGAGGGTAGTTTGACAAGTAGTGAGAATGGAAAAGAAAAACGAATTTTTTGAATACAAAATAATTTTTATTTTTCAATATATTCTCCTGAAAGAGCAATACATTTATTCCAACGGTGCTCCAATGCCCTTATGCCATCTCTAAAATGCGATTCCGGAAGGCTTGCAAAATACTCATTTGCGAAGATGATAAGCTCGTCGTTACACGAAAATTTCTTTCCACCTAGTGCCGTTTTCAATTTTGGAAAAAGATGGAAGTCGGAAGGGGCTAGATCCCGCGAATAAGGCGCATGCGGTACTAATTGGAAATGCAACTCGTGGATTTTTGACAACGCAACAGTGCTGGTATGCGAGGGAGTGTTGTCTCGGTGAAACAGAATCTTTTTCTTTGCCATTCCTAGCCGTTTAGCATGAATCTCAACATTAGTAGAACTTCTGCATAATATTGTCCGTTTATTGTGGCACGTTTCTGAAGGTAATCAATGAGCAAAATGCCCTTTGAATCCCAAAAAATTGATGCCATCACCTTGTTTGCCGATAAAGTGGTTTTCGCTTTCTTTGGAGGTGCAGAACCACGTTCTAACCATTGTTTCGACTGTTGTTTAGTTATGGGTGTACTGCAGTGTATCCAAGTTTCATCGCCAGTAACAAATGGCCTATAAAAATCAACCGGATTCCTCTTATAAAGGTCCAAACACTCATCGGAAATGCGCAAACGAGTGAACTTTTGATCAGTCGTAAGTAATCGCGGCACCCATCTTGCCCAAAGCTTGGAAAGGCCCAATTGTTTCGTTAAAATGTGGTGTACGCGTTCTTGGTGAAACAGAATCTTTTTCTTTGTCATTCCTGGCCGTTTAGCACAAATCTCAACATTTAATTTTTGTAGAAGTTCTGCATAATATTGTCCGTTTATTGTGGCACCTTTCTGAAGGTAATCAATGAGCAAAATGTCCTTTGAATACCAAAAAATTGATGCCATCACCTTGTTTGCCGATAAAGTGGTTTTCGCTTATTCGGAGGTGCAGAACCACGTTCTATCCATTGTTTCGACTGTTGTTTAGTTTTGGGTGTACTGTAGTGTATCCAAGTTTCATCGCAAGTAACAAATCGCCTACAAAAATCAACCGGATTCCTCTTATAAAGGTCCAAACACTCATCGGAAATGCGCAAACGAGTGAACTTTTGATCAGTCGTAAGTAATCGCGGCACCCATCTTGCCCAAAGCTTGGAAAGGCCCAATTGTTTCGTTAAAATGTGGTGTACGCGTTCTTGGTGAAACAGAATCTTTTTCTTTGTCATTCCTGGCCGTTTAGCACGAATCTCAACATTTAATTTTTGTAGAAGTTCTGCATAATATTGTCCGTTTATTGTGGCACCTTTCTGAAGGTAATCAATGAGCAAAATGTCCTTTGAATACCAAAAAATTGATGCCATCACCTTGTTTGCCGATAAAGTGGTTTTCGCTTATTCGGAGGTGCAGAACCACGTTCTATCCATTGTTTCGACTGTTGTTTAGTTTTGGGTGTACTGTAGTGTATCCAAGTTTCATCGCAAGTAACAAATCGCCTACAAAAATCAACCGGATTCCTCTTATAAAGGTCCAAACACTCATTCGAAATGCACAAACGAGTCAACTTTTGATCAGTCGTAAGCAATCGCGGCACCCATCTCGCCGAAAGCTTGGAAATGCCCAATTATTCCGTTAAAATGTGGGGTACGCGTTGTGTTGAAATGTTTACCATGTCTGATATATCTCTCACTTTGAGTCGTCGATCTTGCGTAATAATATTATGGATTTTTATAATAATTTCCTTAGAAGTTACGATTTTGGGTGCTCCAGAGCGCGCTTCATCAACATAGCTTGCTCTACCACGTTTAAATTCATTTACCCATCTACTTATTGTGGCGGATGATGGAGCAGATTCACCTAATGTTTCCCGTAATTCATCTTTTATTTCGGTAGCTTTCATTCCCTTAATTACGAAGTATTTAGTCACCGCACGATACTCTGCTTTTTCCATTTTAACAAAACGACGTGTTGCTTCTTTTTCAATCAGCTGTCCAAAATAAACTAATCAACCGATTTATCTAAATATCGGAATGTAAACATATAAATAGCCAACCTAAATTACAGTGCATTTGTTTTACCAATTAGAGTGCCACCTATGTGTCATTCTCACTACTTGTCAAACTATCCTCGTAGTTCTCTATTAACTTGTTAACTGACATATTATTTAAATAAAGGATTAGTACATCTACAGGGTGTTCTTTTGTTGGGTTATATATTCGTGAGTTAATAGAGCTACGACCTACTAACAGACTTTACGTGTGCCATTATTTGCTCTTGACGCCATTTAATGAACATCTCCGACTATGTACTTAGTTTGTGGACCACGATCTCTGCGATAACTGACTGGCCACTGTTCTGTTGCTCCCCAAATAAACAAAGGCTCCCTGAGTCGTAGCATTCTTGCTTATACGAGCGTGTAACAGTATGACAAAGATTTAAGCTATAGGACGGTGGTTGGAAGGAATTTTTTCTTTCCCGATTTATTATCGAAAATGAATATATCATATTTCCTCGATTTTCCACCGCTAAAAGCTCAAAAAATGTATCATAATTTCGATTTTAAAATTAAAAATTCTGCCTTAACTTGAACAGCTTCTTTCAATTCATTTACAGAGGTGATGAGATTACTTTAATAAAAAACATTTTAAAAAGCTGTATATATATATGTATACAAAAAGAATGAAAAAACAATACCTCCATCTATCGTCCAAACATGCAATTGTCTGAAACACCGAAGTTTATGTTCGTTCTACCAAACGTACATAATCGTCACGATGCGGATATGGACAGAATTCTTCTAAACTTGGCATACGCCATTTAGTGAATTATTCAAATGTTAATAATACCCAGTTTACGACGCGTTTCGTGTTTATCAACACTCCTTAGACAAACTGTGGTGTTATTAATAAATTCTTAAAAACACATTAATAGATTATTATAAACGATATAAGTCACAGAGAATAAGTTCGTTAATAACACAAAGAGTTTACCTAGTGATACAAAGTTGATATGCTCAAATGGCGCCGTAAACAGGGTGATATTAACAGTTGTTCCTTTTTCATAACAGGTATTATGTGCGCAATTAAGTTCTCGCTGTTTTTCAAGAGATAGCTCCAGTGGTAAGTCCTGATCGATTGTGACATAACCAAAACGTCATGAACCAAGCTTAGATATATGGTAAACAAACCGCTTTGACACATTAGTGATTTTGTTTTTGCGTCATATACTTTTGGTTGTGTAAAAATGTCTGATTTTGTGCCAAATAATCGTCATTTGTGGGAAGTGTTGCTTTACTTCTTTCGAAGAAAACAGCGGCTGAAGCGCATCGAGAACTCCAAAAAGTTTCCGGAGATGCTGCTCTAAGTGAAACAATGTGCCGTGATTGGTTCCGTCGCTTCAAAGACGGTGATTTCGATGTTGACGACCGTTCGCGTGAAGGAAGACCAAAAACTTTCGAAGACGCTGAATTGGAGGCATTGCTCGATGAGGATCCATGCCAAACGCAAAAAGAGCTTGCTTCAGCATTAGGAGTTACCCGCCAAGCCATTTCCCAGCGATTGCATGCGTTGGGAATCATTCAAAAACAAAGAACTTGGGTTCCTTATGATTTGAAGCCAAGAGATGTTGAGCGTCGTTTTTTCGCCTGTGAACAACTGCTCCAGCGGCAAAAAGGAAGGATTTTCTTCATCGCATCGTTACGGGTGAAGAAAAATGGATTCATTACAGTAACCCAAAGAGAACAAAGTCATGGGGACTGCCCGGTCATGCTTCTACGTCGTCGGTTCGGCCGAATATTCACGCTGCGAAGGTTTTGCTGTGTATTTGGTGGGACCAGGGCGGTGCTATAAGTTGTTGAAACCGAATGAAACCATCGCTGGGGAACGGTATCGAACTCGATTGATGTGATTGAGCCAAGCTCTGTGCGAAAAGCGGCCACAATACGAGCAGAGGCACAAAGAAGTGATTCTACAGCATGACAACGCTCGGTCTCACCTTGCCAAACCCGTTAAAACCCACTTAGAAACGCTCAAATGGGAGGTCCTACCCCACCCGCCATATTCCCCAGATATTGCATCGTCCGATTAGTGCTTGTTTCGTTCGATGGCACATGGTCTGGCTAATCAGTAGTTCCGCTCATATGAAGACATCTCAGAATGGCTTGATTCGTGGATAGCTTCAAAAGACGAACACTTCTACCGTGACAGTATTCGAGCTGTGCCAGAAAGATGGAAAAAAGTTGTCGCTAGCGATGGGCAATATTTTGAATGATTCATTTGTAAACATTTTTTCACAATAAAGTTGCATTGTCATCAAAAAAAAACAGCGAGAACTTAGTTGCGTACCGAATATTATTGAACGTGTGAGTGTTAAAGGTCGAAATTGATGTTTCTGCATATTTCTTTATTATCAGATGTTTCAGAAAGAGTAGTGAGAATTGAAAAAAAACGACTAGAATTCGAAATTTTTAAATTTATGGAATATAACATTATAGTTCTAAAACGTAAGGCATAGTTACAATTTTTAATAAATCTTTATGTTCCATATGGAAAAATCTTGGTACGCTACGACGACATGCCATAAATAATTGCCATATTTTTTATCGATTCCTTTCTTTTTATTCCACGTATTCTCCCAGTAGACATCCGAAATATTATTATCCGCATCTGTATGCATTAGTGAGTACGTGTCCCAGAAATATATGAAAACACATTACCAGATTATATATGTTTGTGCAGGCGTATATTATATGCTATATAATATAGACATGTGTATACAATGTGTTTAGGAACATCTAGGGAAAAAAATCTTCGACAATTTCTGTTAACACACCTGTCGCACCGAAAAACACGAATCATCTTTTATCCGAGGTAGCCCGGTAAGCCTTTTATGCGGCAATCAAAGGAAACGTATATCTTTTCGATGGTTGGCGCACTGATGGTTTTGTGTAATTTATATAAAAGGGAAATGGAAATATTCAAGCCCTGTATTGTATTATATTTTTCCTGATTTATTCAGTTCGGATTTGGATTTGGCAAATATTTACTCTTCGTACTTGGTTTTTGCTCATGTGATTACAATAATTAGGTTTCTTTGTTGTTGAGACGTCGTTTTTGTTTGTTAAATTTTAATAAGTTCTTGTACAAAGTTAGTTCATCTTTATTGAATCATCAGCAGATGAATTAAGTAGTGTTGCACGCGTCTTGGGTTTCAACGGTACGGATCGTGTGCGGGATTAATTGTTTCGTACGGGTATTTATTACCGCAGTTCTCCAGGTGCAACATTGCTTAATTTATCTGCTGATGATGATTAGTTATCGAAATACGTATACAGAATTCAACATTAATGTGGAAAGGGGTTATATAGCAACCTTAGTGATCAAGTTAATCAACCATAGGCTCCATTAAAATCATCTTATCGGAAAAGTTTGGCAACTGCTACTTTAAAGGATCGAAGGACAGTTAACGCTGATTGGTATACAATTTAATCAAGAAGGTATAAAGAAACTTTGACCACATTAATATTTATATCCTTCTAGATACGTATTTTAACAACCAAGTTGTCATCTATAGCAGAAAATAAACACGGCGTTGAAAATGCTTCCGCAGTAAAGCTGCACAGAAGGAAACACTTTATTCGATGTTCGTAGAAACCCCATATTTAACATTGTGTTTATTTTGTATTGAAGATGATAACTTAGTAGTCGAAACACGTACATAGAATACAAATATCGATGTAGCAATAGTTTTTCTTAACTATTTATTTACGTAGACTGAATTCTCAAAAATAAATAATTTGGATGGTGTATTGATAAAACTCATATTTTCCATCATAACGATGCAAGTTCTTACACGACCAGTCAAAAACTCGATTATTTGAAGGCAAAAAACGTAAAATTAATGTTTTATTGTGTATCATATATAGTCCAGACTTATCACTCTCTGGTTTCTTTTTGTTCGAAACATTTTTTAACCATCTAAAAAGTGTCACAATCCGCGGTCGTGGTCCAAACTCATGGACTTCCTTCCAACTGCGTCATGATATAACTGGAACTCGTACCCACTCCTATGGGACATCTTGTTGATTGATTATGAAACAGTTTCAGGGCCACAGACAGTAGCAGTAGTTGAGCCCTGAAGATGTCCCATATGAGTGGGTACGAAACGTCGGCAGTTATACCAGTGACGCGGTTTCAGCCCGGAAGCCCAGAAGCAGATAGAGTTAGATGATACTTTGTAGGGCACGTTTTCGAGATTTCTCCTTTTAAGTGGACAAACTATTTCCAGAATTTATTCTGTCGCTAGCAAAACTGTATTGATTTTAAATGCGACTAGTTTGAAAAACGCCAAAGCTGTTTATAACGACTTATTTTCTTTTCCTTACCTTTTTTAAAAACTTTCGATCAATCCTCGTATACTTCCTTGTTTTTTTCCCCTTTGCTGTTAAACATAGAAAAAAGCAGTCACTTCCCATCGCGTTCTGACTAATTTTTGACAGTTCTAATGATCATTAAATGAATTTTTTATTTCTCAAACTTCCTCAATAATTTATTCAAAACTTTCACCCTTATTTTTGAAACGATCCCTCATATCCAGTCATTCTTACGCTCGCTTCCCCCGACATCTACGCTTTCCACCATCTATTGTTAAACGGCTATTCCACTACATTCACCCTTCGTCCATATAAATTCAACTATCGCACATAATTGATGACTTTAATTAAGTATATCAGCGCCAGATGTCTCTCGCGTCGAATCCTACGTCACCGTAAAAAATGCCGCTCGTCAATTTCAAGGCATACGCGACCTGAATGCCGTTTAACGCCGCGCGTCTTATTTACGATTAGTGTTCCGTTCTGAAGAGATGACTGGGAAGGTTCGAAGATATGGGGGAAGGGGCGACGTGAATTCAAGAGAATAAGGTATTTTATTGGTTTCTTTCTAATTCTGGGGGAACATTAAACAAACCTCGGCTGACATATTTAATGAAGAGTAAAGGGAACGGATTTTACTGGCATCTAGGAGTCATAATTGACATTTATTACCGGTATTGACTGTAACGTTGGGGGTATTCTTACTTTTATATAAATAAAGGGTTTCGTAAATTAAGATTATTTTCGTTATATGTATACTGTGTGTGCACATTTCGCTGACAATGTCGATTTTTTTCAACGATTATTAGAAAAGTAATACGGGGGTCTTCCAATAAGAGGTTTCATTTTGATATGTAAAAAAAACGAGTATTTTTAAGCGTGAATGGAACTCACTAACGCTCATTATTTACTGATATTCTTGATCCGAATTAGACGCTCTCGATTCCGACGATATGTGGTTACAACAAGACGGCACCACTTGCCGCACTGCTGAATAAACAATTCACTTGCTGAGTCGATTATTTCCAAAAATAGAACAACCAAAATCCACCCCTCCAATGGCACTTAATAATTTTTCCTGCGAGGTTAAGTCGTTAGTTTATCCCAACTAATGACTTACAAACATCGAAGGGGTCATTGCTGACATTTGACATACTTTATGCAAAAAAATAGTCCAAAATTGAGTTCAGTGAATTCAAATCTGTCAGGGTTCTGTGAAAGGCATTTGAATGATGTGTTTCATCAATAATGGTATTAACTGTATTTTACACTGAAATAATTTCAAGTTTCTCAATATGTCTGTGCTTTATTGTCCACTTAAAAACGTCGCTTTTAATGAAAAACTCCTTACATTCCTATTCGGTCAGCATGGCTCGATAGCGCTTGCCATTCACCGTTAACGGAAGCTTCTTCCTCATTTCGAAAGAAATAAAGACCAATGACGCCACCAGGGTGTAAACCGTACCAAATAGTCAATTTTAATGGATGTAATGGTGATTATATAACGGCTTGAGGATTGTCTTCGCTCCAAATATGGCAATTTTGCTTATCAACGTAGCCATTTAACCAGAAATGAGCTTCATCACTAAACACAATTCTTTGATAAAAATGCTCATCTTCGACCAGTTTCAAATAGGCCCAATCAGCAAAAATGCGACGCAAACGATGGTCGTTTGGCTTCAATTCTTGCACGGGCTGTATTTTATAGGCATGTAAGCCAAGATCCTTACGTAAAATTTTCCACGTAGTCAAAGGACAAAGGCCAACAAGTTGAGAACGAAGACGAATCGACATTTCGGCGTCTTCTTCAATACTTCGCGCTACAGCAGCAATATTTTCTTCGGTACGCACATTTCTTTGTCTTGTTGATGGTTTTGAATCGAGAAGAGTAAATTTAATGCGAAAACGATCAATAACTATACGAATTGCTTGCTCACTAGGCCGATTATGTTGACCGTAAAATGGACGAAGTGCTCTATGAACTTCGCGGACAGATTTATTTTTTTCAAAGTAAATTTTCACAATATGGAAGCGTTGTTCTGGTATTAAACGATTCATGATGACTTGCCAAACCTTACTGAACAGAAATGTCAACATAGTTTGACATTATCAGCTGTCAAACTATAGTTATCGGTGTCGATAGTTCTCATGCAGCTTAAAAAACATCCATTACATCAGAATTAGTTGCACCTAGTGCGGAAGAGTTGAATATTTCTTTGAAAAATTCTTACACGAAATTTATGATTTAGCTTAGATAATTTCAGAGAAGAATTACATGCAAAAAAGTAGTCTTTCCGCATTTGTTAATTGTCTGTAAATGTATTTAAGAAGTGAAAATTTATTTCCTGGAAACTGGATTCTTTTTCTTTTAAGAGTTACCAAATCTGTTGTATACATAATCTGACAGCGAAAAATACTTTCAGTTTCGTGACAATTTTCAATTTCATAATTCTTTCAGTGCGATCATGTGACAGGAGACAAAAAAAACAAACAAACGATGTCGAAAAGAAGTCCGCCGCCTACCAGCTCGTTATATAATAATTAATTGCTTTCATTAAAAGGGAATTGTTCTTGATGGCATCGCGCGCTTTCAGTAATAATTAAAAACATGGGAGGCGGCTGCTGGTGCCTTTCGGCCGCCGTCCTTGCAACAAAAAAAGACACGGAAGGATATTAAAGCAAATTAACCGTTACGCAAAAGGGAGGAAAAAAGTTTCTTTTTGTTCTGTTAAAATTAGCCGAAAACAAGAAGTTATAAAAATTTCACGCCCGTAACTGAAATTTCTATTGGCGAATTGAATATTTAATAGATGAAATGAAGGGGAAATAAGTAGATAGATGTATACCAGGTGTACCGGAAAGTCGTTAGCGTTTTTTTCGTAAAAAAAACTACGTAATTTTCAAGAAAATGTGAAAATTTATTTATTCAAAGTATTAGCCATTTAGACTTGCGTAGCCGTGGTCCATGCTATCTGCTTCTGGGTTTCCGGGCTGGAATCGTGTCACTTGTAGTGACACCTACACCGGAAACCTAGAAGCACATAGTATTGGCCATTTGATTCTACACATCTTGCCCATCTTTCAGGCAAGTTATTGTTGCCATCTCAAAAAAACTGTTTGTCCTTTGAGCAAAACTATTCATCGAGCCATTTTCAAACTTCTTCGGCAAGGTCTGGATAGAACAGCGGGTGCGGTATTATATCCAAGTACTTCCTACGCTTGCTTGACAGCTTTTGCTGTATGAGACGGCCAATTATCCTGCTGTAAAATCACTTTACCGTGTCTTCGGAACCATTCTGAACGTTCTTCAAATTGCTAATTTGTCGTCGGTAGCAATCAGTATTAACTGTTTTACCAGGTTTCAACAATTCAACAATACACCACGCCAGACTGGTACCATCAAACACAGAGTATTGTCTTGCAACCAAAACGATTTGGTCGGCTTCGCCAAGTAATAACCATGATTTTTTGAGCTTAGGGTTTTAGGAATAAATCCATTATTCACCAGCCAGCAGTATTCGATGCAGAAATGACTTCTGATCATACCTTTGAAGCAGCATTTCACAGACAATTCCATTTGTCATGCAATTAATGTGGCACCATTATTCACCACCCGGCACTATTCGATGCAGAAATGACTTCCGATCATACCTTTGAAGCAGCATTTCATAGACGATTCCATTTGTCATGCAATTGATGTGGCATCTATTTTCCCATCTATTGAATTTTTCCCATTGCTCGTAATCGGTCGCTAATCGTTTCTTGGGCCACATTTAACGCTTCCGCCAACTGTTTTTGATTTTAGTTGGGTTTTGGAAGACCTTTTGTTCCTTAAAGTAATGGTCACAATCATCGTGCTGGTTTTTGATCGCCAAATGAAGCCGAAGAAACAGAACATATCTTATTTTGGGTTTAGTTAAAGTTGAAGTGAAAAAAATCCTGCGACATGTGGGTTTATATAATTATTCTTCTCTTCATTACATTTGAATGGTTGAAGTGAAAAAAATCCTATGATATGTGGGTCAATATAACGACTCCTATCTCTATTATATTTGAACGATTGATGTGGAAAGAAGCCTACAATATGTGGGTCGATTTAAGAATTATTCGACTTTATTTTATTTGAATGGTTGAAGTGAAAAAAATTGATATCGAAAGGTATCGGGAGAGTTATTAATCACCGTCTAGATACACGGAGCGGAGAAAATAGAGCAACCTTTTTTTCGGAAGCCCTGGCTTAGGTTAATCTCATAATTAATTTAAAATTAAATTTAATAATAATGTTGAATTTAGCGTAACAATTATGTATAGTATAGCATAGTTTTCCGAATGTCATAAGATATTACAGAATATATAATATTACCCATACACCCACGTGTTTATCCGCTAGAAAAATATTGAATAGATGACGTTAGAAATCGTACTTATTTCGAAAAATCTCGGGAAATTTTTCGACGGAGAATATACTGTTAAAACACAAAGTGATTTTAGCTTCTCTCGTCCATAAACACAAACAAGATGAATCTATTCCAGAGTGAATTGATGAGTTAATCAATTTTCCAAGAGAAACGCGCAACATTACTAACCACCAAAGTCTATTAATCTACGTACAGTGAAATATCCAGTGTTGAATTCGGAGTAGTTCGTGCAGTCGGTATGTATACGTGCAACTTGCATACACTCCTTATTATTCTCGGAAGAATTTTGCTAGGTAAATGGTGGAATTCTTAGCGATGCTGTGGGAAGCTTGTAGATTTGCACAAATAGATTTTGATAAATTGCGCTGTCAGAATCAGCGTCTGAGTTAAAATTCAAATTGGATTGTCTTGCACGGGGTTGTTTCAAAATTGTGAATAGTATCAGTGGTGTATTTTAACACCTTTGATGAGAAAACAATTATTACATAATCTAGTGAAGATCCAAGGAACGTTTCCCTTTTATATCATATTGAAATCTCAATTCAAGGTGATTTTTAAATTTTAATTAATATTTGGATTAATCCCTCTGAAACTGTAAATTTTTAGAATTTACTGATCACCTGGAATCTTCAATAGAATCTTTCTCAATTTAATAAATTCTATAAAAATCTATTTCACTTGAAAATAACCCAGATATATTGAAACAAAATTAGTAGTGCTCTCTATTGATGATAGATTGATTTATATAGTGTCAAACTTGAAGTTTTTAAGATGACCAAAGAAAGTGTTGAAAAAGCGAATGATTTCTTCAAAATTTTATGAAAATCTTTAGTTAAATTCATGAAATATAACCTGAAATACCCACGACAATACTTATGTATCACGTTTTCACCGAAGAAGGTTTGTATCTAATAGTGTAACAGGAATTACGTGTAAAATTTTTGAGATAACGGGGTGCTAGTAATAAACACTATTAAGAAATTAATAAAAAGTACCCAGACAGTGGTTCGATTGTAAACAAATCAACTGTACTTGTATGTAGTGGTCACTCTGCTGTGAACTAAAGCGTAAATTTGAATTCGACGTCGTGTTCAAATTTCGACACCTTAATATCTTTGCAAAATGCAGTTGGCGCAGGAACTGAAGCCTAGAGACCATGGATGTCGTCGTATCTTTGCAAACTGGATGCTAGACCAACAAGCAGCTGATTCTATTTTCTTTTAAAGTATCGTAAGTGACGAAGTTAATTTTTACCTCGATGGTTTTGTTATAGGTAAAATTGGGTTTTGGGAAGCTGAAAATCCTCATGGGTTTCTGGAAAAATAAATGCATCCGGAAAAGGTTGCAGTTGGCTGTGTATTTTGGGCACATGGCGTTATCAGATCCCATTTTTTCGAAAAGCAGACGGTATTACGTTAACTTAGGGTCGTGTTCGTTATCGTGGCATGCTAATAAATCTTTTCCGACCTGAATTGAATGAAATAAATATCGATAACACGTGGTTTTAGCCATACAATAGAAAAAACTCGTGATTTTTGGCAATTAATGCTTCCTGCGTGCGTGCTTTTCTATCTTGATGACATACACTAGTCTGGTACGTAGATTTCTGCGGTCGTGGTCCATACTATCTACTCTTGGGCTTCCGGGATGGAACCGCGTCACTGGTATAACTGCCGACGTTTCGTACCCACTTGTATAGGACAACTTCAGAGCTCAACTGAAACTGAGTTTCAGTGCGACAGACAGTAGCAGTACTTGAGCCCTGAAGATGTACCATACGAGTGGGTAAGAAACGTCGTCAGATATACCAGTGACACGGTTCCAGCCCGGAAGCCCAGAAGCAGATAGTATGGACATACACTAGTCTCTAAGATCGTGTTATCATCGATGAACTTCTTTCGTTGAGGTTACCGTAAGAGCAAAGTCTATGGTGATACACCCGTAACGAATCCTGACCTTAATCCAGGTTTATATGTGAAAGTTGTGGAAAATAAGGAAGACCTCTTGTAAATATATATAACGTGGACATTTAAATGATTTTATTTCCAATGAAATAATTCACTGCAAAACTACAACGTGCTTCTCTCAATTCCAGACCTCGTCAGGTAATCGAGCTTTGTTACCAGTTCTGCACATGGTTTTATTTTGGACTTATGAAAGTACTCTTCGAGACGATTAAAATGTGTACAAGTTAGTTGCGATAATACGAACCATTTGGCCTCCCCGGCAGCTTGAATTTTTGCAAAAATACGTTTTTTTTTCATGAGAAATTCCAGATTCTCAGCCATAATTCCGAAACCGGGCGTCGAAGCGAGTTTTGCTTTGAGCGAGTCGATTCGGAGCATGTGCAATAAATAAACAAATTATTTATAATCAATTTTGTGTTATTAAATAACAAAACTATCATTTTCTGTTGAGTCACCTTATATTAGAGCTTTTGATGTACGAGGAGCAGTCAAAAAGTTCCCGGAATTTTGTTTTAACTCTTTATTACCACAACATAGGTACACAGTCACTTAATCGCCTTCAAAGTAGGCGCCGTCTGAACATACACACTTGCTCTACCGCTCCTGCCATTGTTGGAAACAACGATGAAAGTCCTGTTGTGGTATCTTTCGAAGTTCAGCCGTCGCGTTGGTTTCGATGTCTTCTACGGTGTCAAAACGGTTACCTTTGAGGCCCTTTTTGAGCTTGGGGAAGAGCCAGAAATCCAATGGCGCTAAATCCGGTGAGTAGGGAGGCTGCTGGAGGACTGGAATGTTTTTTTCTGCAAGACATGTTTGCACAACAATCGACGTGTGGGAGGGAGCATTGTCGTGATGGAGTAACCATCCTTCTTGCCATTTGCCTGGACGTTTCCTTCGAACTGCTTCCCTCACTCTTTTCAAAACTTGCACGTAAAAAGGACCATTAACCGTTTGTCCAGCTGGTACAAATTCATGGTGCACCACACCTTCGTTGTCGAAAAACGCAATGAGCGTCACTTTTGTTTTCGATTTGACATGACGTGATTTCTTTGGTCGAGGAGAGGACGATGTGTGCCATTCTGATGACTGCATCTTGGTTTCCGGGTCGCACGCGTACACCCAAGTCTCGTCACTAGTAACGATTGTCTGCAAGAACATCGGGTCCTCTGTGCTTTCTTCAAAACATTCGGCTGCCGTCAACTTCCGAGTTTCCATCTGATCCGGATTCAGCAAGCGCGGGACAAACTTTGCACTGACACGTTTCATCTTCAAATCATCTGACAGGATTGCGTGTATGGATCCATGAGAGATCCCCGCTTCTTGTGCCAACTCATCGATGGTCATTCTGCGGTCTGCTCTGATTAATTGTTTCACTCGCTCGACCATTCCTTCATTCTTGGAGGTTGAAGGTCTCCCACTGCGACTCTCGTCTTTCAGCGATTCCTGTCCACCCTTAAATCTTGAAAACTACTCATAAACGGCAGTTTTCTTTAAAGAATCGTCACCGTAAACTGTTTGTAAGGCTAACAAAGTCTCTGAAGCACATTTTCCCAATCTGCACATGAACTTGATGTTCGCCCGTTGCTCGAACTGCGACATCGCGCCAACTGATCACCACACATTCTTACCTTCCGCTAAACTGCAGTCACACTGCGTGTTCAGACTTGCTCAGAACTGTCAGCGTCATAACTATGCACCATAAGGAATGTACTGTACAAAATGTATTGTGATTGCATCACAACTGCCAACACTACGACACAATTCCGGGAACATTTTGACTTCTCGTCGTATATCGTCACTAGATATCCTGGAAGGAAAACGCAATTTTCATAAATTTTATCGTTCTCTAATAGGACAACCGGATATTCTGTAAAATTCATTATATTTTCTGGTTGTAATTACTAAAATAACACTCACCTACCTTCTCACTTACCTTCTTATTTATATCACTCTTCCGTACGTGTATGTTTTTAATACAAACATTATCTTATTTTTTCCACAAATGTGGGATTACTTCGGGGAAGATACCATAATCTCCAAATGATAATAGCTTTCGCTGACTTAATGCAGTGCTTAAGATCGAGGCAATGTATATACTTTTTACGATATTAAGGGAGGAAGGGCTGGGGGAGGGGGGGATTTCTCTAGAAATGTGCGGCACATCCCCAGCCAGCAGTTACGTACCAAGGGACCTGTTTATAGCTGGGATGCATTAATTTTCATCTGCCGTTAAAAGAAAGTAATACCGACGGTTATAAAACTTGAAATTATTTTCACATCCTATCTCGTAAAAGAAAATGATTATTATTTTTAATTTTTCTTGAAAGTGGCGAAGAAATGGGGAGCGCGACGTAAATGGGGAGTGTGCAAAATGAAAATGACATTATTTACATGTTCAGGCAATGGTTACTTGATTTATTATTTTTAATTTTTCTTGAAAGTGTAGACGAAATGTAGAGTATAATATAAATGGGGAATTCACAAAACGAAAAAGATTGTTTCCTCGCAATAGTATAATTGAAACAGTTTTAATAGAAAAAGAAGTTTTATTATTGTAGTCGTTTCATTTACTTTAATGTAAATAGATTTTAAGATTAAGGAGGCATTGGAACACTTTTAGTGATAGTTTTTATAGTATTTTTTGATATACGAGGGTCGTACGAAAAATACTTCTGTTAAAACAAGGTAATATATTTTTTTAACATAAGTCTTTGTTCCGTGGATGGCCAACGTATGACGTAAACTCTTCACTTCTTCAATTTCGAAACAATATATCAATCGAGGCGGCAATTTCTATCCTAACATGAACAATTTTGCTATGATGATAGTGGATGGGTGATAATGGAGTGAGTTGGTATCATATCATGTTAGAAGAATGTTTTTTTTACTAGATGGAGATGTTTTCTCTTTAACTCATTGCCGAATTGGCCAAATAAATAAGCTTAGTTCCGCTTGGTTGTTACCTTTTCCTTTTCCAAACATTCAATGAAAATTTTATTTTGTGAATTCCAAAATATGGTGGTTATGGTTTTTCCATCTAACGGAGCTACCTTCATCTTCTTCTTACATGTCTGTTGAGACGAACCCACAGCGCTGATTGAACATTCATTTTTTACATGTTGTAATGCCGCCATGCCTTATCAATCGGCACATAACCTCACAAAACTTCCTGGTATTACATTAAACATGGTTATAGATTTCTACGAAGCTGTTATGGGATTCTGTCACTGTTCAAAATCAAAAGTTTTCATCAAAAGTCTTTTCCATTCTCAATTCCTAGTGAAGGATATTTTGTTCACATTCAAGACTTTTGCAAGACCAGTTATCTCTTTGACTTTTACTCGGCGATCTGCTACTACAATACTATACACTTCGTTGATAATTTCGTAGTCGTCTTAGTGGGAAAGTCTGGACATTCTTCATTGACGACAGATGTTCATCTATGCATTAATACTCGGTACCAATAGCCATTAAAGTTGCAACTTCTTGATTTCTTTGCATGTTTTCCTATAAAAAAAGAATCGATCGATGTAAATTTTCTTCAATGGGTTGAGTAAAATACAAACTTCCTTTTAACAGCCTTCAAGAGTAATGCTAATACTTGTTGGAAGATTTATACTGAGCTGTAGTGTATAAATATTGAATCAGTAGCGTCTTTTAACGTTCATCCCCAGAGTCAACTAACATTTTTATGTAAGCAGATTAAAGGTCCTTCTAGGACGCGGGGAAAGTCCACTCCAATAACGCAACAAGGTAACATTACTGGATGACATTCTTCTTAATGTAAGACGACGAATGTAAATATAGCACGATGGCGCACCTCCGTACTTTGTTAGGCAAGTAACATATTTTCTTATTAAAAATTATACAAACTGTTTGACTGGATTGCTTGATGCCAAGACCGCCAGACTTAATTTCTCTAGATTATTTTTGTATGGGGAAGGTTAAAAAATTTGGTTTAATGCAGAACAACTGGTTGCTTGGATTATGAATGTCGCAGAAACTACTCTGCGAATCCTGAGATTGCTAGTACAGCTTCTTCAATTCTAAGAAGTGCTGGACTTGTATACAGCAACTGGGTGGATATTTTGAACAACCAATTCAACGAAGCAACTTCTTTTTAAATGTTTCTCATTGAAATTTTTTTGCAGCTGCACATATACGTGAATTAGCGAGGTTATCTAAAACTCCAAATGTTTGTAGCTAGGTTATGATAGTTTTGGGAATATGTTGATTAAACATTGAAATTGTTTTAGTAACACGTTCTTAAGCTGTGGAGTCATGTCATGGGACACCCTGCTTTTCTATTAGCCTCTTTTTGGTAGAAATTTTAGTCTGTCTTTCTTATTATAGAGATAGTGTGTAATGTTCTATCATTTAGAACGACATATATTTTCAATGAAGATTGTTTGAGGATTATTTAGAAGCTTCCGTTGGGAATAGAGTGTGTGCAGAAGAAAACTATTAAATTTAATTATATCGGAGCTTTTGTATAAGAACTAAATGTATAAAGTTTATATCCCATAAAGTTTCAATTCAATTAAGTCAATATTTCTACTCGCAAGTACACTAGAAGATAAATTATTTTCATTGCAAGGAAACGGGAATCAAAAACGTTTTATCTAATGTTATTTGGTCTTCGAATAGCAAGAAAATCCGATATCCACTTGAAGCATCAATCTCTAGGAAAGCCGAGGCTTCCAGCTCCGCAGATATACCACTACATCCACTGATAAAACCTATCGCGCGTATAAATCACAAAGTGCAGTACTTTTTGTTGCAATCTGTAACGACTGTGTACCTCCATTAGGCTTTCGAACGGTTTTGCCTTGTTCGGTACCGCTTGTAAAGTCTGTACATGTGTAGCTAGACGTGAAACATGCCGATACTTCGACGTTCCCGTTTCCATCGAGAATAAATCATAAATTTTTGACGAAGTTCCGAGATAATGGTGAAGGGTAAATAGCTCTGTTACGGTGGAACATATGGTTTTATCTATCTGTTAACGTTCCACGTTATAAATCGATGTTTCGGTTTTTTAATTTATCGCGGAAAAGTGCTCTGTAATAGGTTTACGGACCTTTTTACAACATCAATAAAAGTTGATGGTTTCGAACACGATATAGATCTATAAAATATCGAAAGCTTACATTGCTAGTTGAGTTTTTTTTTTGTTATAATTTGTTTCCGTACAATCAAGGACAAGCAGATGTAATTTCAACAGGTATTAGGTAACCAATAAAGTTCGTGCGTTTTTTTAAATATTTAGACACATGTAAAAATTGTTTTAAACAGTTTTATTCATTTAAATAATCACCCCCAATCTAATGCTCATTTCCAACTGGAAAAAAGTTTGTACATTTCGTTTTGGACAACGTGGTGTCTCTAGATTTAAAATATCTACCCACCTCCCCTTTAATCTCTGCTTTGTCCGTAAATTTTTTAAAATAATGTTGAGACCCATGTAGAAATTGTTTTTAACAGTTTCATTCATTAAAGTAATCAACTTCACAATCTACTACCCTTTACCAACGAGAAACGAGTTTGTATATTTCGTTTTGGAAAACGCGACGTTTCTAGAATTAAAATATCTACCCACCTCCTCTTGAACCTCTGCTTTGTTCGTAAATTTTTTATTCCGCGTCATTATCTAGAGCCAACAAAAGATAAATACTGTAAAATACTCCACAAAAATTACTTAAATACAAATATAGAATACAGGATTCTATAAAATATAATCCAGAGCTTTATTTGGACTTATATGCAGTAAAAAGAACAATAATGGATTACCCAATTCCCTGAAAAATATGAATGATGATCTTTTCATTCAACCACAGTCAATTATACAGACCAACCATGAAAAAACTTTTTTTATAAATAAAGACATGCAGTAACAAGTTTAGTGCAAAAATTTGAGTCTACATATTCGTTGTGTGATGCTGCCGTGCCAGTGGAGACAACGGGTTGGTCGAAGTGTCGAAAATATCGCTGCCGTTGAAACGTCCGTAGCAAATGATCCAAATCAGTCAACTTCACGGCGTTCTCAAGAGTTGGGTATCGCCCAGACCACTTTATGACGAATTTTGCGTAAGGATCTTGGTTTACAACCATACAAGATCAAGCTGACTCAAGAATTGAAGCCGATGGACCATTTGAAGCGATGTATGTTCTCCAATTGGGCTCTGGAAAAGATGCGCCAAGATGATCAATTTGATCGTAAAATCATTTTCAGTGACGAAGCTCATTTTTGGCTCAATAGGTTCGTTAATAAGCAAAATATGCGTTATTGGTCGGATGAAAATCCACATGTGCTTCATGAAACACCACTTCATCGACAAAAAATAACTGTTGGGTGCGGTTTGCATGCCGGCGGCGTCATAGGGCCATATTTTTTCGTCGACGATAATGATCGTCACGTTACTGTGAATGGTAATCGTTATCGCGCCATGATTACCGATTATTTTTGGCCTGAATTGGAAGATATGGACTTGGACAACATGTGGTTTCAGCAAGACGGTGCCACAAGCCACACAGCATACGTTACAATCGATTTATTGAAGAGTAAGTTTGATGAGCATGTTATCTCAAGAAATGGACCAGTCGAATGTTTTGATTGTACTTCAACCCGATAATAAAGTTTTTGAAATATCTCAAATGGTCTGCATTTTATTTTGAAAAAAAGTTGTCAAGTCCTTATTGGAAAACCCTTTATATATTTTAATACTATCATACCCAACAAAAGATAAAGATTGTGAAAAATTGGTAAGTGGTTGAAACAAAACTGATTGAAAATTTGGATTCGGCACACCAAAATACATAAGAAACAGATTGAACTTTGAAAAAAGTTTTTAAAATATATTTATTGGTTTGCCTGTGTTGTCAATGAATTCGTTAACCTTTTCCAATCTATTAATTACTTCTCGTTTGCTATTGACATCCATAATTCTTTCAGTAATACCTTAATTAATTCACCCCTTATTCGAGAATCAGATGTTTTTCATGCATTAAAGAACCTTAAGAATTCAAATACTATGGGTAATGACAGTTTCCCAAGCTTGTTGCTTAATGATTGCGCCGGCGTTCTTGCTGCTCCCTTGTGCCAGTTATTTAATCTTGCACTTCGTTCGTGTACTTTTCCCAATTGCTAGAAAATTGATAGTGCGATACCTGTATATAAGAACGGTGACGTAGGTTGCATTGAAAGTTATCGCCCAATCACAATATTTTTCCGCAATTCAAATCTCTGCTATCCACATGCTAGTATGGTTTCGTTAGTATGCGATCAACAGTCACAAACAACAGTTTAGGCGCATTTTTAACTGACTTCTCTAAAGCGTTTGATCGGATAGATCACTCAATACTACCACACAAGCTTGCTAAAATTGATTTGTAGCCGTCACCTATTTATCTCACAGAGTTAATTAAGTCTACTAGAAAAGTCATAAATGTCAGCTTTTTCCCCTCAACATCTGGAGTTCCGCAAGGCTCAAATCTCGGACCTCTTTTGTTTTTTATTTCTTCAAACGACCTCGTTGAAGTTCTCAACTATCTAAGATTATTATTCACAGACGATTTGAAATATTTGACGCTGTAAACTATATCAGTAACACATAACCAAATCTTCTGGGGCTGGAGTGATGCCTTCGAAGTGTGGGGAACATAGTCTTTTGGTGTCAACTAATGATAGGTTGGCTTTGATGATCCATTTTTCATCACAAGTAAGCACGCGATCAAGAAAGTGGTTTTTTGTGGCGTGAAAAAGGCGAAAAACATATTGATAGCCTTTGACCTTTATTCTCATCTGATAACGTACGTGCAGCCCATTTATGACTTTTCGACCTGATGCAAATGTAAACGAATTATTTTATCACTGTTTTTAAATATTTCAGAATATTTTTGGCATGTTACTTTCAAATTTTGTCAACTACACGCAAATCTGCATTGTCATTAACGCAGGGTCGTCCTGAACGGAGTGAATCTTCAAGGAATTCATCCCCCAGAAGAAAATTTTTTGTACCATAATTTATGATCATTTGGAAATGTGTCAGTTGGCTTTGTTTTACCGTGTTATGCATTTTACAAAATACACTTTCTGCAATAAAATTCTAATTGGGCGTCGTAAAATATATGGTGGCTGATTTCGTAGCCAGATATTCCCGATTTATTAGTAAATTTAAAAAAGAATTTTTGTATACAAACACGTTATCTAAGCAATTCATATTTAGTAGTTAGATTCCAGTTTTCTCTTCCCATTTATGTTATTTACCTACTGTATTTACGTAAAGAAAATGTACAAGTCAAGTGGGAATTTTTGACTGAAAAGTTAAACGTATATACATATGTATATATGTACGGAAACGTGCTTGGAATATACATAAGCAAACTGTCAAAATGTATAGCAAAAGTATTTGCAGCAAGAATATTTATTGCAAGGAGGGTTTCATACTTTCATATATAATAGTTTCGCAAATTGCTGCTGGGATATTTATGTTTGAATGCCCCAATATTCACACCTATTTCCAAAGGAGATTTCTTTTCCCAGATTGTATATATTTTAGGAGTCGCACAATGGATTTTGCGTATACATTTTTAAGATAGTATGCAAATACCAAGTGAAATTGTTGTGTTAATTAAAGAAAAGACAAAAAACTCTTTACCGCATCAATGTTTGTATTATGTGTACGTATTTTGACAACTAAGTTGTCGTCATCAGCAGATTATTAATCACAATATCGCACCTCGAATTTACGTTAACGCTTACCGAGTGTCTGTTTCGACTTTGGAGGGATGAGTGCGTGCTGTTTAAGTATTACCGCTAATCCAGATGTGACCGTAATATACTGATGATGACAACTTAGTTGTACGAATATTGATGTGGTAAGGATTTTTTTATCATTTTTTTACCAATCTTCAAAAATATTTACCGAAATCGTTGTAGTTTCAGCTTTGTAATTGTACTTTATGTTAAAAGTATATATTTATTCAGGTATAAAATATTCGTACTAGAAAATAATATTAATAATACTTATATATATATATATATATATATATTAAATATACATATATAAATGGGATCCTGGTTCTCTACCACAGGAAGCATGTGAATAAGACGGCAAACGAATTAGATGTACGTAAGGGTTGCTAAGATGACGACCGAATAAACAAGACGGTGCGTGTGTGTGTTAGCACTTCAAAGGGATCATCGACAAATAGTAACAACAGCAGAGGTTCGAGGTTGGCTCCTGGGGAAACTCCAGGTGTTGGCGTAAATTCAGCCGACTTATATCCATGATAATGAACATAACATATGCCCATTTTAATAACGACAATGAAAATGTATTTAAATTATTACTGAATCCAAACAAATGCAGCTTTTCTAGCAGAATTGCAAGACTAATTGAGTCAAAAGCACGCATAAAATCGGAATATATCACATCAATCAGACTATAGGTGTAAAGAGCAATGCTGGTATCTTGAATGATAGAGGTGTTGTTGGTAACTGTTGATTATCCAGTCACAAAGCCATGTTCACTTGAAGATAATACTTGTATAATTGAAACTATATAGAACTTGTTCAAGGATCTTCGAATAGGGTTGTATAAGGTAGCAATTGGTTTGTTATTACTTAAACGGTTATTGTCGGAGCAACTCGCTAAATATTGAGGAAGTAGTATAGTTCAATTAGGGCATTGTATGTACCTATACATGTACGTGTCGGAAGTATCAAGTATTTGATAAATTAAATTTAATGCTGAATGAAGAAATGAGAAAACTATACTTTCATCTATCAGACAGAAGAGAAAACTATTCAATAAATGGAAGTATGAATAGTAGTATATAGTTTTAAATCAACGACAGCAAGTGTTTATGGTCCTTGCCAACTCCATCGCAATTATAATTTTTTTAAAATTTATTTAAGACGAGGCTGATAGACTGTTCATAGACGAAACATGTAGTTACTTACGCGTTTCGTTTATTAAAAGTCCATCAGGTAACGAAACACGTAGTTATTTACGTGTTTTGTTTATTAAAAGTCCATCAGGTGACGAAACACGTAGTTACTTACGTGTTTCGTTTATTAAAAGTCCATCAGGTAACGAAACACGTAGTTATTTACGTGTTTTGTTTATTAAAAGTCCATCAGGTAACCACGCTTTGTTCACCTAGTCAGTGGTAAACCGAGAATGATAAAACTAAAAATGAGAAAACTATACTTCCATCTCTTAGACGGAAGGGAATTCGTTGGGTTGCCTTAAATAAATTAAAAAAAATTAAAGAATCAAGGCTGCCATACAAAAATAGTGGAAATGAGTTCCGTTACTTACAATACTATAACTAACTATCGATTGGTCTTCTCAATAAGTACCACTGCAAAATCCAAATTAGGTTTGGAGTAAGAGTAGGTAATTGAAAAAAAGAGCGCGTTGAAATTGCATTAATTCGCGTTAAAACAGAACAAGAACAAAGGGAAAACCTACGGGAACGATGCAAATGCGGCTCGTCTATTTTTGTAGGTCAGGTGTTACGGGTTTAGAATGCTTGGCTAGGGTATAGGAAAAATCAGAAATGCATAAAGTACATATTCATGTCGGATAAATAAAGCACTTGAACATTTTTGAGTGCCTGCATCGCATTATAATCTCGTATACGGTGTGTAGGCACGAGTGTTCATCTAGTAATGCATGACTGCGTCCGTAATATTTTCAAGAGATTGTTTTTTTTGAGCATTTCATGGTAGTCTGCGATTTTAAATATTAATAAGACCGACGTAAATAATTAATTCCTTATTGCTTTTATTTCGAAATATGTAAACCTACTTTAACAGTGCATATTATATTAAGCAAAATGGGAGAAAAGATATTCGCAGAAAATAGTGGTGAATAAATTGGAATTTCATATTTTACACATTAATTAATAATTTTAAGGTTTTTTTTGTTTAATGAGAAAAATGTTTTGTTTTTTTACATTTGTTCCAATTATAACTCAAATGGAAATAATGAAATCTACGTGTCAAAGAACTTACGAGGGTAGTTTGACAAGTAGTGAGAATGGAAAAGAAAAACGAATTTTTTAAATACAAAATAATTTTTATTTTTCAATATATTCTCCTAAAAGAGCAATACATTCATTCCAACGGTGCTTCAATGTCCTTATGCCATCTCTAAAATGCGATTCCGGAAGGCTTGCAAAATACTTATTTACGAAGATGATAAGCTCGTTGTTAGACGAAAATTTCTTTAATCCTAGTGCCGCTTTCAATTTTGGAAAAAGGTGGAAGTCGGAAGGGGCTAGATCCGGCGAATAAGGCGCATGCGGTGCTAATTGGAAATGTAACTCGTAGATTTTGGACATCGCAACTGTGCTGGTATGCGAGGGAGCGTTGTCTTGGTGAAACAGAATCTTTTTCTTTGCCATTCCTGGCGGTTTAGCACGAACCTCAACATTTAATTTTTGTACAAGTTCTGCATAATATTGCCCGTTTATTGTGGCACCTTTCGGAAGATAATCAATGAGCAAAATGCCCTTTGAATCCCAATCACCTTGTTTACCGATAAAGTGGTTTTCGCTTTCTTTGGAGAGGCAGAACCACGTTCTAACAATTGTTTTGACTGTTGTTTAGTTTCGGCTGTACTGTAGTGTATCCAAGTTTCATCGTAAGTAACAAATCGCTTACAAAAATCAACTGGATTCCGCTTATAAATGTTTCCCGTAACTCATCTTTTATTTCGGTAGCTTCCATACCCTTAATTACAAAGTATTTAATCACCGCACGATACTCTGCTTTTTTTATTTTAACAAAACGACGTGTTGCTTCTTTTTTAATCAGCTGTCAAAAATAAACTAATCAACCGATTTATCTAAATATCAGAATGTAAACATATAAATAGGCAACCTAAATTACAGTGCATTTGTTTTACCAATTAGAGCGCCACCTATGTGTCATTCTCACTATTTGTCAAACTGTCTTCGTAGTTTTATTAATTTATTATTTTTTCATAAATTCAATTATCTAATAGCTGGTTAAATAAATACTGATGCACAGGAAGAACGCTTAAAAAATGTTAAATTATTTCACTGCCATTAAAAAAATTAAGTTCTCTGGACTAATCTGGTACGTAGACTTCCGCGGTTGTGGTCCACACTTTAGGGCTTAACATTCAGTGCAACAGTGCTTCGAATGCGTACGAAACGTCACTGTTGCTGCACTGGAACTGGCAGTTTCAGTGCAGCATTTGGCGAAAAAATAGTTTCGTATCCTCAAAACAATGGACTATTTCACATAGTCGTGATGGCCAAAGTCAATGAACCCTATTCTCCGGGATTAAACAAAAAGAGTTGAATAAATTCCGACTTCAGAATCGTTTTTAGGACCTTAAAAAATGTCAGTATACGAGGAGTCGTTAGTTTACGATTACTTTTGAAAAATGTCAATTTTTGCGAGTATACCCCTTTGATAAAATAAAGATTTTCGTCAAAATAAAAAGTTTTGAATCTTGGCTTCATAGTAAGTGAAACAGTAGTTTTCTACTAGCAAAATACGAATTTCTTATTCTTCATAGCAAAATCATTCAAAACGTGGAGATTTATATGTTCGAAAGGTGACGTTTCGCTACGATTTTTTAAGTTTCTTAGCCTTTCAGGATTAAACCAAAAGAGCTAAATAAATTCCGACTTCAGAATCGTTTATAGGACCTTCAAAAATGTCAGTACACGAGGAGTCGTTAGTTTACGATAACTTTTGAAAAATGCCAATTTTTGCGAGTAATACCCCTTTGATAAAATTAAGATTTTTGTCAAAATAAAAAGTTTCGAATCCTAGCTTCGTAATAAATGAAAAAGTAGCTTTCGACTAGAAGAATACGAATTTCCTATTCTTCATAGCAAAATCATTCAGAACGTGGAGATTTATATGTTTGAAAGATCACATTTTGATATGATTTTTTAAATTTTCTTAGCTTCTCAGAATTAAACCAAAAGAGTTAAATAAATTCCGACTTCAGAATCATTTTTAGAACCTTCAAAAATGTCAGTATACGAGGAATCGTTGGTTTACGAAAAAATTTGAAAAATGCCAATTTTTGCGAGTAATACCCCTTTGATAAAAGTAAGATTTTAGTCAAAATAAAAAGTTTTGAATCCTGGCTTCGTAGTAAGTAAAACAGTAGTTTTCAACTAGCAGAATATGAATTTCATATTCTTCATAGCAAAATCATTCGAAACGTGGAGATTTATATATTTGAAAGTTGACGTTTCGCTACGATTTTTTAAGTTTGTTAACCACTTCCTAAATTTGTAAAAAGGGCTCGGTTGTAAAAGATTTGCCAACAATAAAGAGATGGAGTCTATAGTCGATAGATATTTTGCAAAGTTCGATGATTCTTACTATAAATAAGGTATCGAAGCTATTGAACATTGCTAGGAAAAGGGCGTCGAGTTAAAAAGAACTATTTAGAGAAATAAAGACTTTTTTCCCAAATTTTGTATGTATTCTTTGTTAGGTCGGGTATTTCTGAGACTATCCTCGTACTTTATATTTGACATAAATGTAAAAGCCCTCGATTAATAATTTTTAAATATTACAAAACAATATAACATGGTGTAATTGTTGAATATCATCAGTACTGTATTGGGTCTTATTTTTTCAACAACGGATGGTGATTTCGTGGTTTCTAGATTTGTCATTCGTGCACGGGGAAGCACATTGTCTTGTTTAGGATATTATAAGGGGTTTTACATTAGGGACCAAGCATTCGTAAATTGAGGTTTTTCTCAGGTGGCAGCCCGGCTGTTTCTTTTTTGACATTCTTGCTTGTTTGCGCCCATCATTCCACTATGGAACAATACACACTTCAACGTCGTTTATAAATTATTCACATTCAGTCATCGCTACTTTATGTGCATTTAGAAGAAAGAATTTCGTAATTCAACGAATTGACGGTAATAATTTTTTCATAATAGAAAATTTTAGTGGAGCCTGTGGTTGATATTAATCAAAAAAGGTAAGTAACTGTAAATTAGCTGCTAATGGTGACAGTTAAATTTTGTATGCTTTTAAACCAAGATCCTTAAGTAAAATACGCCAAGTTGGAATCAAATGTCATCGAGATCACGGGCTTCAATTTCAGGCAACGAATAGTCCGTTGTCATGGTGGGACAGCGGGCGCCATTCACAATTACGTTGCTCCACCTTCAAAAATTTTATTTTTGAATGCGGCCGCAAGAGTTTAAGCTTTCAAGAGTCCAAAGGTCGAAATGGTTACGATTCGAAAGGTCGGCCGCTTTCAATTCTTGAACGAGTTAAATTTCGTACGTTTTAAAACAAGATCCTTGCGTAAAATATATCAAGTTGTGACAAGGCAAACTGTTGAGATCTGTCATTCACAATTACGTTACGCCGCCTTCAAAAATATCATTTTTGAGGGCGGTCGCAAAGACTCAAGAATTTCAAGAGTTCAAAGACTGAAACGGTAACGATTCGAACGGTGGCCCGCTTTCAATTTTTGAAAGAGTTAAATTTTGTGTTTTAAACCAAGAGCTTTATGTAAAATATGCCAAGTTGTGGCAAACGACAAGCCAAGCGTTGAGATATACGTCAAATCGATTCTTCACGGTCATCGTGTACACACTCAGCTACCATCGCTATATTTTCTTCACTACATACTGGATGTGGTCTATTTGGCCGCGTATTATCCAATAATGAAAAGTGCGATTCAAATTTTTCTATGGTACAGCGAATTGTTCGTTCGGTGGGCCGATTACGTAGACCATAAGTTGCTCTAAGGGCACGAAACACGTTTCTCGTGGAGCGCTGATTTTCGTAATACAGCTGAATAATTTGTAGACCCTGTACCAAGTTGAGTCATTCCATAATAAAATATCACACAAAACTTAACTAAAAGTATGACACGATTCACGTTTTATATATAAAAATATATATATATATATATATTATATATTGTATTAACTAAAATGCCGTAAAAGTTTGACAAGACACACGCTTTATCTGTCAAAAAATCGCTGTCATGAATCAATCATTATATATAATTATATATATATATATATATATATATATACAGTGAATGACTAAAGTTTACATGCAGCGTATTATTGTCATGTTTCCCAGTCGAAATGCATTTATTAAAAAACTAATGATACAGTTTTTTTAGGAAATATATTTATTCATAAAATATGAAACATAAATTAACTCACTTCTTCTAAAACAAAAAAAAAATCGCAAAACAACAAAAAAATTGTAGGACAAAAGTCTACATACAGTTCAGTATTAATATTATATAACTAATAACTTTTAAATACAATGAGTATTTAAGCAATTTTTAATATTTGGTTGGCCCCCCATTATTGTCTATCACAGCTTGCAGACGCCGTGGCATTGATGAAACCAAACTAGTCATCTCCTCCTGGGTCAGTTTGCTCCACGCGTCCGTCAGTGCTTGCATTAATGATTTGGCATCACTAATATGGCTCTGTCGAATTTTGCGCTCCAAAAGCTCCCAAACATGCTCTATTGGATTTAAATCCGGGCTTTGGGGAGGTGTGTTGAGTTGCCTGGGCGCATAATAAAGAAGCCATTCCTTAACATTCAAAGCAGTATGCTTAGGGTCATTATCTTGCTGGAAAATCCAACCATCTCCAAGCCCTAACCATTCCACAGAGAGTTTCAAATTTTCTTCTAGTATGGTTTTGTACTGAAATCGGTCCATATTACCCTGAATAACTGCCATCCTTCCAGCGCCAGATGCAGCAATAGCTCCCCAAACCATAATGTTACCCCAGCCATGCTTAACAGTTGGTATCAAATTTTTAAATTGCAAGGCAGCATTTTTTACCCTCCATATTTTAGCGCGACCATCACTTCCAAAAATATTGAACCTGGATTCGTCCGTAAATAAAACTTTGGATCAGAAATCCATGTCTTTATTAATATGAACACGTGCGAAATCCAAGCGGAGGCGGCGGTTTTTTTCTGATATCACTGGCTTTTTACGCGGTGTTCTGCTAAAAAACCCATTGTCATTGAGTGCTTTTTTGACAGTTCTTGGGTGAACGCTCTTATTGGAGACGTGAGCAATGTGTTCGGATAATTTAGGTGCACTAACTCTGGGATTTTTACTGACTTCCCTTAAAATTAAACTAATATCCCTTCTAGAAAGCTTCTTTGGAAGGCCTGATCGCGCTTTGCTCTTAAAAGAACCAGTATTGTTGTAGTTCTGAACAATTGTTTGTACTGTTTCTCTACTTAAATTTAATAATTAGGCAATTGCTCCATAAGATTTATTTTTCTGTCTGTATTTTAAGACTATTTTTCTGAGGTCAAACGAAATTTCTTTTCCCGATCCCATTATTTTCTACGTTCAACCAGCACATAAACAAAATTAAAACTAAAATGTGATTTGAAAGAAGTACAACTCATATGTAAACTAGAAAGAATGAATAGCGGTACTTTACAGTTACTTTTTCATTGCTTCCATTGTTTGTGTAAGCTGCATGTAGACTTTTGTCATAGATTTGCAATTTGCAAGTTTTTACATTATAAAGCGAATGAAATAATCTAATTTTTATATTTTTACGTATAAAAGGGAAATAAAAAGGAAATTGGATTATTGGTATTTCTATTTATTGCAGATTTTTGGAAAACTAAGTAAAAATGTAGTTGCATGTAGACTTTAGTCATTCACTGTATATATAAATATATATACCGGGTGTTTCGTGGTATGATTGCCACAGCTTAAGAATATGTTACTAAAGCAATTTTAAGTTAAAAATGTCTAATGAACATAACCCAAAACTCTGTCGAAACTGAGCTACACATAAAAGAAATACATTATTTCGTCATGTAGGCATCCGCCATTTTTATCAGTAAATTGAAGCGTTTTCCAAATAAAAAACTCGACTCATCGCATGTCAGTTATTGTGTTTGTGTTGTAAGGCAATAGAAACTGGATTTTCTAGTTTCAGTTTCTAACAGAAACGTAATATTATCTCTGGTATGTGGACTTCTGCGGTCGTGGTCCATACGATCTGCTTCTGGGCTTCCGGGCTGGAACCGCGTCAGTTTCAGTGCGACAGACAGTAGCAGTAGTTAAGCCCGGAAGATGTCCCATATGAGTGGATACGAAACGTCGGCAGTTGTACCAGTGACGCGGTTCCAGCCCGGAAGTCCAGAAGCAGATAGTATGCAATATTATCTCTTTCGTAGGCATGTGTAATTCTTATCAGTAAACTGGATGCGCTTTTCTAAATAAAAGGCTCGACTCCATGCCACGTATACCTAGTCCTGCCATAAATACTGATATAAAGGTTTTTAAGTACAAAAAGAAAACTGCAAGTTGGATTTAAATTATTTTTTGATAGTTTGTTTTGGCAATAGTAAGCTACAAAATACAATGCAAATTACTCGAAATGGCCGCCATTTGCCTTAATACAACGCCGAAGTCTACAGGGCCACTCTTCAATCGCTGTACGGACGATATCCATGGGAAAATTGTCGACTTCTTCTGTTAACGCTTGCTTCAATGATTCCAGGTTGCGATGGGGTCTTCTACAGACTATGCCCTCTAATATTGATCACAGTTTGTAGTCGAGCAGATTTAGGTCTGGGCTTGCTGACGGCCAATAGTCAGTACTAATAAACTCAGGTACATGATTTTCAAGCCATTGCTAAGTTGTTTTGGCCTTGCGAGCGGGCGCAGAGTCTTATTGGAATATCCATAGTTGGTTTTGGAACATGGTGTAGTTCAGGGGCTCCACTACATTGCTTAAAATGTCTCGTTGATAGTTTTTGGCCGCTATTTTAACACCTTTTTCACAAAAATGCAAGGAAGTGACACCGTCATAGGATACTCCCCACCAAACCATCACTGAAACAGGAAAATGACCTCGCTGAATCCTTGGCACCACTTCACTGGCTTCCTTGGAGGACCGTGCATACACCCTATCACTTTGCTTGTTAAAAGTTTCTTCCACGGTAAAAATTTTTTCATCAGAAAACAGAATTTTTTTGTAACGCTCTTTGCCGTACAAAGATATCAAGTGTCTGCATTTTTTCTTCCTATTCTTTTTTAATTCAACGTTAAGGCGCTATCCTGTTTGTCGTTTGAAAGCTCCAAGTCCTGGGTCTTGTTTAATAATACGGCTCATGGTTCTCGGAGCAATACCCATTTCACGAGCCATGATTTTCTGTTTGCGGACAGGATGTCGATTGATGCGGGACCTCACAGCATTGATAGCCTGTGGTGTACGAACTATGCGAGGCCTGCCAGATCTTTTACGGTAGATTACATTTTCAGTATCAATGAATAACTTAACAGTACGATACACAAACACACGCGTAATATTTAACGGTTTCAATAAATCAAAAATACGGGCTCTTTCTATTCCATACTTTTGAAGTGCAATAACCGCAATACGGCTCTCTTTATCCGACCATTCCATAATGACGACTCACGCTATAGTGAAATTGTTCGGCACTTTTGTAAAGCATATATCAAATGTCAGAACTGCCAACATAAAATTTTTGTGATTTCGAGTTATCATCTGAAAAAAGGTGCGTTTACACTTGTATCAATACTTATGGCAGGACTAGGTATATGCTGTTATTCTTATACTCATTTTATTTGTTTCTATTCTTTTGCCTTTACGATATTTTAGCATTAAATATTTCGAATTAATATATGCCAGTACGAGCAGGGAAATAATGGAAGAGTTGATGAAAGTATAAGAAAATTTAAATTTTGTTGCCTGTCAGAGTTAAATGAATTGTAAAGGAAACGTTTCTCCCTTAATTTCGACGCATTTTCGATTTCGTCCTGCAATAAATCAGAGTCAGCGAGAGAAAGTTTTTCATCGAAATATAGTACACTTAACACCGAAGTGCATTCTTCAACTTGTTATTGTTATATTTCCAAAACAGTCGGTCGAAATGATGAAAAACGTCAAATATTACTCACAGCGAAGTATGCAATTAGAGGTGGGCGAAATCTACAGACGCAATATGGAAAGTGGCTTAAAATTACAAGCTTTAACTTTCAAGGGAATTAGGGAGGGCTCCTCGTCTGCAGAGAAGGACACCGCACATTCTCTTTCATCTCTCTTTTTTTCTCTTTAGCTTCTTTAACTTTGCTTTTATTTTCTTATTCGTGGTAGTTTATTTTGGTATATTTATTTTGTGGCGGCGGTCGCCGACTCTTTTTCCTCTCGGTGTTTTTTCTCACAGGCAGTCAAGTGTTGTTTAGCGCGGTTTCTCCAGGAGGAACACGCCAAAATTACTTTATAAATGGCGATGAAGAAGTTTCTCGATTCGCTGATGTTTTATAAAATGAACGGAATTAATCATTTGCGCGGAAAAATACATGAATTACGCAGAAATTAAATTTGGTCGACGCTGAGATATATCGATAGGCTCCTACGAGTATAGTGGAAGTAAAATATACGAAATTCGATTTGTTTATTAAATATATCCATCCTGTTTAAGATTTCACATTTAAATTTTTCGCCGAAATTTTTTTATATTGGATAACCAAGATATACCTAATTTCCTTCTATAAATATTGTATTATTAAATTATAAACACTTGGTATAGTTTCACAAAATATATTTTTAAATACATTTTTCTACGGACGTTCCGCCTTGTAGTATCGTCAGGAGCATACAAGAAAAACTAAACAATTTTTCAATGAAAGAGACCATTCCTGGTCAACCGGGTAACTAAGTGTAATTTATTAATGTCCACATACGAGGGTGGTCCCAGAAGTACCCGACCCAACAAAGAAAATACAAAAATGTTTATCGGTCTTTAGATAACGATTTCATATATGACAAGTCTTTTTAGGGCCCTTAAATTGTTAAAATAAGGCGTTTTACTTCATACAGTTTGCAAATCATGTTTATTTCGGTGACGCATGGAATTAACCACAACCACAGCTAACTAAGTTCTCATTTTATATGGTACGTGTTTTCTTACCTATTACTAATATTATTAAATTATTATACGAGGGTGGTCCCAAAATTACCTGACCCAACAAAGAAAACACAAAAATTTTAGAAAGAAATATATTTATTTTTCAACATACATAAACTCATTTCAGCTTTGTACACTTTTCCCAGGGATGTTCAATAAGTTCAACACCCTTTTTATAAAAAGAACTGTCTTGCTCCTCAAAATAGCCGTTAACTGCCGACATCACTTCTTCATGGAAAATCTTTGACCACTGGGCCATTTGGGAACAGAAAATAATCCGAGGGGGCAAAATCGGGTGAATAGGGTGCATGAGCCAGCAATTCAAACTTTAATTCATTAGTTTTGGCCATCGCAATAACGGATTTGTGAGCTGGTGCATTGTCTTGATGATACAACGCTTTCTTCTTAGCCAAATGCGGCCGTTTTTCCTTGATTTCTTCGCTCAAACGTTGCAATAAGTTCGCATAATTCTCGCCGTTGATAGTTTTTGCTTTTTCAAGATAGTCGATGAAAATTATTCCACGCGCATCCCAAAAAACCGATGCCATGACCTTGCCTGTAGATGAAACGGTCTTCGCCTTTTTTGGAGCCGATTCTCCCTTTTGAGACCATCGTTTTGATTGTTCTTTTGCTTCGGATGTAAAGTGATGGACCAGTATTTCATCCATGGTTATGAAACGGCGTAAAAATTCTACTTTGTTGCTGTGAAATTTCGCTAAACACTCAATTGAAACATCATCACGATACTATTTTTGCTCGAGTGTGAGCAAACGCGGCACCCATCTTTCACACAGCTTTCTCATGTCGAAATTTTCAGATAATATGCGATGTACTGCACTTTTTGAAATACCTTCTATGTCTGCTAGCTCGCGCACTTTCAGTTGACGATCATCCAGTACCTCTTTGTGGATTTTGTTCACCATTTCTGGAGTCGTCACCTCATTTGGTCAACCACTATCACAGACAAGGCGAGCATCGCGCTCACCTTGTCAGCTCGTACGGCCTCGTTTAAACTCTGCTACCTAATATTTCACTGCTGTTAACGAAGGAGCAGACTCACCTAGAGTAGAATCCAGTTCAGCTTTTATATCGGTTGGGCTGAGGCCTTTCAAATAAAAGTATTGCATCACGTAACGATGACCAATTTTCTCCATTTTTACAAATTCACTGAAAACGTTCACTATTGATGTCTGCTTTGGAAACAAATACTAAATAACGTGGCGTCTTCAAACTTGAAACATATGCTTTATAGATTGTGTACAGTGTTTTGTAACATGAGCGTTGTTCTAGGTTGCTGCAGTTTGTCAGCATAGGTTTGAAATCGCGCACCACATCCAATTCGATTCGATTAAAATCTTATCCTGTACTAGTCATTACTGTGGTTAAAAAAGACGCGAATTTATAAAGATCTCTAAACACCCTAATAACCTAAACCGTGATGATGGACATCTCCTATATAAGACCTGGCAATCTAGGGTACCTTTAAACAATTCAAACATAATCGTAACGCTCCATTGATCCTTTACGAATATCCCTATGTAAACCCAACCACCACAGACATACATTAGCTTCAGTGCAACAACGCCAGAACTGGCGAGCAGAGACAAGACGCCGGTGAAGGACGATTCATCGACCTCTCGATCTGAAGGGATGTGTACGGTTGAAAATTGGACATTTTAGTGAATGAGGTATATCAGGAGCAGACTATTTCCGCAGGATAGGAGAGGAATTGTGAATAAAATTTAAGCAGGACGCAGGATAGGCCCCATTTAGAGCTTTAGATAAGACTAGTTCAGATTTAGATAGTTAGTTTTGTAGTAAGTAAAGATTAGGTTACAGCCTGTGTAGTGTCACAGGCGGAGCACCGGATTCTAGGATAATTATTGTTAATTATTGTTTGTTTCTAAATAAAGAGTAGCAGCATTTAAGCCCTGAAAATGTCCCATATAAGTGGAGACGAAACGTCGGTAGCAGAAGCATCGAATACGCGGTTTCAGCCCAGAAGCCAATAGGAAGAAAGTAGACAGCAACCGCGGAAGTTTACAGTCCAGATTAGTTTAAATATTTATTTTTTATGTGCACATTAGGCTTAAATTTTATATCTCTTGTTACAAGGAATTAAAATTATTAGATTAATATTAAAAGCGACAATAAAAATATCCTAAATGCCTTTTAAAATATTAAAACACGCGCAAATAAAAGTTAATATAATAATTCCGTTACTCAATAAAACTATTATCTCTCCATCATTTTATTTTCAACAAAAATAATTTAAACAGATTATCACATTCTCGCGTAATGCGATTTCAAACAATTAACGAAATGTTCAAATAAATTAATGCTTTGTATTTAGGACATTTATAACATAAATCCAGGTATATATTTATTTAATTCTGCGACTAAATATTATTTAAGCTAATGGCAAATGTGTTTCTACACAAATTAAATTCAAATTTCAATGCTTCTGTAACGCGATGGAAAATGCAGTGTTATACCCATTTAACTGGTCATGATGTAATTTTATTAAATTCATTGCAAAATAATGGAACACACGTACGTATTGGAATTAACCGAGGTGTCAATTCGTATGGAATAAATTGACTTGAACGAATTTCTAAAAATGCCAGCGTTCTGTTGTGTGATTACATTCCAAAAAAATAGTATTCCTGTGTTTACGTAAATGTTTAATATTTGGAAAAATTAAGTTGGTACACACGAGGGTGGTCCCAGAACTACCCGACCCAGCACACAGGACACCAAAATTATGGAAAGAAATATATTTATTTTTCAACTGAATCTCGTTTCAGCTCTATAGCCCAGCGATGTTCAATAAGCTCGATACCCTTTTTATAATAAAAACTGTCTTGATCCTCAAAATAGCCATTAACTGCCGACATCACTTCTTCGTCGTTGGAAAATCTTTCACCACTGAGAAATTTTTTCAAGTTTGGTAACAGAAAATAATCCGAGGGGGCTAAATCTGGCGAATAAGGTGCATGAGGTAGAAATCTTTAATTCATTAATTTTGGTCATTAAAATAACGGATTTGTCTTGATGAAACAACACTCTCTTCTTAGCCACATGAGGTCATTTTTTGCTTGATTCCTTCGCTCAAACGTTGCAATAAGTTCGAATAATACTCGTCGTTGATAGTTTTTCCTTTTTCAAGACAGTCAATGAAAATTATTCCACGCGCATGGAGCTGGTTCTCCCTTTTGAGATCTTTGTCGTGATTGTTCTTTTGTCTCGGGTGTGAACTGATGGACCCATGTTTCATCCATGGTTATGAAACGGCACAAAAATTCTGCTTTGTTGTTGTGATACTTCGCTAAACACTCAATTGAAATATCTTCAAGACACTGTTTTTGGTTGAGTGTGAGCACAGCTTTTTCATGTCCAAATTTTCAGATAATATGCGATGTGCCGCTCTTTTTGAAATGCCTACTATGGCTTTTAGCTCGCGCACTTTCAGTCGACGATCATCCAGTACGGCTTCGTGGATTTTCTTCACCATTTCTGGAGTCGTCACTTTGTTTGGTCGACCACTGCGATGCTCGTCTTAGCAGCTCGTACGGCCTCGTTTAAACTCTGCTACCCAATATTTCACTGTTGTAAACGAAGGAGCAGACTTACCCGGAGTAGAATCCAGTTCATCTTTCATAGCGGTTGGGCTGAGGCCTTTCAAATAAAAGCTCATCTAACGATTACCAATTTTCTCCATTTTTACAAATTCACTGAAAACGTTCACTATTGATGAATACCAAACAAGTACTAAACAACGAGGCGTCTTCAAATTTGAAACGTATGCTTTATAGATTGTGTACTTTCTAATACAGTGATATGTTTTAAACAACTATCGTCATCTCTAGGTCAGGCCGGATACTTATGAGACCACCCTCGTGTATGTACAAATACAAAAGTAGGTATATGTTATTTCAGAATAATTAAGACACTGAATGAGTTTGATCGAAAGTAGTACACAATGGATGGTGAAAGATTTATCTGACGAACAAGGGCAGAAATCAGTTCAAATTTCTCAAAAACATCTTTAATGTTTTTAAAATGAAGGCGATGCTTTTTAACCCGCCTATTTTCAATGCACGAGTTTTGGAAGAGCCATTACATTTCAAAAAGTAAACGATCAGGCATTGAATAGCACTATTCAAAAATTCAATTGTCAAAAAAATTCAAAACCACTCCGTCAGCACGACAAGGATTTACTTCAGTATTTTCGTTTATCCAAGGTCCAATTTAAATATAAAAAATCCATTTAAAAATGGATTACAATAACAAGCAATTCATTTGAGTTATTTATATAATTAGTATCAATAATAGTAGTATAAATAATGCTGCCCGAAAAATAAAATCCAAACATTAAACTTAAAATTCCAGCCAAGCTATTAAAAAGCTCATTCCTTACATTTGATTCTTTAAACGCAAATCCCCACCGATAATTCTAGAATGATATTCGTCTGATGTCTATCGACCGGCGAGTACATTTTTTCCCTCAATTCCATCTTTATACCTACATTTTTTCTTTGGAAAGTCGTACGATAAAAATGTTTACGATGATCCGACAACAAACTAATGAACCCTGCATGCAGATAAAACCTAAATTCGTTAAACCGTTGTGTTCTACAACAGAATTTTATCGGAAATATTCGCTCGTTTTTTCTTCTCTTAAAAAGAGGTCGAGATAGGGATAAAAATTGGCGAAAATACATAAAAAATGAAAGGTATAAGGTGCGTTTTATAATAGGAAGGGAGTATAGATTTGGCCTCGACTTTCCTGTACAGCAATAAAATAACAGAAGACCGATAGATACAAATTAAAAAAATATTGCAACATAGTAAGGGTGTCGGTTTGTGTTAGCAAGCATATTAATATGTGATGTTAATATAGCATCGCTCATAGGCTTTGTACGAGGGGCGTTCTTTAAGTAAAGGCTGTTTGAAAATAAAAACCGAACGAAAGAAAATTTTCAAAAACCAAATTTATATTCAGATTCTACATATATTTCTATATTTTTCAACATAGCTGCCAAGTTTGGTTAAACACTTATCAAACTTTGTAACTATATTTTGAATACCCCCTTCATAGAAACTTGCCGCCTGCTCCGATAACTGACACTTCAAGAAAGTCATTTGAAAGAGTGCTTATGGTGAAGCGTCTGTTCTGAAGCATTTTCGCTACAAATGAAGTCATCATAACGTCTGTGATAACAGATGGGCGACCGGAGTGGGACTCATGGACGCTGTCGTGCAAGCTTTGAAGTCTCTGACCCACTTACTCACTTTGCCTTCAGACATGGCAGTAGCTCCGTGAACTTCACAAATCTGCGGATGAATGTTTGCAGTAGACATGTTTCTTGTCGACAAAAAACGTATCACTAACCGTACCTCGCGGGCGATTCTATAATCCTGAATATTTCAAAGACACAAAACACACCGTACAGGTTAGCTACATAGCTGCAATTGAGCATAGTTGTTCCCAAGGAATGCCGAGATACGACGCAAGCATTCATTAAAGTTCACTCACCTTCTATTAGTGTATTCAACAAAATAGCCCTTATTTAAAAAACACGGCTCTTATATAAGGAACAAAATCTATGTAAATAATCACTAGAGCTGGATAATTATGTCCGTCTGGCGGAAGCGAATCGAGGGAGTACATTTGTATGTACACTACCGATCACAGAAGTATGGACAGCAACTATATCAGGCAGTAACAAGAAAAAAAAAAAAACAAAAAATAGCTACGAAATTGAACAAAAATTAATAATGCATCTGCCAATCAACCATTGAAATTTGATGTTTGAAATTTAAAACTTCGAAGCGATTGTTATTCAATCAAGAATTTGAATGTTTTCGTCTTTCATAATTAAATTACATATGTTAACGTGTGAATTTCAGATTTGATGACAGATTGCATGCTATTTATTGGACTATTTTAAAGCATATCCACTCAAGATTAAAAATGTGCCAGGTTAATAACTTAATGATCAATCCCTGTATAAAATTTCTATTTTATGACGTATTTTTTTTTATTTACTTTGTCGTATTCTTTGCTTGCATATATGTTATGATATTTAGAATTTAAAAACTTCGAAGTGATCTTTATTTTACCAATAATTTTAATTTTTTCGTTTTTAGGTATTATTTTTTCTTTTAATATGTTGGGTGATTTGTTCTAATTATAATATTTACTCTTTTTTATTAGGAATTTTGACCAGTGGGTTAATATTTACTTTCTTGAACTTGTAATACCTTTTACAGTTATATATTTTCAATTGTGAACAATAGTTTTTATATATATATATATATATATATATATATATTTGCGATTACTTATATTTGTTAAAAATTTTAATATTGTAAAAATTACACATAGGAATTTTTAAATTAACAATTTATTTAATTGTGTACTTGTCGAAAAACGTATTCATTAAAAATGTTTTTTTGTTATTTTCTTTTCTTTTTATCTCATGTCAGATATATCTGCATGTGTATTTGTAAATTCTCGTTCCTGGATACTTGTATATACAGTGACATGCAGACAATTTAATTTTTTTTAAAGATATTAAGTTGTTATTAATATCATTGAGATTGATGTCTTTTTTCGTCTTTCATAATTAAATTACACATGTTAACAAAAGCTAATTTTAACTATCGCTGACTTATATTTGTTTCTAAGTCGCATATAACTTCGGAACGAGAAGAGATACAATGTTCCGGTTTGAAGCAGCGTAACAATAATGTCACAATCTATAAGTACACAAATAAAGAACAATCACTTTTGAAAGTCAGTTTCCGAGTTACGCACCAAAATTGACCCTTCTCTGATGGCGTTCTAAGTCGCAAATAACTTCGGAACGAGAAGAGATACAATGTTCTAGTTTGAAGCAGCGTAACAATCATGTCACAATCTATAAGTACACACCTAAAGAACAATCACTTTTGAAAGTCAGTTTCCGAGTTACGCACCAAAATTAACCCTTCTCTGATGGCGTTCTAAGTCGCCAGAAACTTCCGAACGAGAAGAGATACAATGTTCCGGTTTTTGTTTTTAACCATCCAATTGATCGATACATCGTAACATTTTGTAGCTACACTTCTGATGAAGAGTAAATCTAACGAAGTATCAAGTGACTCAAAAAGTTTGAGTTTTCATTGATCACAGATTGGTAAACCTAATTTAGACAATATTTTTGGTTTCCTATATGAATGCTTGGTATATGCATTCAAATAAAGACACCAGTTCCACTTCAAAACATCGGCTGACATCAACATAAAAGAATGTAGAGTACTCATTGCATAAAATTCTACAATTACCTACCTCAAAATTGAAAAACACTGAATGATTTGAATAAATGTAAGCAAGCCATTAAAATATTAACAGATTAGAATCCAATGTTTTAAAAGAATTCTAAGCGTTAGAATAGAAGTTCGAATCGTGCTGTAATGAGATCAGATCAGCTAGATGATCTGGCGTTTCTAAGGTTAAAGTAGAAAATCTAGTGAAATAGTTTCAAGATTGCATAAAGAGCAATTTGAACATCCATATGCTAGGAAGCTAAGATACTCTAGAGAGATACGAAGACCACATTAGATCTGGAAATGTCGAAGTGGACTGTGAACTGTATAACCACAATCTATCAATTATATTTGAAGATAAAAATTGAAAATTATGTTTCAATTTGAATGTTTGTTATGGTTTAATTATGCTACAAGTATCTTTATGTCAATTACACTTTATTTAAATGACTGCTACATTAAAATAGCATTAAAAACAGTTGAAATAACAATTTTAAATAGCGTATATCTACTCTGTGTGGTTCCTATATCACGTAGTGGCGATATTCACAAAGTTACCTGGTCTACTTTCCAAACGAATTCCTTTAAATTTAAAATACGTGGCGCGTTTATGCTTCAGCGAATATATTCTAACTGCGAATGGCGTATATGGCAAATTTACAGCCGCTTAGTCCTCCGTGCAGAGTCACATTTCATGTACGTAAATCATATCTCTTAATCCGTTCACCCGCCACGTCTAATATATCTATATATTTCTTAATACCTAACTTTAGTGTTACCTAGTGCTTTAATGATGGAAACGAACGCGACTGGGACGATAGCGAATCCGGACCCTTTCGAGCGATAAACTCTAAAAATTTATGCTCTGACAGAGCATCAAGGATGCGCTTCTTTTAACGGGAAAGGAAGAATGCATTTTCGTAGAAGTAACTCTGCGAAAGGCGACGGTGGTCGCTGTGCGGAAGGTGGGGATAGTATGTCGTGAATTCCTGCTGTGCAGGATGCAGTGCTAGTTTGAATAAAGAGAAGATATTTACGTTCTCAGCCGGGCGAGGAGTCGAAATGTTTAATCAATAATTCGTCATGTTATGCAGTGCTTTAACGGCGTAGCTAACGAAAAGGAATTTGGGATGGCAGGATTAAAACTGAATGACATCAGGAACCTATAACAAAACTGGTGTCGAGATATTAATTTTTAAAAGTCCATGGTGCCCAAAAAAATT